>CAHIKZ030000900.1:0-57500 GCA_903632075.3 Acanthosepion pharaonis | reverse complement strand
AGGTCTTTTTGTGACGCGTTTCATCCGTTAGGGTTTCATCGGACTGAGCTTTGTTGATGTTGCCACGTCTACACATGCGCACGAAACGAGAGACGCAGGTAGATTCAAAATTTTTGAAAGAATATTTTTGAAAATATTTTTTTCTTCAATGTAGCTGAAATCATCATTCTTTTTCTCCCCATCACCTTTGTCCTTGACTATCCCACACTGTGACAATATAAAATCTACCAAGAATGGTGATATATTGTAAGAGCCTGGACGCAAATTTATTGTGGCTGAACTAGCAATCAAGGCACATTCCAGACATTTTCGTCTCAGTGGATTATTTCCTCTTTTAATCAAAGTAGCATTCCCATTGTCAAAATTGTGGTCTGTTTTGTTACGGTCAAAAACCAATGCGTTTTACGTGTTGATATTTAAAATGTCCCTCTTGTGTTCATATAGTCTCTTGTTTAAATTTTTTAAGGTTTCTCTAATGTATTCATTCTGGCAATTCCTGCATTTGATAGAGTAAATTCCTCCTTCAAGTTTTGGCTGGTTGTTTTGTTTTTTTATTGATGAAGTCTTTGATTGTTTTAGATATAGTTGATTGTTTTAGTTGATAGTGATAAATTTTATGTTGAGTTAAATTCTTTCTGTTGTAGTTGTGATAGATTTAATAATATATTATTCTAACACGTACTACAGATGATTTCGGTTACATTGAGGGAAAAAATATTGATATTTATTGTATTAAAAATACAATTATGGTACTAGGCCGAAAAGGGAGAAAGGGTTTGAGGCTGGTCTTCACTAACCATCTTATACCTAGCTAATCCGATTTACGACCCATTCACTCGTTACAATTTGCGCATTCACCACAAAAACTCGCCCGTCACCAATCAATCCTCCATACACCATAATACCGCATCCTCTCAGAGGGTCACTACAAAACGTACCCCGAGATTTAAAATTTTAATGATAATAAATATTTCGTAGATAAAAATCTAATACTTGACAATGAGAGTGGGGATGAGACCCAAAACAAACTAAATATCAAACAAGGCAAAATAAATATAGCTAATGTTAGTAGGACCCATCCAACACTCAAAAAGAGAGGCTGTTGTATTCTGCCCATTGAACAAAATCAAGAGGCTCTCTCGCTAAGGGAGAGGGAAAAGACAAAATATAGATGGACATGGAGAATCAATAAAGCTGACCCAGTCGAAATGAAAGCCCCCCCAAAAAAAAAAAAAAAAAAACTGTGGGTGTTGGGAATCTCAACTTGGATCATAAGCAAAGATGTAGCCGGGAGCAGGCCAGGGACAACACTTACTCACATTAACTAGGTACACAAAAGTTTATCTAGCCTAACCAGGAGAGGGTTCCACAGGAAACCACCCCGATGTGATATAGGTTGACCTAAAAGAGAAAATCAAGGCTAGCTCCGTTCAAATGAACCAAACTCGCCTCAGTCATCCACCTTTCGCTAAAGTCTGTCGAATGCAAGCGTTTTCTATCAGTTCTAATCTTCATCTTGAGCTGATGCTCAAAGAATCGGATCAGATCCTGATGAGAAAGACGGTCGACTCGCAAGACTTCCTCCAGTCGCGTCATCCAAATCACCATTCGGGCCGTGGCCAGCAGCGTTAGAAACACCATTCGTTTCACCCCAGAATAAGCACGATCAATGAGCACGAGCTTTTCGAGAGCGATACGAGCCGTCAGCTCGCCGACATGGTCCCATAAGGGGCGAACGCGGAGACAATGTTTGAAGGCGTGCGAAGCCGTTTCTTCCAGTTTAAGGTCACATCGTTCACAGTCTGGCAAATCCACCAAGTCCCATATGAAGGCCATGTCACTGAGAGGCAGTCGTCAGGTAAGCGAAAACTAAGCGTTACTGAGGTAATCCGCCGCTGGCGCCCAAGACCAGAAGGAGCGAAACTCCTCCTCCGACAAGTTGAGCCGATCATTCGCAGCCCCCTTCACTAGATAACGATAGAATACCCTCCGAGGCTGAGAAAAGTCACAGTTTTTTTTTTTTTTTTGGGGGGGGGGTTCTAAATATGAAGCATTGTCAAATTTTAGACAAGTATTTTCGTCATATTTTTAATTGCTTTTCATTGCAACTCCTACATTCTTATGTGATCTTTGTAGCTCCTGGAAATAAGGGATATGAGTTCAAGTCCCAATGACAATTTATTCTTTATTCCTGATTCACAGTTTACTAATGACCATAGAATCATGATCTTGGGGCTTCAATAAAAGCCACTTTAATTAAAATGAAAGAAATACAAATCAAAAATTAATAACAATTTGCAATGTTTCATCTTAGATATAATATTACTAATAGAAACATATGTTAGAATTATGATCACTTAGAAGCAAAATTTTCTTTGAACTCAGATTATCAGTAACTGTTTGTAATTAAAATAAATTCTATTTCAGGCAGTGTAATGTGGCTCTTATAATCTATCAAACAACAAAAATGAGGTTTTTTCCTTGGTGAGAAATTTGCTCATAAAGATATTTTGCTGTTGATTGAATCATATCCACATTTTATATTTATTAATTCTAGAGGGTTTTAAAATATTTTTAATTACATTCTATATTAATTTTTCTATTTTCTAACATAATCTGTTTGTAATCAGAAATAATATATTTACTTTTACCTGTTGTTTCCTCTGAGGGTTGTTTCTAATGAGTAAAACATAATAACAGCTTGTTTTCTAATGAAAAACTAGGATATAAGAGTCAAGGAGAGTTTTTTGAAAACTGTTATAGTCAAAAGCATGCCAGGAAAGATTCAGATTAGGATATTTCTTTCAGTAGCATAAAGTAAACCTTCTTCAGAAGAATTGTGTGCTGTGTATGACAGAGAACACAAGTGATACAAGCCACCCTCTTAAAAGTAAAGCTGAAGAAATATTAGAAAACAATAATCTAGAGAAGAGATGAATAAATCAGGCATGGCTGATCATGTATCTTTGTAGAATGAAGTCAGAATAATAAACTAAAAGGGCAAAGTGATGCAATTGAAAGAATTGGCACATGTTAAATTCTAATAACCTTCTCAGTAGGCTTACTATATTTTTTGTATGTATTTCACCTCAAGCAAGGAAAAAGTGCCACTAGGATCCAGGGGCCTATGGAGAGTGAAAGTAAGAGAAAAATGTGTGTGCAGCAGGGAGGGGGATTAAAAGAAAGGAAAAAAGACAGGGATCAAGGCAAAAGAAAATGGCAATTGACATTGCATTTAAATTTTTGAAGATTGTAGTTATCAGGGAAGAAACAGAAGAAAGGAGTTCCAATATTGAGAAATGCTAGAAAGAAACTGTTAGAGTAGAAGTGGTGGTTACATTTAACTATTTCAACAGTAAATTGGTGGGACCTAGATGCCAATCTAGTAGCACTCTTAAATTCATGGAGTTGGGGCATCAAGGAAAAAAGCTCATCAGAGCAGTAGCTATGAAAATATTTGTAGAAATGACAGAGGGGAGCCACATCATTACTGTGAGAAAGTGTCTGAAGTCAAGAATCCAATTCAGGACCAATTACATTACAGATCCTTCTTTGGATTTTGTCGAGGACCTTGAGATGAATGGTAGGGGCACCAGACCAGATATGCAAAGATAAATGTTAGATTTGTAGATGTGTAAGATGGACTCTAACAAGAAATATCTTCTGGCATGGTGAAGCAATTTTCCTTGCAGTAGATTCAGCTATTGGTTCAATGTAGTTGTTCTACTTCAAGTCAGTTGAAAATGTAAGGCCAAGAAGGTGCAGTGAGGCACTCTCATGGAGACAAATATCAACCATATAAATAACATGACATGAAAGCTTAAGAAAGAACATGAGTCTAAAAACTCAAAAATATCATCACTTAATTAGATTACAGGCAATGTCAAATTATACTCTGCTCAGTTGAAGAGGGAGACAAACAACAGTTTCAAATTTCCAAGTTTCTACCATCAGATTGTCCTATGGAACACATGGATAGAATAAACTGATATGAGATATCCTATATTATGAGAATAAACTGATATGAGATATCCTATATTATGAGAATAAACTGATATGAGATATCCTATATTATGGACATCAGGATAGGAACAAGGTACCCCAGTGGATTTGTTTCAACATTTCTAGAAGGTAATCAACTCTAACAGGAACCTGTAAAAGGCTGAAAGGTGTGTACAACAGCTGAAATGTTTTGATTATAACAGCTAAAATAAGAACACATTAAAACAGTGCTTCAAAAAGTAATACAAAAAAAATGTTTCTTCTTTTAAAGAGCGTTGTAACTGAGCATATAAAGCAAAAAATGCCAATAAATGTAATAGCATCTTAGTTATCATAATTCACATTATTTAAATGCAAACTACTATCCTCATCTTGTTGTTATTACAACATTTCAGCCGTTGGGATGTCCAGCCATCATCAGGTATATCTCATTCTCGGTAACCTACAAGGAATTTCAAACTAAACCCTTTATTTAATTTACAGGAATAGATTGTTCTCATTCCACTACCCATGTCTAGGGATATCTCGTCTTGGTCTTATTTATTACTGCTCAGTTATTGCTTGCTCTAATTTCACTGAGACCAAGTATACATTTCTTGGTCCAGGGATTAAATTCACAATTATTATAGGACAAAATTCACAAATGCTTTTATTCATTAGGTTGTTGTCCTGCATGTAAATAATATCTCCTCGTCCCAGAAATTCAGACAGAATTATCATAACTCATTTTGGTATATTTTCTTTTTGTTTACAATATAAAAAAGAAAATAGATAAGCACAAATTATTCATCACTTATTTTAATTAATAAAATTGCTTAGAACAATTACTTTGCTACTTATATAAATATAAAAGCAGTCTTAGTTGGCAATAACATAAATGACAATACAGCACTAGATTATTTACAGCTAATTTGTCTAAATAATGCACTGATTATTGTTTGCATCTATGGCAATAATTATAAGTAAAATGACATACTAATATAAGTAACCAAGTAATTATTTTAAGTTCTCTGAATATCAGTTACATAGATAAGCAGCACATGCAATTATGATCTTATAGTATAAAGGCTAACATATATTTGGCAGTTCAAACCATTTGAAAATTTTATGATTTTGAAGTAAAATGATCCAGATAATGGTAATTTTTAAAGAAACCTTGCAAATTTTCTACCGGTGAATGTTTTTCACATTAATTAAATAAAAATGTAATTTTTATGGAAAAATCAGTTTTAGGTATATGTACCATGGCAGAGAACTAAAGTAATGTTTTTGCCAAGCAAATTGATTGCAAAAGAAAAAAATGTCTTTTCTTTATTTTATAAAGTTTGAAAGCCTGAGACTGCAAAAACCTTTTTATATGCAGTTTTTAATCTGAAAACATGTAATTTTGAATATTTCAATGTATATACATAAATTCATTTATTCATATGAAATTTTATTATATCAAAATATTTATTTTATATCTGTCTATATGTCAGAGATAAGGTATTATGATTATTTGCATTATTCAAACTGTTATCCTCATCTTCATTGCTATATTCACAATGTTTCAGTATGGTTAGAATTTCAATGAAATCTAGTATGACAAGCCATGCTACAAGCAGACTTACACTGCTGTTAATCTACAAAATGAAGAATATCCCGATCAGCTTATCCAATAGAGGAGAATATAGAGTAGCATTTGTGTGTGAATTATATTAATCCTTTCACTAAATTTTCAAAAAGAATTTCAAATCTTTAATCTATAATAAGATGGTCAAAAGTTAAAATTTCCTGTTTAGGGCAAAAATAATTGAAATGTTCCACCCCCCTCCCCCACTGATGGCTGCAAGCCTTGTTATCATTTTAGAAAGTGGAGTCAGTCCTGTTTATAAAATCAATACAGTGTAAAAACAATAGTAGATAGTCCTGCTTAAGATTGTGTTCCAGTTCTTCAACTCTATATATCTAACACTTCTGATGGAGCTCTGAAATTGTATTTACCAATTATTTTTTTCTTCTCTCCCAATAGGAGTAGATAGGTTTGCCTATCGTCCAGTTCACACTACTTCCCAGTCAATTTGAACAGGAGTAGAGGTTTATCCATTGTTTCCAGTTCCTTCTAATGTCTACTTCTATACTAAATTTCTAATATCTCCGACTGAACTCTGAAATGTCATTCACTAATTTAATCTTGACCTCCTTAAGTCTAATGTTAGCAGTTAGCTTCCCTGCATAGCTCCAAGAATTTCACTTCTTGCCCTTTTTTTTATGCACTACACCCTCTACCTTCAGTGGTTCTTGGGTCTGCCTTGTATTGAGTGAACATTAGTAAAAAAAATAAATAAATTTAAAGTTACTATAATCCAACACCAGCAACCAAAGTGAGGTCTCTTTCAAAAGTTTCATTAATGATATTATCCTAAAAAATAGTCGTTAATAGTTTCATGAACTTTTAGAAAAATTAATTTTATTGTAGCACATGAGAACTAGTATTAAGGATCAAATCTAAAATGAAAGTTTAAAAAAATATTAAATTTATTTTACTGCAATAAGAAAGCTAATTTCATAAGTGGAAATTTCAGTGAAAAAAAAAATGTTTTCTTTCATTAATGGTGCGGCTAGAATATTTCCATGACTGAATTTGTCTTACAATTTTCCTTTCAAGTAACAAAATGCTAATGACAGTTATTTTACTTTCATAGATTTATGAATATTTTAATTACATCTCCAGTTTATTTAACAGAAAAAAATGTTACTAATAACATTTTATAAAAAAATCCTTCAATGGACATTGATATTTACTAAGCCTATTTACAGGATTGTTATAGTAAGGCAACTAACAATGTTCTTTGAGATTAGCTTATTAACCACTTCTTGACACTAGGCATTCTACTTCTCCAGTGTAATGTACACTTTAATATATACTATTCATCTATTTATACATTCAAATGTTACCCAATTTATTAAAAATAAATGATGTACATTGAAAATACTGCATATTGTTTTCAATATTGAAAAAAGAAAAAAAATCACTGTATCTTAGATTCCTACCTAAACAAAATTCTCAATATACAATATTACAAAATTCATCTAAATATGTTACACTTCTCATAATAAGAGAGAATTCAAGGCAATTTCTGATGTGTGTGGTTACCAATTAAAGAGGGTTCTTTTCATAAAACATTTTCTTCATGAAAGTATATAGTGCATTGGAATGCTGAAAATTTCCCAGCCGAACCAAGGAAAGATTTCAAAAGAAATTTTGATGCTTGGTTATTTAGTTAAGTTTTGGGAAGCAGGCTGGGCTGAGACTTTTCCAACACCCATTCAATATTATATGTATTTTTAAAGTTTGAAGCTTTGATTAAATGAATGGGTTTTTGAAATATTTTACAAATACTGAAAATAACAATAGAAGGGTGACAAGAGTCTTGTGTAAGGGTCTATATAATCTCTTTATACCAATTAATAGACTTTTAGGGGATTGAAGGAAGCAATGTTTTTAGTTGGCATATCATTTAATTTAGCTGCATTAAGCTGAAAAGCAAGCAGTAAAAATATTCAAATGCCATCAAAGGCGAAATAGAAAAAGATTTCTGGCATGAAATCTTTTTTTCTATTTTAGGATTTTATCAGACAGGGCTTTGTTGATATTGTCAGGTCTACACATGCACAATAAGAGATGTAGGTAGTGTCAAACTTTTTTAAAAGAATTATCCAATGATAAAACATGGCACTAACAAAAACACACACACAAATGGATATAGGTTTAAAAAGATACAGAGGTCATTAAAAAATAAAAACAAAGACCTCCTTCCTTACACCTTCCTGACTAATCCTAATTGTTTTGTTACCCTTTAAGCAGAGGAACATTTTCTCCACCAATCCAAGAAAAATTTGGATTACTACCAAACACAAAAGACAATGGTTAAACATAGGAAAACATAAAGGAAAAATTAATTCCTTTAAATAATGTGGAAATAACCATTCTTTGCCTGATGATAGTTACAAAACCTGAAACTTATGTAGCAAAAATTATGGAAAATAAAGTATAATATATATTTTTAAAAAATTAAATAAATAAAAAATCCACATTATAACCAAAAATATTTGCGGGCTTCTCTTTTCTCTTTAAAATATACACCTTTAATCTCTTCCTTTATATATATATATATATATTAGGAGGCACGGTTGATAGCGGCATGGATTGAGACATTGGAGAGCTGAGTTCGAATTCCAGTTGACTCCATTACATTCACATGCTAATCCCCTTGGGAAAGGGGTGAATAATATGGTCTGATCCTGAAAAGTCTATCAAGCTTTAGATTTGGAGATCTCAAATGCATTTCATAGCATAATGTCTTCTTCACAAGTTGAAAAGTTATGGTATTTCTGAACAAATTTTCTTATTGAATCACAAAATGAATGTGATCTTGAATAGCCACTTTTCTAAATCTTTTTGTATTAAAGCAGGTGTTTCCCAGAGCTTTATCTTTAGACTTACATTGTTCTTAACAAACATCCTGATAGCATCAGTTCCCTAACTCAGTATCTATGCTGATGACAACTACTTACACTTATCTTAATAATAAATCTGTTCGGCTCAATAATGTCAAATTGACAGATTATCTCAGACATGACCTATATTCTGTTGTTAACTGGAACAAGGAATGACTTAGGAGAGTGACTTGTTGCATCTTCTCAATTTAATGTTTTCAGCTGGTATGAAGTGGAAAAATTATACTGAATCAATTGCTAGGTCTGCTGCTTGAAATGTTGATTTACAGTGTCGAGCTAGTCAATTTTCTCACACATATCCATCTTACATATTTACTCGTCCATGCTTTGAATATGTCTGCTACATATGGTCTGATGTGCCTGCTATATATTTCGAGATCCTTGATAAAATCCAAAGGACATTCTGCAGTATCATTGGTCCTGACCTGATATCTCCACTTCAGTCACTTTCCTGTCACCATAATGTAGCTTCCATGCTTTTTCTATAAATATTTTCATGGTAATTGTTCTGATGAACTTTCCTCCATGCTACCTACACTCTATGAAGTTAAGTGCAGTACTAGATTGGCAGCTAGGTCTCATCATTTAACAGTTGAAATGGTTAGATGTAACCTTAAGTTCTATGCTAACAGTTTCTGTTCTCACATTTCTTGCTTGTGGAGCTCTCTTCCAGCTTCTTGCTTTCCAGTAAAGTTTGGTCTTGAAAGATGTAAATCCAATGTCAATTGTAATCTTCTGTCTTCTTAATTTCTGTTCTTTTGTTGTTCGCATTCCTTAATAATTTTATTTTTCTTATATCCTTTCACACTCAGTAACCCCTGTGACTTTGTGGTGCCTTACTTGGGGGTGAAATGATTGAAATATATATATATATATATATATATATATATATATATGTATGTGTGTGTGAAGGCCTTCTGAAAAGTTCTCAGCTTGGTCATTGTCAAAAAGGTTCAACTTCTACTACTATACCATGAACATCAATGCCTGACATTGTGAGCCAACATAAAACTGGAGTACTATATATACAGTAGGGTACTAAAATTTTCTTGGCTTAACTAAAAGATCTTTCCTCCAAAACAAACCTGATATTTAATCATATTTTGGTAAGTGGGTCAAAGAGATTTTTCAGCAATTTCTCTTAAATTATTATATATTATAAAAAATATATATATAAAAATTTTAAGCTCAACCAAAAAACCCTTTCAAAGTAGAAAATTTGATCTTTGGTCAGTTTTTGGGAATTCGGTCATGCTGAGAAGTATTCAGCATTTTTTTGTGTGTTCTTAGTGAGGTGTACTACATATATATATATATATATATATATACACATTTTTACATATCGTGTGTTTTTGTGTGTGTGTATATACGAACATAGATGTAAATAGTACATACATTTTGACACTAACCAGAATGATGTGAACTAACATTTAGTTGAAAAATAAAAAATGTTCAAGAAAATATGGACAAGGAAAGTACAAAAACAAAAATCTTTTGAGTCTTAAAAATCCCTCGTTAATTTCCAAAATTTGTGAGTTTAATAACTTTATCAAATATATAGAAATTTGAAAATATTGATTTTTTTTTTATATGATATAAATTTGCATATGCTAGTGTCGAAAGTCGAAACAAATATGAATTTTACATTTACCCACTTATTTAACAAGTAATATTTATTTAAATTTAAACAATATTCAACATTACATCAACGAGCATTCATTGCTCATTCGAAGAAGGGTATTACCTAAGCAAAAAAAATCATTGTGATTGCGAAGTTAATTAAAGCAAGAAGAGTCGCCTTAAAACAAAAAAAAAATGTGCAGAAATTGGAAAGAAATATTAAAACAAAACAAACTCGCTAGTAAATATGTCAAGGACTTTGCTATATTTCAAACACTGGCCACAGGATAGAATTGTACACAAAACTAGGTTAGAATTAGTAGTCGAAATCAACGATAGGATAGCGTATTTTTTAAATTTATTTATCTTAAAAATTGTTTTCATTTTTTTTTTTTTTTTTTTACACAGACATATTGAATTAGCGTTTTTAAAAATTGTCGTTTTTTTAAAAATCCATCCACTTCTCAACAAAGTTTTTTTTTTTTTTTTTATCACGATTCCTACAATGAATGCGACATTTTCTGTAAAAAGTAACACTAAGTTAAGATATTTTTTCATGAAAAGTACATAAAATGCAATTGATACGAAGTGATCGTTTGAAGTTGAACATTTTTTGTCTAACAATTCAAGTGATTTTCTTTCTTTTTATAAATCCATTTTATTTACCTTGTTCTTTTCTTTACTTCCAATTGATAAATTATTTTCTATATTTTTAAATAAACTTAAATCAATTTCTTTTAAAACCAACCCAACAACAAATCCCTCCATTCTGAGAATTAGTATTTTTTCTAAGGTAATATTTTTATATAAATTAAAAGAACAAATTATTCTCAAACAGTAACAATGGGAGGTACTTTAATATTGGCTTGAAACTTAATATTACTACCGGCTGAGCTGCCACTCCCTTTTCTCTCAATATTATTATTAAATTTGTCATTAGTTTTTTGGGGGGGTAGATAATGAATATCGTTGCTGTCGACAATTCCACGCTAAACTAGTTTGAGAAAAAGAAGCAAGGGTGCATAAGGAAAGAAAATAAAAAAGGATTATATTATTTTTATTTCAAACTTTAAAAACTAAAAGTAAGTCTGAAAGAAAGAACGTTTACAAAAATCCGTTAAAACACGAACTGGGACAGATCAGAGTTGAAAATAAATATGTACATAAAGCCTTACAAAAGGTAAACCGAAACGGGTAATAAAGTCATACCAGTCTTCTTAAGTGAGAATTTTAGACGATATTGTAGTGGTGTTGACCGGTGGTTGTTTAACTATTAAGCAGTGTTTTTTTTTTTTTGTTTTTTTTTAAAGGGCTTGAGAGAGAGATAGAGAGAGACTAAATAAGAATTCATTATTTTATCTTAAATAACAATATTTTTATGTTGCCAAGTACGCCTAACAAACCCTGTTAAAAAGGAAAAATCATTGATTTAAAAAAAAAAAAGAAAAAAGTTATGCTCACTCATTCATTAGACTTGCATTTAAAAAGTATTTTAATTTTGTAAAAACATTTATGGCACACAATTTATTTTTTTACTGTGTAATAGTGTATGAAAATTTAAAATGTATATAAGCATGATTATGAAATTTATGAACCTAAAAAGGCGCCTGTCAAACTTGTTTTCACATTGTTGTTGGCTAGTGCAAGAAGAAGAGTGATTTTCAATTTTATGGGTACAGAGTACTCCACTGTTATGGCATTGTGCCAAACTAGGTTAGACACGTATCATATTGGATTTTGGATGCTTCTTTTTTACCCACAGAAATGTAGATATACTATGTTGTTTTTATAAATAGTCTACAATATTGAATGCGAATGTATCGAAAATACAGGACAGATGACTCGACTGTGTAGCTTGAAGAAAGAAATATCTTACACGCCCGCCCGCACACACACGCAAAAGGCTGACTAATCTTTCACAAAGGGATTATATGGGTTCTCACCCTATCTTCTTTTTTAAAGAAAGAAGCCTGCAAAAAATAAAGAGAACAAGAAAACTGGGGGAAAAGAGACGACTGTTAAAATAAAACTTACACCCAAAACCTACCAGTGAGCCTCCACAATCCGCATTGATGTTAAAATTATTTTTTTAAGAAAAAAGTAAAGAAACTAACTCCCCACTTTTATTTTCTTTATAAATTATAAGAAAAATATTGACAAAAGGATATGAAGTTATCTTTTTTTTCTTTTTTTTTTTTTTTTTATAATTTGAAAATCTTACAGATTTTTAGACTAAATTATTAATAATGAATTAGAGCCCGTTCCCAAGTTTTTACTTTATTAAAAAAATGTCTATTTACGGTAATATTTTAAAATTCGTGTCCTTCCATTTTACTTAGTTTTTATTTTATCCTCTTTCTTTCAAGTCAAATGTTTTATGAGAAAAGTGTTTTAAAATCAGGTGATGGAAATTTTTCCGATACAGATTTTTAGTCCGAAGCCTGAGAATAAAAAAGGTTTGATAAAAATGCAACTATTCTTGGCAGGCTTTAGTCTCTAAATTCAAACAAAATTGCCCCTTCATTAGTATGTAAAAAATAAAAATAAAATACCTGATATAGAATATTTCAACCATTTAAAGACTGACAGAAAAATAAATCTGTGTCAACTATTCTTTTTATTTTATCAAACCCGAGAATAGGACAAATAATCCTCATTTTGACATGAAAAAAATAACTGACCTGTCGATTTTCTATTTTTTTTTAGTAGGGGGAAGAATGTCCCAAGAATCTAAGAATAAATTTAGATTTTTATTTATAAAATACTGAAAAAGTGTATAAAGTGAAACTTTACGTAAAAAAGTGAACTCATTTTTTAAATTTACGAGTTTTGGTTCTGAATCCATGGTACAATACAAGGGTTCGGGTTTTTTTTTTAGCTAATATTTGGAGTTGTTTTTATTTTATTTATTTATTTTTTTTACAAGAAATTTAACTTATCACAGCATTAACTTTTAGATCAGTAATAAATATTTAGAGACTAAGCAAAAAAAGGGTGCATGCAAGAAAAAAAAACAAAAAAAACATACATTACAAATGTAATAATTGAAAAGCACAATCAATTTATTTATTGAACATTGAAATCATAAATGCATTTTTTCAATGTTTTTTACGAAATTGTTATAGCATCAACTACCACTTAGCAATTAAGCAAAATAATTTGGTAGTAGGGTAGAGAGAGAGTCAATCAGTATCACTCAACTAAAAATTTGGAAAAAAAAAAAAAAAAAGATTTTTAAGTTCATTTTTTTTTAGTAGCCAAGATAATACAGATGAAGGTTGAAGGGTTTCTCTGTTTACCACTATGTGACAATAGGGCAGACAATGTGAAATTAGTATTCTGGGTAGCGTCGACAAAAACATGAGGTTTTTGCCTGGTCTGGCTCTGTGCGCACCATATATGCCGACGAAGTATTTTTTTTTTTTTTTTTTAATTTTCAGCATTAAAAACTTTTTCGTTATTGTTTTAAATTTAAAAGCATAGAAAAATTCATATAGCAAAATGCTAACCCCTGAGATGATCTCCAGGGTCTTGTTTTAGGTTTGCCTCTCTAAAGGATTGACTTTCAAAAAAAAAAAAAAAAAAAAAAAGAAACAAAACGAAACCTGAAATGATTGTTAAAAATTTGATTATTGTTTGATTAGTGTGAAAAATGATTTTATTTTTGCGAACTCAAAAAAAAGAAAATACCGTCAATATTTAATGCATATTGAACCAAATTACTCCTGCTTTAGCTTTGTTAAACATTAAAAAAACGGTTACCGTTAGTGTTTACGGTAAAAACGTAAACCTACTCAACACACAATTGAAAAATGAATTAAAAATCATTTACATTTACTCACTAAAACTAAAAAGAAATAAGGATTTCACAAAATATACAGTTTGTACGATGTTTAAACGACGTTTGATGTGGTTGTTTAAACTAAAATAGGAATAACAACTAAAAAGAAAACCTATTTCAGATTTCTAGTTTCGTCTAAAAATCAGCTGTTTTTTTTTTTTATATATATATAAGAGATCTTACCACATGAGCTACTTTTATCAAGAGCCTTGATAAAAAGTAATAGTACTGTTGTTTTTTTAAGGCCATGTGAAAGTTCACATGATGAAAAAAAAAAACTAGTTCATAGTAAGTAAATAACTGCACAAAAAGACAGTTAAACTACCAAGAAATATTTTTGTCGAATGACCAACGAACACTTACAATTATTAAGCCGGGTTTACTCATTTTTCGAGATTTCCGGTTTGATTTTTATGTAAAATTGACACGCTTTTAGTTTTCTAAAACGCAAAATTTAGCAGAAAACTGGCGTCAACATTTCACAATACAAATTATATACAATTACAAAAAAGTTAAGGGCCATAGAACAATAAAACGGGTGCAGCACTTTGGGACCATCTACTATTTGCGATCGTGCGTGTGTTTTCGATTTAGTTTTATGAAATAAATGGGAGCAAGTTACATGCAATGCATTTAACAAATACGAAACTTCACATTTGATACGGATGAAACAATTAAATTACGAAAAATTTAACTTCAAGGTAGAGACTAGAAAGAGCAGGTGGACAGGTCCACACCCACCTGGCGGACCGGTACTTGTCACCACGGCAACGATTGATAAGATTCATAAAATGACTAATGAACAAAGATTTTTAAGACAAACATGACAGTCAAAGTTTGAAATACTTTCTTACATTTTTGGCTAGGAAGGCACATAACATGAAATTAAAATACTTAGTTACACTATTGTGTTGATACACGAATTCAGTGGTGTACACTACAGTATAGGACTAATTTAATAATGATTGAAAGATCTGAGACAACTTATACATGCTTCATAAACTTCGTAAATCATAATCGCAGTGTTTTACTTGTGAAAAAAAAAAAGAAAAAAAGAGAACCAAAACCAAAGTTCAATGTTAATATACCAGAGAATTATTTCAGAATTGTGAAAAACTATTGTTTTATAGAAGTTTGAGGTCGTTCCATAAAAATGTGTAAGCTTAAAAATGAAGAATGAATTATGCCCTAATTTACTAATACTGCAAAATAAAGGAAACAAAGTGTTTTTAAAGAGACAGTGAATTAAAATTACCAGAGATAAATTAATTTAAAATGAAAATGCGCATTGGAAAACACCGTAAAAACTAAAGTGAAAGTCAATAAAGAATGCAAGCTTTTTGTACAAATTTTGTAAACATTATGAAAAATATTTTTCTCTAACAGTAAAAAATAAATTGTTCGAAAAAGGTCACCTTAATTATTAACACTGAAAAATCAACACGAGTCTACACTGGATAACTTTATGACAAATGCTAGAAATTTTAAGGTTACAATAAATTTGAAATTAAACAAAATTTAACAGTAAATGCAATTTTTTTTTCTTTACTATGGACTAGTGTTTTTTTATATACTTGTATTAATTTGCATTTAATCGATTTTATCTCAAAATAGTAGAAACAAAAACATCAACTTAAAGTTTCGACAATTAATTTTAGAATTAATAACAAACTTAGAAAAATAATCAGTGTTTTTTTTTAGTATTTCCATGAATTAAGTTAAATTAAAATAATTTAACGAAGTCTAAAATGTTTTTTTACGGGAATTCATCACGAATTTTTTTTTTTTGAGATGTATATAAAAAATGGTATTTAAATTTAATTCAACTATGTAATGTATAAATTATTAGTTTTTAAAAGAAAGCTTGTCAACATAGGGAAACAATGTGACAATGTTTATATAGTTTTTTTTTAAACATGCAGACAGGTAAATTATTGTAAATGGCAAGAAAAAAAATGAGATAAGTTAAGCGAAGAAATTTTTAAATTAAATATTTTTTCGCAGGTTCGTTTGTTTGTATGGATAATAATTTGAAAATATATCTCCTGTGGATTTTGAAAAAAAGGAAAATCCATGAGATAAATTGAGAAACCAATCCTCTAAAGCAAAGTGGTTGTTTTAGAGACCGACTATTTACTGGCCAAGTTACGTTGTTTCAACTATTGCAATTGAGAGTGTTTGCATTGCTTATTCTCTATTTGGTGAAAAATAACCTTCTCTCTTTACAACTCTTATTCTTTCGTTCATTCGTTCGTTTCTTTTTCTTACTCTCACAATCTCTCTATACTTCTTTTTTTTAATCTCACTCCGCGTCTCTTCTTACTCAATCTTTCTTATTCCCTAGCTTATTGTTATGCGACCACTTTTTTCTTTCTATCTCTCCTCTCGCTCTCAATGCCTCTTTCGATTCTTCTTCCCCGATCACTCTTTTTTTCCCCACCCATCCTTCCTTCCTTGTTATGCATTGTTTTTTCTTGTATTTCTCCTGACGCCACTCCTCTCCCTCTCGCAAATCCCGCCTCCTCCTCTCTCATTACTTTTATGAAATCATCATCACAGTAAGGCCAGAGGTAGCACGTCTTAAATGGCATGCTTGCTTTGACAGGAAAGACGCGCCAATCGTGACCATATATGGTAATAGTACCACTTCCATATAAAGTTAAACTCTTCATATGAGAAATATTTTTCCTGGAACTCTTTCGTCTTTCTTACAAAATAGGCTGTTAAGCTATTGTGTGTGCGGCAGTATTTAAAGCGGGCAGACACCAATCTCCACAGTCTAGCATTTCACTCCACCGGACACACATCTCGGTTGGTCTGCTTTCACTTCGTCTGAAGACACTTAGACACAAGGCAGTTGTCACTTGCCAATTTTAAATTTTTTCTACTAAAAGTTTCTGTTGTTGTAGTTTTGACTACCTTTAAACCTTACAAATCATGGATGATGAAGTTGCTGCTCTCGTTATTGACAACGGATCCGGTATGTGCAAAGCTGGTTTTGCCGGTGATGATGCACCTAGGGCTGTATTCCCATCTATTGTCGGCCGTCCCCGACATCAGGTAAGAATGCTTTTCGCCTGTCTTTGTACTTATAAAAACCAATCTTCGTGATTTCTTAGTCTTGACGTTTTTCTTTTTTAAAAAAAAACTAAAAAACTTAAGGCTTCCTTTCCTGTAACTTTAAAACTTGTAATTTCTACAGTTGGGTTTTCTTCAAAGATGGGCGTTAACTTCACGGATACAACTTCCATGTGAATTTTTTTTTTTTTTTTTATAAAATTAGTACTTCTAAAATCAAGCTCTTTATTAGATTCGTGAAACGATATAACACTTGCGCTGCTTTCAAAGTTTTTCATTTTGAAGATTTCCTGTCTTACAATGACTGTTACTAATTTCTCCGTACTCTGCATTGTAATCTTATTTTATGCTTTAATAATTTAAAGCTATTTCTTTCACTTCTTTTATTGCAACTTTTTAATATTAACCATGAACTGAAATTAACAAGCATGTTATCGGGATGGTTACGACAGCCTTGAAAAATATAGCATGATTCTGCAGTTTGGCTGGCTATGGCCTTATATGGTATTGCACTACCATATATGGTCATTACCATGAATGGTAGAAAATGCCACTGTCTGCGTTCTGATTGGCTCTCTTAAAAGCTATCCTAGGGAGCGGCAGCGCTTTGCATATTTTTATGAAGCGTTGGCTGACTCATGGTGAGGTGGAGGAGGGAAACTTAAAGGCCGGTTTCTTAACTTGTACAACAAGCAATTTGACAATATTTCTGCTGTGCAATGTTTTTCTGAAGTTTTTCATAACTTCATTTTATATTTCCGCTTCTGCAACCATTTTAAGCTTATTAAGGTTCTACGTCACTCGGTGCCAAGTCTACCATCCATTTCCAAATATGGTCACAGAAAGTTCTGTGGGCGTGGCATTTTTTTTATGATCGGTGGGCATGTGATAATGGACTTAGCGTATTTTTTTAATATAATCAACCCTTTTAAGTCTTAATGATGTAAAAAAAAAAAAAAAATTTTTTTAACTGATGCTGGTTTGCTTACCTTACTAAGTACCTGTCGCAAGCAGGTGTGCCGATTTTATTGTCATCGGCATATTTCGATTTCACTTAATTTTTTTTTTCTCAATTTAAAAGAAAAATGACAATTACTGCTTTTCTGTGAAAGCAACTTGAGTTTGTTACCAAACTATCACTATTGATAAGTCACCGACTGTCACAGTTTAAACTACATTCACTGCTGTTAGTGGTACTGTTACTTCAGAAATACATTTTCTCCAAAACGAAGTTTACTTGCTTCCGATAGACAAAAATCTTTAACGTTAAAATAGTTAATTACTGATATATGCTATCTTGACATTGTTTTATTAAAAATTCTTTGTTCTTAAAACTAATCTTAATTCATAAGACCTACTTGAATGAAGTCTTCAGAACTATACTGAGTATGCGCAAAAAAAAAAATTAAATGTTTACCTTTTCAATATATTCTGCATTTTGGGACGCAAGACTACAAGAACGCTACTACCCCCCCACAAAAAAAAAATAATGCCTCTTGATACAAAATACTAAGTTCTTTTTTATTTCTCTTGTTCAGGGTGTGATGGTTGGTATGGGACAGAAAGACAGTTATGTCGGTGATGAAGCTCAGAGCAAGAGAGGTATCCTTACCTTGAAGTATCCTATTGAACATGGTATTGTCACAAATTGGGATGACATGGAGAAAATCTGGCATCATACTTTCTACAATGAATTGAGAGTTGCTCCTGAAGAGCATCCAGTTCTGTTAACAGAGGCTCCTCTTAATCCCAAGGCCAACAGAGAAAAGATGACTCAAATCATGTTCGAAACTTTCAACACCCCTGCTATGTATGTGGCCATCCAAGCTGTCTTGTCCCTGTATGCTTCCGGTCGTACCACTGGTATTGTCATGGATTCTGGTGATGGTGTCACTCACACTGTCCCCATCTACGAAGGTTACGCCCTTCCCCATGCTATCCTCCGTTTGGATTTGGCTGGTCGCGATTTGACCGACTACCTAATGAAGATCTTGACCGAACGTGGTTACTCTTTCACAACCACTGCCGAAAGGGAAATTGTCCGTGACATCAAAGAGAAACTTTGCTATGTGGCTCTAGACTTCGACCAGGAAATGCAAACAGCTGCTTCTTCCTCTTCATTGGAGAAGAGCTACGAATTGCCCGACGGTCAAGTAATCACCATTGGCAACGAGAGGTTCCGTGCCCCTGAGGCTATGTTCCAGCCATCCTTCCTTGGTATGGAATCTGCTGGCATCCATGAAACCACTTACAATTCTATCATGAAGTGCGATGTCGACATCAGGAAAGATCTGTATGCAAACACAGTGCTGTCTGGAGGTTCAACTATGTTCCCAGGTATTGCTGACCGTATGCAGAAGGAGATCTCTGCCCTGGCCCCAGCCACCATGAAAATTAAGATCATTGCTCCACCAGAGAGGAAATACTCTGTATGGATCGGTGGTTCTATCTTAGCTTCTCTTTCCACCTTCCAACAAATGTGGATTAGCAAGCAAGAATATGACGAATCTGGACCTTCTATCGTCCATAGGAAGTGCTTCTAAACTATCAACCTTTACAACCAAACACCACAATCACCACTACTACACAACAGGAATCTCTTAATTACTACGATTGAGGAAAAAAAATATGAAACACCAATAAATCTTGCCAGTTCCTGGCTTAACAACAAGACCAAATTCTTTAAAAAAAAAAAAAACAAAAAAAAATTTTTTTCTAAACAAGTGACATGTAAATAACTGCCAACGGACGAATCTTTAAAAACTTAAAAAGCAAGAAACTAAGAAAAACTAAAGCTGAATTGATTAAACATTCCAGGCTTTTTTGCTGACGTTTCTGCAGAAACCAACTGCAGTGTGTGACGAACCAACATCCAGAGACGGAGTGCCACCATATGTTGTCGTCGTGAAACCTTGTGTGAATGGCTAGCCTCTGCTACAACTTTAATGATTTCTCCAATGACTATATACATACATACGTACGTGTGTGTATGTATATATATATATATATATATATATATATATATATACACACACACACGTTAACTTTACCTCTTTCTTTAAAGAAAAAAAAAAAAAACACTACCCACCAGCGCTCTTATACACCATTTTGGGCATTAGGTGCGCTTATTGACTAGTTAGGACACGAACTGTTGGATTACTTTGGGCTACATCAGCCCCTCCCCACTTCAATTAACGGCACACTTAGGGCCAGCCTACAAGCTATTTAAGAAAAAAAAAAACACTACCCACATTACTTACATCCACCTTTTTACTAAAACTTTTTTCTTTTCAATCTTACTCGTGTGGAGATACAACAAGCGCTTTAAACTACGCTTGCGCCACAGGAGGACGCATTAGTGAGGCACAGGCGCCGCCTTACACATGTGGCTTTATGGCGATAGCCATATTGGTGCTAGTCTTTCTTTATAAGAAAACAAAAGTAAAAAAAAAAATAAAAAAAAATTCAAAAATTAATTTCAATTCTTTGTTTGTTATTTGCATGTGTGCATGACCGACCAGAATTTCTGGAAAGATTAATTCGTTCAAGGCTGCAATAATATTGGCTTTTTTTTTTTTTTTTTTTTTTTTTTTAGTCGTCTAACCTCTTTGCTTCTATCCACCACTCCTATAATAAGGCTGTGTCAAAAGATCTTATATCGCGCGCACACAGATCATTTATTCTAAAATTTGTTTTGCTAGTCTCAATTTTTCAATTGTGATGAATTTATCCCTATAAGCCACAGCTGTTTGAGGTTTCCTATATAGCCCCATTAAATTTAAAGTAAACTCTGGTTTTTCTATGGTAATTTTCTAGCCTGTCACCACAAAAATGGCCTAAGTCATTATGTCAGTTTTTTTTTTTTTTTTTTTTTTTTTTTTTTATTAAAAAAATGAAAATGGAATTTCATGCCTTTTTATAGGTGTAAAATATTGAAAAGTGAAGGTTTTTTACCTGGGTTTTATCATTACCTGAACAAATAGGAAACCTTTGATCTGAACCACCAAGAACCTAGGTATTTTCTGAAAGCAAAGGATTTCACTAAAAGTAAAAATTGGCTGGTGTAATGACTGAAGAAAGAAAAAAAAAAATTTTCAGGAGTAAATGTGAAAATGTTAAATTCTTAATGAGCTTTTTTTTTTTTTTTTTTTTTTTTTTTTTTGCCCGCATGTCTTTCGTATTTCCCATTGCCGGGCCATTCAGCCGTTCTTTTTTTTTTTTTTTCTTTATTCCAATGAGGTTTACACCTTCTATAAGGAGTGATATTATTTATATTTTTTTTTTTTTTTTTTTTTTATAGTGACTTTTTCTCAAAACTGAGCAATATCTTAATGCTAACCCCTGAGTGACATTTTTCACAGCCAAATCTAAGATTAATTACTAGTGAATAATTCCATGTGCAAATAACTCTGGATCCTATAACGTGCGCCGAAAACCTCCAGAAGTAATTGAGCTAAAACTTGTTGCGCATAATTTTTTTTTTTTTTTTTTTTTCAGTCAGTTTTCATTTCATCTTCATGTTGTCATTTTCTGACAGCCAAGTCATCAAGGATTAAGGAAAACAGTTTGGCACAGGTTTGTTCTAAGAACTTTACATTTTAGGTGTTTAAAATGTTACTGACGAATGGGATTTTTTTGCTGAATATTTACATGCCATGTTGGATTTTCCTATATGACAAAAACAAGGGTTTTAAACAGCAGTGAACCAGTTTAATTCAACTTTGTATATCCTTAAATAAAAAGCAAACTAAAATCAAGCAGACTTTATTTACACGAAAGTACAAAAACAAGTTTCCAACAATTTTAAAACTAGTGGAATCTTCATGGCAGGGGGCGTAGTATCAGAAAATAAATTTTTCTGTGTGTGGCCTTAAAACCAATTCTTTTAATTTCTTTTTTTTTTTTTTTTAAGAGAACTTATTTAAAATCTTTATTTAAATAAACAAATGAAATGATTTCAGTCGAGCTGGGTACCTGTCTTTTTCAATAAATGTTGTCCAAACTGTAAAGAGAGGAAAAAGATACAAGTTAACATCAATAAATTTATGTACATTTAAAGCTATAAAAATCTTAAACCTGTTTCTACCTTTCTAGAATTTTTTTTTTTCTCTTTTATTACCTATACTTTGTCTTGGTAATGAAAGCATACCTTAAATTTTAAGCACAGCAAAACCTAGAAACTCCACTATAAAAACGGACGGTCCTCGCTTAATCCGTTAAATTGAGGTTCCACTATCCGAATATTTAAAATGGAAACTTAACTCGTCTAAATATGTACTAAAAAGTATTGGTGTGGATCATTAAAGTTCAAATAGTTCTTTAGATCTCGCATTTCTAATTTTCTTTTTTCCTGTTAGTGTTTTGTCTTTAGTATATACCAAAAAAAAACAAAAAAAAACACTAACAATAATGGCCATCAGTGCAAGAAAATACACTTTTGGGGGTCAAGAAAGTATAGTGTTAATTCTTTCTTAGAAAATGTCAGTTGTATCTCCCATTACTCCCCCCCCACTCCACACACAATTTCATTCAGCATAAAAATAGTTTACTATTTATGCTTAGTGGCTGAATATATGTAGAAAAACTTCATATTTTAGTATTGTGAAAAGAAAATTGTCAAATCCACGATTTCTATAAAGTGTTTAAAATACTTATGAATCAAATTGATTGTAAGTGCTAAATACATTTTTGAGTAATCCTTTTCTGGGAGGAGAAAAGGGGGGCTTGCATTGTACAATACTAACCTGGGATGGAGTTGTAGGTGAGAGAGTTTTCAAAACTTTTCTGCTGCAATTTGGACTCACAGCACGACTACGGGCAAACTTTTTTCTCAAGGCATTTGCAATTATAGATTGTTGGTCATTAACATTACAGGGCAATGGCATTTGCCGAAGTGGAGTCCCTCCTGGCGATCTACAAATGATTTTAAAAAGAAAAAAGTCAAGTTTATGCAGAGTTTCTTGCTTTTAAAATGGTGTGTGAAAGCATTTATACCCCCCCCCCCCGCAAAAAAAAATCAAATTAAGTGCTCACCTAGCTACTGGCTTTAACTTGACACTGTTTAAATTTTTGAGGACATCTGCCATGGTTGGGGTACGGTTCTCATCACATGTTTGGTTTGTTGATGTGGGTTTAAGATCAGATTTTAAACAGCCAGCTGAAGCTTTCTAATTAAAAGGAAAAAAATAAGTACAATTAAGTTTGAACAAATTGTATGCTTTGTAAAATGGAAAAAGCTTGTACAAGAAAATGTTCTGATCCATTATTCGGTGCCCAACAGAGGGTGGTGAGGATAGTATTTTGTTGAATTTTTCAGGCCATTTAATTTTACATTTGTAGAATTCAAACAATTATAACCGTTTCAAGTTTTTGCACACTTTTATGGTATTCAATCACAAGCATGCACAAGTTGTATAACATTTTATTTTTTTACATTTGACTGCAATGTCATTCTTAAATGTGGGCTTTTTCACCATAAGTCATGGAGAAAATCGAGTTGTAATTTCTTTACTGGATTTTTAACCTTTTTAAATGATTTTCTGAGCACACCTTGTATATTTAGAAAAAAAAATACCTCTCCCTTGTACAGGCATCTAAGAATATATAAATTATGAATGCAAGTTTATCGACAGATGTCTCAAGAACCATTATCTATGACATACCAACACATCTTTTCCACTAAAAAAATATTTCCTAAGCATATCACTCATTTTAATGGTTTCAAAATGTATTAAGAAACAAATGAATTAGATGCTACGTTATCTACATTTGATTTATTAAAATATTCCTACAAGAAGCAGCTCTAAAATCAACTATCAGAGTAGATGTTCTGACAAATTTATTTTTAATTGTTTTAACCTTATAAAAAGGATCATGCTCCATTGCAGTAAAGTTCATCCATATTACTACAGAGTAATTATTGGAAAACAGCTTTAAATTATTTGTTTTAATTTAGAGTAAAAAAATTTTTTTACTATCTTACCTGCTTTATCAAGTCACCTATGGACATGAATTGTTTGGTTGACATATCAGGTGATGTTACACAGATAGAAGGTGGTGGTGGTGGTGGTGGAGGTGGAGGCAATAAACATGGGGGAGGGGAAGGAACTGAGCGGGAACAGGAAGACTCCATGGATGATTTTTCTGTCAAGATGGAAAAGTTTAAGTTTAAGAAACAGCTGATTTCATAAAATTATTTATTAAATATATAGGAAGTTTTACTGACAAGAACGAATGTAATCTTTATTTCACAGTTTTCCCAATGTTTCTGTAACAGTTGAATTGTTAAATGAATCTATTAGCGTAAAAAGCCTAATGTGATAACGAAAACTGGAATTCTTGTAAAATAGATACAAAAATGTTAGTGATTAATGGTAACTTAGATTTTTAAGTAAAAAATCTAGTAAGTAAATACAATATAAAACATCTCAAAGTAATACAAAAATATGAAGCAATATTCTGTTAAAACAAATTTTGGAAATTAAATGTCCTTTTAGCATGGAAGTCTGAAATTGGGGCCATAATTCAGATGTGCAAAAATGAAATTTTCTTAATATTTTAATGGCTCTGAAGAATTTACTTTCTAGAATTTGTTCCTGAGCAAGCACTCTAGATGCAGTCATCCAAAGGCATTGAAAAGGTGCTACAATCATTAATGATGTTTGGTTAACTTATTAATGAGCTAAATGATCTGAGGTACAATCAGTTATTCATGAAAATAATTTTGTTGATTTACAAACATGAATCTAATTCATATTCAAACAATAGAGAATACCTGGCTTCATCTAAAGCATTTTCTGAGAGAAAAAGGAAATATCTGAATATTATATAAGAAAAGAAAATGGAAAATATATAAATGATATGTAAATTTTAACTTGCGAATTATGGCCCCTGACCTAAAAACAAATGGCCCACATTAAGTTTAAAACTAGAAATATGAATTTTCTTTCAAATCCTTCACTTCATGTTTTCGAAAGCACTAGCAATGTTAGGATATATATATATATATAGTTACCAGATATTTTTGCACGCTATTTTTTTTAACTTGAATCAAAGAAATGCTTCATATCAAAGTGAAATTACAGTTGTCTTATTTCTTAAAACATTTAAATAACCAATTTTATTTAAGAAACGCTTACCGAGCACGTATCATGTGCAAACGAAACTGACATTTAAGAAAAAAAATTGAGGAATAATACAGGGGGAAGTAACTGTTGAAGCGGAAAAAGGAGTTATCTGCCTTTACAAAAATATATCTATTCAATTTCTATCTTCACTGAAAATTCTATACGCTTTTCTTTTTCTCGTAAAGTTCCCGAAATCTTTTTTTTTTTTTTTTTTTTATTATTATATAAATGAAGATCAGTATTTGACCCAGTTCATTAAATATATAAATCTTTTACAAAAATTAAAAACTGAATAAAAATACCTAAATTTTGTTTACACATCATTGCAATTTGTTCTTTAAGCTTTTCAATTTCAGTTTGCATTTCTTGAATTTTCTGCATAGCAAGTGGCATTTCTATATTAGGGTTGACAGCACAGCTCAATGGTGTGGAAGTAGTTACAGGAGCAGCTCCATTGGGATTACAATAGGTATCATTAAAACTATTTATCTTGGATGGTTTTGTATTAGCCCTAGAAAGATAAAAAGACAAGTTCACAATCTTTTTCTTTTTAAATAATTTAGAATAAAACAATCTTTTGAAGAACAATAAAATAGTTAAAAAACAAATCTTGAAGAAAAAAATAAAAAAAAAGACAACTGACATTCAAATAATAAATACAAAAAGAAATTTATTGTATTAACTTTAAGTTTAATTAGATTATATATTTTTAACTAACAAAAGCCAAATTCATAACTTAAGTATTACATTTAAATTAATACCCATTTTTAATTTTCTTTCAAAACAGACAATACCAAATACATTTTCAAAAGAACTTAAGCACAATTGCAAATTCATTTTAATTTAAATTGTCATTTGTTTCATTTTTTATACATGTTTTTACCTGCTTATAAACTTCTTTAAAAGAGGAGACAGAAAAAAAGTGTTTTAATAGTCAAAGTTTTCAGTATTATTAAAAAAAAAAAAAAAAAAAAAAAAAAAAAAAACCTACACTCATCCTTTTCTAATCGTGGAAAAACTGACAATAACAAAGGCTCATCCATACATTTGAAAAGGTTCAAATTGGTTACAACACTACTAATTTTTCTACAGCCAGGACAAGGAAAATGTAAAAGTTAAAAACAAATCTAAACAGAAAATGATTCCCAAAAGATTTATCAGTTTATTCAAAATTAAAACAACTGTCAATAGCATTCATATACAAAATTAAATCATAAGGATATTTTCAGTATTAGCACTTTGTACCCAGATATTTAGGACTAAAAGGAACTTGGTTAATGCCAAGTATTTGTCAGTGACAATAATTAAAATAAAAAGTACAATTGTAACTCACCGTACTTCTATGCAATTATTTCCAAGATCTTCTTCCACCCAAACTACTTCAGTCAAGGAAAATCCAGAATCAGAGTCATTTTCATAAGCCTGGAAGGGGGGGAGGGAAGAAAAAAAATGAAAGTGTGATTTAATAATTAAAAAATTACCAGATCTGACAGGATTCATATGTAAAATTTTAATTTTACACATCTGAAATATTTTTAAGAAGCAGTTTTTAATTATTTTTTGAAACTAAGATCTTGAAATCAAGAATAAAAACATTAAAACTCTAGTATGTTTCTACTTTATAGGCTAAAAAAGCTACCATATTGATCTTAAATAATCAAATTAAAAGCCAGAAAGTAAAAGGTTTTACAACATTGTAAAGATTATAAACTCCAATGTTGTTTTTACATTTGTTGAGTAAGTAATTAAGTAAGGTATTCATTTTAATTGGAATCAATTTTGAATGGCACAGAGCAAAAAGCAACCTTTGAGTATGAAAAATAGTTTCTCTACCCAAATCAGATTTTCATCTCTGATAATGCATAAAATTGACATGTTAACATTAAACTGCATTCTTCTTTGAAGAAACTTCCCTTTTCAAGATTAATCTGTTCTGTTTTCATGTTTCTGTGGTTTCAACTTTACTAAGATATTTTTATATGTTATTCATATGATCAAACAATCAAATCTAAACTTGATATAGAGAAAAACACACATAGCTTCCAAATGGAAAAAGAAATAAACACTTGAATTCTGAGATATGTTAATTCTTATTTACATTTTATTTTTATATCTTTGTAATTTATTTTGACAACGTTTGACTATTTTGGAGGCCAGGGCTAGTCATACTATAGCATATTGCTATTGGGTGATATATCAACTATAGCCGGTTTGGAATAGGTCACAAAATTACCTCAGAATGGATTTTATTTAGGTACCTCCATGAGATCGGTAAAAAAAGAGCAGAGCACAACGAAAAAGATGCCAAGCTTGACGAAAACAAAACTTTATCAGCTAAAGGTTTATGTTATTAAAAGGAAAGATCAAAGTATTTTTGTGGTATTTTTTTTTTACATTTTTTTAATTGTTCCTAGCATGTCCAAGATTTTCGTTAAAAATCTTGTTTTTTTTTTTTTTTGAGTTAGCAAAATTGACAGAAATCAAAATCATGTCAACCATTTTTTTTCTTTTTTATAAAAAAAAAAAAAAAAAAAAAAGGAAATCTCAGTTTGAAATTCTTTTAAGAATCAATTATGTTTACAAAACTTATTTTAAGAAAATCGGAAATTATAATGTTTATTTAAGATATTTTGAAACAAGCATTACTTAGTTTCTACACCGAAAAGAGGTCATAACATTTTGCATCAATTGACAGGTGATGAATGACAATTTCATCACATATTGACAGATTACATGAGGATAAGTTATTCTACGAGAAGTGAAATTATTTAGATTTAAGTGAACAAGTTAT
Source organism: Acanthosepion pharaonis (assembly GCA_903632075.3). Classification (NCBI taxonomy): domain Eukaryota; kingdom Metazoa; phylum Mollusca; class Cephalopoda; order Sepiida; family Sepiidae; genus Acanthosepion; species Acanthosepion pharaonis. The sequence goes on along the minus strand of CAHIKZ030000900.1, from coordinate 29,542 downwards.
TTCCCGCATTATTTTTAAGGAAAACTTTCAGCGCTCTAATTTTTTTTTTTTTGTACTTCGCTTTACATTTATGATGCTTTATGGAAAATATATTATAAAGAAATTAAAAGAAGACTATTAAGAGTGAGATTAAATTTCATAAGAAAGGTATCCAATTAATTTATAGGTACCTTTCTTATGAAATTTTATCAGAAGTGTACATAAAATACTATAGTTTTATGTACATTTATTACATTTTACTGTGTTATTTGTATTTCCATTCATTTTATTATTAATTTTGATATTTCATTTATGGAAAAATGTCATAACTTAGATTAATATAAAAATAAGATAATATAAATTTCACATGATACTGATACTTGTAGGTACCCTTTTCAGTTGAAAAATCAAATTAACTTCTCCACACGTTTCGCAAAAGTAAAGGGTTTAACAGCAGAGAACAATGCTTAACTCAAATAACACAACTTAAGTGTATTCTGGTTGGTCTTCTGTACTTTATAATTACAGCCCTATTATAAACACAAAATTAAATTTCTTAATTACTGCGGGTCTTCTGATTAGTCAAAACGATACAATTTACAACGCGCTAAAAAAGATCTATCTCAAAAGGACATTTACGAAACTGAATGCAGCTTTTAACTAATTTTATAATATTCTAACAACTTAAATGTAAAAATCTATTATGATTAAAGAAATAACATAATTATATTAAAAATTCATTTTTCATAAAAAATTTTTTTGCTTTCAGAAAATATTGTCCATATTCATAAAAGCATTTGAAATTAAATAAGATCTTTGTTTTATTGAGTTTTGTATGTTACAATTCAGAGCTGATTTTCAGGTGGCAGGTTTCCAATAAAAAAAAAAAAAAAAAAAAACATGATTCGCTTTTCTTGTGCTAATATAATCACTTAACTGAATGCGATTGAATTTCTAGAGTTTTTATAAAATTAGTTATGGGAGGAGGGTAATATATATATATATACATATATATATATAAAAAGTACTAAAAATTTATGTTATTTTACTAGTTCCGGTGATACAAAGAGAAACAAGGTATTTTTAATCAAAATTTAGAATTAAAAGAAGGAAAAGTTTTTTAAAGTAATTAAAAAATACTTCAGTCTTTCTCTTAATAACATTTACACAATAAAATTTTGTTTCCATCAAGGTTGGCATCTTTTTCATCAGACTATGATTTTTTTTTTCCTTTTAGCAATCTCATGAAGGTACCTAAATTGAATATCTTATATATATATATATATATATATAAGAAAAAAAACAAGTAGAAAGTGTCACTAAAATTCATGGGCTATGGCTTTCAAGTCCTTAAAATAAAAATTCCAAAGACCTGAGGTAATATCTTATATAATCTTTTAATTAAAAAAAAAAAGAAAAAAAAAATAATAAAAAGAGAAAAAAAAAAGGAAAAAAAAAAAAAAGTTAAATTTAGAGACAAAAAAGAAGCAAAAATAAATAAAAAAAAAAACAAAAAACAATGATGGCGTGTAAAGAAAAGATAATAGTAATAGTTAAACAAGAGTTATCGAACCTGACTAGCGACCCACTGAGCAGTCCGATCAGGGAAAGGAAGATTGATTGCCTTTACTTTTTCTGCTGATGCCACCAAACCGAGAGCAATTTTCCTTCCGAGAACATATAAGCCATTGGAAAACTATAAAAGAAAAAAGGGATGTCATTGAAAGCATAGTACTGAGAAAAAAAAAGACTTTTTCCACATATGCATTTCTATCTCTATTATGAAAGTGATAACTCTTTAAATATTTTTCAAATAAGTTAATATTTTTAACAGTAATCTAAAGACAACTGACATAATTACATATAAACTGTCTAAAATAATGAATCTATGATCAAGTTATCCAGTGTGAAGATTCATGTCCAATTTTCATTACACGCACTTGAATCTATAATGAAAAACAAAATATGAATCTTGAAAGCATTTTAAAGATATTTTTCATCTTTATTATTTTGTGACACTATTTAGCTATGGTAATTAATTAACTATAGAAATTAAACAGAAAAGAAGATACCTTGAGATTTTTTATTTTTTTATGTTAAAAATAAGATCAAGTTACTTTTCTCAAAAACCAAGAATAGGCGTGGACTCACAAAAAGGCTATATGTGAGCATTTGACAATTGATTAATGATGTTTGTAAAAGCACTGGCTGAGAAAACACAAGAATCTGAAACAGTGTTTAAGATATCAGGCGACAAGCTAGGTATTGATTATAAAAATTTTGGCATGATAAAATATTCCGAAATTATTTGCCGATATGGGGTAGAGAGAATTACCATTATTTTTCCAAGATATCATTTTAAGTACCAGCAAGTTAAGTGGCCATGTGTTGATTATAGAATTTTGGCATGAGAAAATATCTCCGGAAGAATCGCCGATTTGAAGATAAAGAAATTTATTATCAATTTATTTTTTTTTCTCAAGAAGCCAAGGGTTCCTGTAGATGCTAACTTCATAGATAGCAGACTTTGACAATTGATTGATAATGTTTGTAAAAGTACTGGTTAATAAGACACAAAGTGACCAAGGGCATTGAAGATCTTAGAGATTTTAAGTGGCCATGTGTTATTCGTACAAATTTTGTAAACAAAAAAAATTCTAGGTTATAATTTTAATGAGGCCAGCTTAGCCACGCCTACACAGCCGGGATACCATTGGCCGAGTGGTAGCAATGGTGATAGGTGGAGGTAATTTGATGAGAAAGATGGAGAAATTATTAACACCCACTGAAAGGATTTGGTATGAGATATCAATGTGAGGAGTGGGGAGTTTGGGAGGATAACTGTCCTGCAACCTCTCCTCACGGATGAAGTGATCCCCACAAAATGGAAAGTGATTAATTTTCCAAAATGGGAAGTAATCAATTTTTCTGGCCAGATAACAAATAGGTTTCTTGTCAGAAAACTCCAGGCTGCATCTAACCCCACACCAGTTTTTGGTTGGTGTCCATATAAACGTATGCCTTTGGGCAGTTCACCAGTAGTTTTGAGAGAGTCTTTGGAGTTGCAGTTCAAGTGACAGGAACCAGAGTGTTGCCTCACAGAAGCTGACCAAGAGATTCCATGACCTGACTTCGCCTATCCTATAAATAGCAAGTTATACTGATGAATGAAGCTAAGCCAGCACTTAAAAACTAAATCAGTTGACTTAGAAGACCAGAACTTGCCTAAAGAAGCATAAAAGTGTCACTCTCCATAGAAAACTGGTTGGGAGAAAATACACACTCCTGTATATAACAGACGGATAAAAGTTGATTTGTTTTCTTTCAACATACTTGAACCTCTTGGATTTTTATTTGCTTCTTTTCTTTACGCTTGTGTGATATTACCTCCAGTCTAGACTTATCTTACACTATGGCCTGAGGCCTGATTGATCTCGTCTACCTAAGATCAAAATCACAACGTGGGTAGGTTAGGTATGAGATTGAAGTAGTTACTTCAGTAACCAGATGTTGGAAGTGAGCCGAGAACGTCGGAGCTTGTGTTGAACCGGTTGCAGCTGGTGTAGAGATGTCAGCATCGACTGACCCTTCCACTTGGTACCCTGACCAAAGGATTCTGCCAGGTAGTGACAACCACCGATCGACCAGGTCACAGGCTGGTGGCAGCAACTAAGAGTCAACCCCAAAACGCCAGTAGGAGAAATATGTTTTGTGCTGCGATTGGGAGTTGACCACGGGCTGACAGCTCAATGTCACTATATATTATATATATATAAATATAACATTCAGTTTAAATGACTATTTTATTTTTGTCAGAAAATAAAGACACGTGGAGGAAAATGGATAACAAAAATTTCTAATGATATTTAGCTAGTGATATTCACTTAAAATGGTACATCAACAGTATACTTAGTCAAAGTTCTCCTGTGACATTTTGCATTCACTTTATATTAATACTCTTAGGAAAATGCACGAATCCCTCAGCCATGAATAAATAGGGCAGTTAGAGTTCTTTTAACATTTTGGAGGTTGGGCTAACAATCTAACAAGTGTAAAAATTCACTTACTACTACAACAGTAACATTACTTGCTGTGGTTACAACTGTAGGTGCCACAAGGAGATTGCAGCAATAAATTTATAATTGGTTAATTCATTAAATATGGCAGAAATTTCTATCATTTACAACTAAGTTATAGTTTTTCAATAATAGAAATTCATGTAATATGGAGTTAAGTGGCAAATTACAGTAAAACCTTGATTTAATGTCTGTTAATTTAAGGATCCACTTGTGGATCACATGAACCATAACAAACCAAGTTTTTTATTTTTTATTTTTACTGAACAAAGTTAGATAAACACTACCATAAATTATTCATCAAGTTCTTGTTAACCTTGTTAGTTATAAAGTTAATTAAAATTGAAAAACCTTGTTAATTTCAGTTATTTTTAAAGACAATTTTCATTATAAATGACAAACTACTTGGCAACAGTGTGCATATATATATATATATATATATATATATATATATATATATATATATATATATATATATATATATATATATATATGTGTGTGTGTGTGTGTGTGTGTGTGTGTGTGTGTGAGAGTCTATCTCTCTCTAATGTGTAGCCAAGGTTGCTTATTTTAAATGACTGCATTTGAATGCTGGTTATCTAGACTTAAAGTGATGTTCATTAAGTATGATAATCTACAGATCTTGCATCTACTAATAATAATTTATAAAATTTAAGGAACTATTGGAACTCCCTTAAAAAAAATTAATACCTTACTGATCATATATGCACATGAAGTTTTTTTTTTTTTTTCATGATTTTCTATATATCTTAGTATATTGCCAGTATAATTATCTTGTCTAATAGGGGTTAATAGGTATAGACTATCAAAGAAAAAGCCATAAGCATAAAAGAGCAAGTAACTTATAGCAAATTTTTTTTTTTTTTTTTTTTAAGTAAAAATTTAGCATTAACATGATAAGTCTATGCCATACCCAAGATAAAAAGAATTATGAAAAAATTCAGTTCTACCCATCCAATAATTTTACCATTTATTTAGTCTGGACATTTATAAATCTTCAAGAAATTTAAATGTTATAGTGTGAATCAGATAAAAGAAAGCTTTATGATTATCTCAGAAGTCATAGTAAATATGGTGACCTTTTGCTACATCTAAGCTACTACACTTAGTAAATCACTATAGTAAAGATGGAAGTTTGTATGAGTAATATTGCTAATGAAGAAATAAAGGAATCTGGTCTTATCTCTTAAAATTTTAAATGTTGCCGACATTAGGAAGTATTTAAAGCTAATTCAGTACTAGATGCTCACTTATTACAAAATTTTGTACCTTTTTGAAGAAAAAGTATTAAAAAACAGTATGGATCCTGATATATTGTGCCTATGATGAATGCCAGTTCCTCCACTATTCTCTATATAGAGAATTTATATCCTTTGAATTGTTTTCATAAAGAATGCCTTCATTCACTCTAAGCAGAAGATAACTATGTTGCTGTCTATGACACAAAAGTTAACAATGGCGAAGTTATGATATTCTAAAATATTAAATTTCCCTGATACTTGAACTAATATTTGAAGTATCTAAGCTTATGATGAGACTTGAATGCTATAAGGCAAGGGCCACATTAAAAAAATTCAATTTTATTGGGCCACATAGTATATTAACCCAAAATAACTAATATTTGAAATAGAGAAAAAAAGAAAAAAAAAGCCTTTTGAAGAAGAAAATGCAATTAATTTTTATTAATTAAGATTTGAAAGTACTGTAAAAGCTTCACATGAAACACATTTATTTGAAAGACAAAGTAACTCAGTTTAAAGTACTTTAATGAAAAAAATATTAATAAGTATTTTTAAGTTGAAGATTTACATGAAACACCTTTGAACGACAAAATAACCTTAAGAAAAAAATTATTTTTATTAATTAATATTATAAAGTAGAAAACATTTGAAAAACAAATTGACTCTGCATAAAGAAATAAAAAACAATTCTTAATATTTTAAAGTAGAAACTTCAAATAAAACAAATATAAAGTAACTAAATTTAAAGAAAAAAATTAATTTAGATTTTAAAGTAGAAGCTTCACATGAAATAGATTTGTTTAAAAACAAAGTAATTCAGTTTAAAGAAAAAAAAGTTTTATTTATATTTTGAAACAGATTTATATGAAAAACAAAGTAACACAGGAACAGAAGCATCTCATTCTCAATGAATTAATGAGAATAATGTATCTGACTGCAGTCATTTACCAGTTTGTTAAAATTAGGCATCAAATTGCTTGTAACAATTATTTAGCATTGCTTGGCAACATTCTCTTTCAAATTTACTAACATTTGGCGGGCCGCAATTTGCCCACCCCTATTCTAGACCAACTTACGAAGTAAGTCTTCAAAGATAAATAACCATCTAATTCCCATTAAAAATGAATATTTCAATGCAATTCTGAAGTTTTTTTTGCATTTCTTGCATTAATGCTTTGGTTAATGTCAATGTTGTAAGAGAATAATAATTTAATGTAATTAATACAAACTACAATTTCTCTGTGACTTAAAATCTTAGATCTAACAAGTATTTATTTCACAAAACTTGACTTTTTAGTATCATATAACTAAATAAAACAAAAATATCAGTTGTAAGGTTTCTAAATATAACATACATCTGTATTTGTATTTTAATACATAAAATTTACAAATATAATGCTATCAAAGTTCTGGTTGTCTCCATTTTAATGAACTGGCAATAAAAGTTGTTAGATAACCAACTTCATTACCATTTTCAGAAAATGTTTGAAGCCTCAGCAACACAATAAAAAAACTTGAAAGCACAACTTAAAAAAAAAAAAAAAATGATTTACTAGAAAAACCCTTAGAAACATTTTTCTTAGGGTTTTTCTAGTAAATCGAAGTTTACTTTCATGTTTATTAGTAATGAAAATATGAAATTTCATTTTCAACTGAAAATTAAATAGATTCTCGACACCAGAGCAAGGGCCAAAGATCAGCCCTAAAAACACCTACCCACCTACACTTGTTTATGCATCTAAAACATAAATTGATTTTTCTTTAAATATGCAACAAAAATGCATGGAGTCATTTCGGGAAGTTTTGAAGCCACACAAAACAATAAGAAGTTAAGTGAGTAACCATGGAAGAAAGATTAGATAACACTTAAATACTCAGTTTGGAAAAAAGAAAATTAAATGATTTTCACCACAGATTTAAAAAATTAGAAAATAACCCAAATGATATCAAATACTGCAGAATTCCATACTTTATTCTCCTGCTCACAAGGGCAAATATGATACAAGTGTTTTTTAGGGGTCACTTTCACATGATAGGTGTATTTAGAACTTGCTTAGTTCCTCTATGTTTTTGTTACAGGCAGTTACTGCAATAGGAGGGGAGCATGGTCTTTAAAGTGACCAAGAATATGCAAGTCATACCATTACTACATTGTAAGATAAATAATGAATTTATTAGTTATTAGATGTGTTTTAATAATTTTCAGATCAGAAACTACAGTACTACTTTTTGAGACTAAGATAGTAAAATTGTATGTATTGCAATGAACAGTCAGAAACAATCTTATTTTAATCCAGAATAATTAGTATTTTCCTCTCAAAAATCAGTATCCTGCATGTTTAAAATCGGTTACATTTGTATAGTATAAACATCTTATGCGATTACTCACCTTATCGTACATTTATGAAGAAATCTTAAATGAAATTATACAACTACTTTCCTACTACAATATAGAAAAGTAAATGAATGCATACATCAAAAAGAAAAATGATATATAGTTATAAATATAATTTCAATGCAATTTAAGTTTACTTATAAACTGTGTAAAACATGTTTAAAAAAATAAGCCCTACATTTAAATTTTTTTTAATAACTTGTTTTTGTATTATAAATAATATCACTAGAAGTGTTGAGAATGTATTATGTACAGAAAAATCCAGCCCTGATAAGTATTTCAGTCACATAAAAAAAAAAAAAAATACCCTGGTGGAATCTATCAGGGAAAGGAGTAGAAAGGCAATGTTTGGCCACACATTTTCTAGACTTCCTTATGAGCTAGGTGATCAGCATTGATTCTAAAAAGACTTGTTAAGTCAACTCACCTGCTATCAAAAGACATCCTATTTACATTTCAGAGCCCAATGACTACCATAACTAAGTCTGCATTACATGCAGATTGTGAACCAGGGACACCCAGCTGTGTCTGTAGTCTGTCCCTGTCATTGACTACTGTATTGCCACAAGCCATAAAAACTATGCAAATGATTTTTAGAATGATAAATGGTTGCACAGACCATATTCCAATATATTGAGGCATATGAAAAATGTCCATTGGCAAAACAATTGGTTGCTGTAGCTCTGCAGGCTGGGGTTTTATCACTGTTGTAGACAGCTATTTGCCAAATCATCAAATCCATTCAGGTAATTTTTACCACAAGATGTCAGTATCTTACACATGTTCAACTTGCTTCTGCAGCATTTGGATGGCTTTCCAAACCTGTCTTCCTGAATAGAAATTAAGACCTGGTTTGATGTGGTATGCATTTCATTTCTGTTATATGGCTGAAAATTTTGGGTCCTATACAGTTTTAATTTGCAAATGCTTGAATAATTCTACATGTCCTACCTAGAAATAATTCTCAGGTAACATTAATGGAACTGCATGTTGAAATTCAGAAGTATTCATAGTCAACAACCATCAAAGCCATGTATGCTGATTGACAGCTGTGCTGATTTGGCCATGTCATCCACATGCCTGAAAACCAATTCCCACATTATGTTTTTGCCTAGTGAAAGAGCTGTTGATAGTAAAAAAAATAACACAGGGATCACATCAGTGCTATCCTGAAGACCTATAATATCTTCCCTAGCCAATTAGAAATATCAGCTGGTGATCAGACCAGTTGGTGAAGTTGTTCAAGCCACAGATGCAAAGTTGGTCTAGCAGACAAAGAAATGTCAAAGAATTCTTCCTCTACTGCCCTCCAAGGTCTTTTCAGAGAGCCTACTTGCAAAAGAGTAGGCAGTTCCCATGTTGATCTAACAGCCACACAAGAACCCATTTACCATGAAGGGTACCAGTCGACTGTCTGAAAAAACAAGCTACAATGATGATGATGTAACTTGATAAGATATTTTCAAAAGTGCTTTCTACATCCATCACTGTAAATGTCAAATTATAAAGAAGACAAAGAAAACAAAAGATTATTTAATTTTATCAATGAAATAATTAAATTTCCCAATTTTTCAAAAGCATTTTAAATTTTAACAATTTTATTTTGAACTAAAACGTGAATTTAAAGTAACAATATTTGGAAGAATATTCTCAATGTTTTTAGTTCATTATAATTGATAAAGTAGATCATATTTTTCACAAGGTGTGAAACCTTTTAAAATTTTCTTACTTTATATATACCTCTGACTCTCTTATACATATCGGCATTTCCAAATCTCATACAAATCCAATAAATCATAAAAAATAATTTTTACAGAATCTCATGTAGTTAAAAACGCCAATTATTATATTACTTTAAATGAGTTTATATAGTTTTAAAATTTCATGTACATATTTATGTGTTTACTACAGACGTGTTTAATGTAGATATTTTTAATCTTAACATCAGTATATGAAGACTTTAAAGTCGATGTTTAATGACTTCTTAAGTTAATCAGCAAATTTTGAAAAAAGGAAAATGTCGCTAAAATCTAACAATTATATTTTTTAATGAAGAATACTACATAGTTATTTTCAAAAAATTAACGAAATGGTTGATTGTGGAAAATGTTTTTAATTTCATGTATTTTTACTGAGGAAAAAAAAAAAAAAACAGTAAATGACTGACTGATGAAAATAAATTCTTCATTTTTCTATTGTTCCTTTAAATTTTAATGAATTTGAATAATTTCCTCATTTTAAAATATTTTACTTCCATAATCAACTAAAAAACTATTACAGTGTAACTTAAGTTACCAAAATCAGGATGGATAACATTTGTCAGAGATCCCATACAAATTTTACTGGCATTAGCTGTAAAAGAGACACTGAAACAGTAGGTTGTTTATTGTATTTGTCAATAACAAAAAGAACTTAAAGTAATTACTGCTATCAAATAATATATGCAAATTTACAGTCTTTTAAAAGATAAAACACAAATTAAACATTATATCTCTCACATATACACACACACTCTTGAGAAAATAATGCTCCTTACATCATTAGGCTCTTCGATACATCCCAGAATCCAACTGAAGATTAAATTTCCAATTTTATATACAACCATATCTGCAAATAGAATAAAAGCACAATAATTAAGATTTTTCAATGAAATAGATTAATTGAAACAATTGGGGCTAAAAAAAACTTTAATATTAAATCTTTTAGGTAAGGCTTATAATGATGTCTTACTTCATCACAATTCAGTAAATTTGTTTAAACACAAAACCAAGCTGAAAATAAACAGGATCTAAATATAAAAGTCAAAGCAAAATAATATTTAAGTCTTGAGAAACCCATTTTGCTGTTGAGATCTACATGACACTGTATCCTGACAAAGTATTTAGCCTTTTTTCAGACAGACCACATTTCACTAACCAAACATGCAAGTTTATTTACAATCAAATCTAATTGGCCAGACAGTTAAGAACAGATGCTACTGAATCAGCACAGGCAAGATGGAAACTTTCATATACTGATAACATTCAAAATTAGCAATTTATCTTGTGATTTTTCATTCAGAGATCAAATTTTGATAATGGCATCAACCAGATATAGATTTACAGGCCATTCTTGACTATGACAAGTTAAAATGAAGGATATAAATTTAATTCTGACGACCCAGACATGGACAGCACTAGCAAGAGGTGAAAGTGCATGTACTGTTGATGGCAATATATACTGCTATACTTACAATATATTTAGTATTTTCCAGTAACTTTATTGCTTTCAGTGTCCGTGGAATGACCCAAACTAGATATTCATGAGTAAAAATGATATACTGTATAGCCTGAGCACAATCCTACTAGGATATATATAGTATAGAGGTGAACTTGTGTGAAGGGCTTAATAATTGGTTTTAATTTGAGTTACTTTAAAACTGGTAAAAAATTAGAAATAAAACTTAATCTGGACAGAGTTATCACCTCTATTTTAACAATCATCTCAAGCCCCCAAATCAGCAGAATAAATCATGACAATTAAGTAGGTGTACCTCCACAGAAAATGTGATACCTAAGGTTTAAAATGAATTTTTAAAAATGAAAAATCTTTCTTGAGACTTTTATTTTTAGTTTCAAAGTAATAGACTAAATTTAATATTTCCAATAAGCAAAATACTTTGCCGTATTTCAAAAACTAATTTAAATTGACTGGGAATATTTTTGGCTATTTTTTTTTTGCTAAAATAACTGATTAACACCCACCCCACTTCTTTTAGTAGTCTTTCATCACAATGTAATTCTCTTTATTAAAAATCTCCCAAAAATAAAATATACTTTTCTGAAACTTCATTTGATTTAAAGTATAATTAATCCACTTTAAAATGCATATTTACTTATTTAAGTTTAAAATATCACAGAAATGCATTTATTTTTTATTTTTTTATAAACACAGTGATGTCCTTAATACATCTTATTTATAAAAGCAATTAAAAGCTTTTCTAATTAAATAATTAGATAGTTTTATTTCATTTTTTTTATTTTACAATTCAGAGCAATTTTTTGGTAAATGAAGTTTCTATTTGACAAAAACAAATTGATTTAAATTCTCCAAGAAATTCTGCTTTTAACTAATATAAATATGAAGAGTGTGGAATTTTATTTTATCAAAATTTCATAAAAATAAGTGAGGGTAAAGATGTAACAAAAAATACTCTTACCAATATTTAAAATAAAAATTTCCAAAATAATTTCATTTATTTGTAAATAAATCCTGAAAATTTAATTAAACTGACAATTATTTGATTTTTTTTTTAAATTTCCAAAAGAATGAGTTTTTTTTTTTTTTTTTATTACACCACAAAAAAAGATGCTAATTTCCCATACTAATCATTAATTTGGCCCACCTGCTGACAAGAAAAACAAGATTTTAACTAAAATTTTCCAAGTGCAAGAAAGTATACAAAAATTTAAAATAATCAAAAAAATACTTTGGTTTTTCCTCTTAATAACAAACATTTTGACAATAGAACTTTGCTTTTATCAAATTTCGGAGGTACCTACAATTATGTTATAAATTATGCTATTCAATCTTATTCTTTTGTTTAATGAGTTCAAAGTAAATGTTTGCTAGATACTGTTTCTGTAAACATAGCTGTTACTTACAAGAGTATATTTTTGATATTTCCATTTAGATTTGTTACAAAATCAACTTGTTTAAATAAATTGTTTTGAAAGTTAACTGAAAATAAAATAAAAACAAATTTTATTGCATTTTCTCATGTTTTTTAATTTCTTTATTTGGATAAAATAAAGAAACTATACCAAGTCAAATTTTATTATGCAATTTAATGGTTTCATAATCAAATTTGTATTAACCAACTGTTGATTTAGCATATATTTATATGGACAATATATCATGTGAATTTCAGATTAAAATTATCCTTATTTGAAATATACATAACTTATTAGGGGGATGCTATGTTTTTATGTAAGCAAAGAAAGTGCAAATTTTTACTTACAAATCCAAAAAATAAAAGCCATAGAAACATTTTGGGTTAATACAATATACCTAAATAAATTGAAATTTTATTATTTTACATGCTAATATGGGCTCCTTTATAACCTTCATCAGTCTATCAATTAATGATTTTATTAAGTTTTCTATTGTTTTGACTAACACTTTTTACTGTATTTTTTTATTGCTTCTCAGATATGTGCCTAAACCATTTTTCTTTTTTTTTACATTACTACAGCTTTTTTATTGATGATCTTGAGAGACTGATCAGTTATGTGCCATGTGTAATACACGCTTAGGCAATCATGTATCTTTCAATACATGACTGACGAGGCAGATTTTTTCCTGCAGTAGGTTGCCATCCAAGGCTACAGAACCCATTCTGTCCTGCTATTTACCCATAGCTGTTGTAGAAGAGGAGGATTCATACCTTTCCCAATCCTAAATGAATAATGGCTCGGATTGAAGAATTGGAGAGCATGTAAGTGAATGTAATAGATTTGACTGAAATCCAACTCAGCTCTCCAATTCTTCAATCCGAGCCGTTATTCATTATGCCACTGTGCCTACTTGGAGAGTGATAGCCATTCTATTAATTAACTGTTTTTGAAACTTCATTTGGCATGGTGAGCAATATTCAGCTGTGCAGAATGTGACGAAACATTGTTTTGCATTAATATACTCTTTAGTTTAAATCTTTTCATTGTGACTTGTACCACTCAAGAAATGCTGTGCATTTATCTTGATACAATCATCAACTTTGAAGGAAACTGTTGTCTTTTGAGTTGTTTGATTATTTCCATGAAGAATACACTTCCGACTCAGTCATTAGGTTTATCCAATGTAATTAAATTCATCATAAAAAATTACTGGTAAGAATTCAGTTTTCTTGTACTTCAAACTTACACATTTCTGTTTGTGAGGTTTACCCAAAGGTACTGTCTGACTGCTTTCATGTCTTTAAGTAAATGTTTTAATATTCTTTTCACTGTTTATATTTTCAATGCCAGCTTCTTTAAATGTTTTCTTGCTGGCCAATCCATTGTTTCTTGCTTATTACTCTTTTTTTTCAAATCTCTTTTTAGGATATCCTTTCAGGTTGGTCTCCTTGTTTAAGAGACAGGTACTTAACATAACTTTTTATCAGAAGGATTCTTAAATGACTTCAGAATTAAATATATGAAACATTTTATTTTGAAAAAAAAAATATTTTTATATAAACAATTGTTTATATAAAAATATATTTTTATATTTTATTTGTATATTATATACATATTTAAAGCATTTTTAATCTTTAAAAATTACAAATAGTATCCTAATAATGTTCACCTGTATATGGTAGTTGTCTGTGCCACACCATGCATGAACTGTACACATGATCTTTGATCAGATTTCTTAGAGGATTTTGTTTTAACATAAAATATGTATTCATACATGAAGATTAAAGGTTTTATGTCTATATTTCTTTTTTTTTTTTAAGATTTAATAGATTTTATACAAGCTTTGTATTAAAGCTGTTTACTATTAATTTTGACAAACAGGAATTTCAATCACTTTTACAAAGGGAGAAAATATGAAAAACATACTTGCAAGGTTTTAACTACATATGCTAGAAATTTTGAAATAAAAAAAAAAAAAAATTTTTAGTTGAGTTATATTGCATAGAATTTTCTTTCATGGGTTAATGCTTTAAGTATTTTTCTCTCTCTTTCCATTTTAGCAAAATAGTATTTTAAGGCTTTACAAAACTGCAAATCTTCAATGCAGGCATGAATAACATTACTAACTCAAACTGTAATACTAGTTGTAACTGTGTATATAGGTATAATGCATGTATTCAACATTCTAATAAAATATTTTTAATATACTACAACAGTATTGAAATTGGGACTAATAATTGCTTTATTTTTTCATTTTGTATAAAATTTAGTGAAGCTTAAAAGGTAAAAGATGTATTCAATAAGTTTCCACAACCAGGAATCATATTGATACAATAAAGAAAGATGGTGGATGTAGCGACAGTCTCCAAATATCAATACTTATTAAGTCCTCAAGAATTTCTATTTTTCAAGTCTAAAAATCATTTTCATGTCATATTTTTCAAATCTAAAATTTATAGAAAATGAAATTGATTAATAAATGTGATTGAATCTAAACAATTTTTTGTCAACACTTAATTTTCAGAAAATACTGAATAATATTATTATTTGATTTTACAGATCATTAAATTTAAAAACATTTAAACTGATTGTTTTTATTTGGACATTTATTAAATAAATTTAGGTTCAGTTTTCAACAATACAAAAATAGTGAAGAAAAAATGGGAATTCTTATTATTATACATAGAAAATAGATCTTTTTTAGACTTTGTCACTTTTTGATGAGACAGGTAAAAAAATAAAGCTGGAATTTCAGACATAAAAACAATTTCTCTATTACAATTGAATACTGTTACAAACTTTGAAATTACATGTGCATCAGACAAATTAAACAGTTAAATTTAAAATACATTTTCAACTAAAAAATAAAATATTTTTCATGGGCTTGGCAATATTTTCCGAATTTGGCTACTTCAAGACTGTGGAGTCTTGAAGTAGCAAGAGGAAAGGCATAGAACAGCCAAAGACGGAAATATTACAGAGAACAAAATTTGTACGTCTCAAAATCAAAAGCAAATAAAAACGTAAGATTCGAAAATGAAAATGGTATAATATTCATTTAATAAAAACTAAAAGAAAACAAATGTAATTTTTGTACTTACTTAACAAGAGAAAAGTCAAATTTTCAATGATCATTCAATTCAATCAAAGACACTAAACTGCAAGGCTCTGCAATCGACCACTCAGTGCATATTTATTTTTAGCATATGATCTATAAACAAACAAAAATTAAATATTTATTTATACATTATGCTAGGATAATAATAATTTTTTAAACTGAAAGTCACGGTTTCATCATATCCTCTGGGAATATATTTTTAAAATGCTTACAAAAAAAAAAAAAAAAAAAAAAATTGGTTTAGTTTCCTTCCAAGAGAGGTCATAACTAAAAAAACTGCTAACTAAAAATTCTGAAGCACTAAAGAAAAAATAAATAAAGGATTCTTTTTTTCTTTTAAGGAAAACAGTATTTTTATTTTTAGTACTGAATAGTGATTGTGTTTTGTGATAAAAAAATTCAGTATGACATTAATGATTTTTCTTCTTTTTTTTTTTTAAAAGAAAAAAGTTTTAATATGGTCAACAATATTCAATTTCGAAAAAAAAAAAAAAATGTAGATTATCATCATTAAATAAATTAATTAAATAAAGTAGTGCTTTTTTTGACAAATTGTCAATAAAAAACATGTTGATTTTTTTAGTAATACCGATTTGCAACAAGTTTTTTTTTTTTTTTTTTTTTTGCTACATTAAAATGTGGGAGGTTTAATTTTTGAAGAATTAATATTTTCATCAATTGTCAATATTATCAAATATTAGGAAATTCAAAAATATTTACAATATTACCTGGCTTCATATTCCAAGTACTCCTCTTTCATTTGTTGACAAGAGAGTATGGATTCAATTAAGTTAAGTATTTTGTATCTGTGTGTTCGCTTACTTAATGAAAAACCTAGGACTATAGCCGAAATGTTCGCTTAGAATACACATCTACAAATGACTCAACGGAAAATTATAATTTCGTAACATTTAAATTTATTTTCAACTTGCAAACATTTATTATAAAATTACACTTTAATTTGGTGCCTCGTTACACATTCAAATCAGAATTTTAATGGGTAAAAAATAGAGCAACAGAAATTTTAGATACAATCATCGTTATTCAAAAAAACTTAGTAAGATACTTTATTTTTGAAGAACATAAGAAGATCTCGCTAAAAATAAAATTTTCTGTTACTAAAAATTGAAATTCAAAGAATGAAAATTAAGAAGAATAACACGAGTTTCCAGTTAAAAAACAACAAATAGGGAAACTTCTGACTTACTTTCGTTTGTGTTGACGGTTTAAGTGACAAAAATATTTCTTACAACTTCGTGAAAATCAAACTGTATATTCAAAAGTTAATATTCAGTCCGCGATATATTTTCAAACACATGAAGATATCGAAAATTACTTTACCCAACAAAAATTAAAAGAAAAGAAAGGGATTTAGTTTTTAAATTAGCGCTTGATAGTGCCGAAAGCATCTGGCCAATAAAAAATGAGTTTGTAAAAGTAGAATAAAAAAATAACCAATGAACTAGAGTGTTACATAATTAATCAACTTCTAAAGTGGATGACGAATCAAAACGATAATAAAACGGAAGGCAGGAAATTCAAGTTATGACCAACTTTAGAAGTTGTTGATTTTTCTGTTGTGGGAAAAATTCAAATTGGAATATTAATTGCGTTACGTATTTACACCTGGCCGTTTTTGCTTTTTATATTGGTAAGTAAGTATACTAAACAAGCTTTCAATCAGCGTAACCTTTTCTTTTTTACATGATGTGTTTTTGTCTAAGACGACCGTGTACTAAAACTTTTACGATCCAGTTTTCTGTTTTATTTAACTGTTAAACTTTTTTTTTTTTTTTTTTAAGTGGACTAAACATCAATTTTTAAGGTAAAAAGTACAATGAAAGACTAAGACAAGCGTGTTTGAGTTTATAAACTAATTTTCAAAACTTCTACTACCCACATTATAAAATTTACTAAACAGATTCGTCTAAAAAAAAATAAAGTCCAAACTAGGACAATGTTATGGTTGCTAAAAACAAGTTGTTTTTTTTTTTGTTTTTTTATCTTTAGTAAACATAGCAATTGTCTTAGTTTTGGCTTTACTTTGTGTTCGCATTAAATCATGTTCACATTCTGCTTTTGGTTGGAGAAGTGTTTAAACCCAAACAAAATGTGCCCATACCACGTGATTTCTTAAAAAAATGTAAAAAAAAAAAAAAAAATTTAATTCCTGATTTGAGTGGGTTTTCCTTTTTATTTGCGCTATCCAAATTAGAAATTTTATTTAAGGCAAGAAAGAAAACGTTATGCCAACGCCATTCGTTCCTTGTAATGTTGAGTAACTTTATCGGCGTAGATACCTCCATTTGATGACCCATAAAAAAGGAGCCTACCATGATGAAAAAACATGCCCCAAACTTGACAAAAAAAAAAGGTTTCATCGTCAAAATTAGAAAATACAAGAGGATTTTTTCCTATTGTGAAATATATTGTTTCATCCTTTTTAGAACGTTCGAAATTTTTGGTTAATTATTTTATTTTTTTCGTCAGTCCAATGTTCAAGGAAATTTTGGAGTAAAATTGCAGATTAGGAGCCAATTTAACAAGGAAGCCAGTTGCCTTTTTTTTTTTTTTTTTTTTTTTAAAAAAAAAAAAAAAAGCATCATTTCTTTCTGATGTAAGAAAAAAAGTCTAAATATTCCAAAAACCGCATTAAAAATTTGCGGAAACCTACCGTTTTTAAGAGATTGACAATCTTAGTTGGGTCTAAATTTGTCTACAGACATTTGATCTTTTTTTTTTTTTTTTCCCGTAAAAGTTGAGGTACAAGCATTATTATTACAAAAAAAAAAAAAAAAGCAGTAAAACTTGCGGAAAGTCCACCTTTTTAGTAGGGTATTTGAGAATCTTATTTGGGCCCCAGGTACAGCTTGGCCGTCTCGGTCAGGAATTTGGGAATGTGCTCAGATGTCTTTTTTTTTTTTTTTCTTAAATTACCCAGTAAATGGGTAATTTTTGCGCAGTAATCTAGTCCCGTAAGGGCGGTCGTGCTGTACCCAGCACCCAAGTAAGATTGCGGTAGATTTCCGCAGATTCAATGCTATTTTTTGGAATAATCTGTTGTTTGTTTGTTTGTGTGTTGTTGTTTGTTTGTTTGTGTGTTGTTGTTTTTGTTTTTTTTTTTTTTTTTTTTTAGCAAAATTACTAAAAAAAAAAAAAAAAAAAACCAGCAATTTTTTAAACATTTTGTAAACTAAGTTAAATAAAATTCATAAAAGTAAAACTCGTCCAAAAATCAATTTACGTTTTTCAAAATTTAATTGAAGAAAATTAGAAAATATAAAGTTTCTTTAAATATATTGTGAAAGAAACTTTTACCTACTTTCTTCCCAGAAAAAATTTTTTTTTGTTTTTAAATAAAAGGGAGCCGATCTTACTTAACTTCATTTGCGATTGACAAGTGCTGCATGATGATATTCATCACGTATTGACAGCTAAAACATGACATTCCCGTTATCATACGGAAGGACAGAATTGACATTTTTAAGTGAACCATAATCATTAAAGTAAAAAATTTCAGCATTCAAATTTTTTTTTAATTTGTCTTTTTTAGCATGTAGCTTTCACCATAAGTCTGAATTTTTTTTTTTATAGTATTTATAATTTCTCGAGATAGTATCATTTTGATACATCTCGAGAAATTATAAATGGAAAAACTTGGTACAATTCATGGAACGCCATTATTTTAAAAAATTTTTTTTTTTTTTTTTTTTTTTTTTTTTTTTTTTTTTTTTTGTCTGTATCAATATGTGCTGATTTTTGGAAATACAAACATCCATATACGATAATTATCAGAAAATAAGAGCAATAGTAAATTTAAGCTAAAAAGCCAAAGTAGCTAAAATTCAATAAAACATATTACGGAGAATATTTTCCTGAATTTTCAAGATTACTGGGTAGTTAAAAAAATTTTTATAAAAAAAATATACTCCTTTATATTCCTCAGGTTTTACAGATATATCCACTGTAGAAAAACATTAAGCTTTCTTCTGTCATAGAAGCTGTCAACAACTACAAATTAAGCTACCACCATATTAACAAAATGCATTTCTGTGATATTTTAAACTTGAAGTAATATTTGTTTCAAATCAGATTAATAATTAAACTTTAAGTCGATTAATATTCCTCAAATAAAGTTTCAGAAAAGTATATTTTATTTTTTGAAAGAGAATTACATTGCGATGTCAGGTGGTGAAAAATGGTGTGAATCTCAAAAAAAAAAAAATCTTATCCTATCAAGATATTAATTAAAATTTAAGAATTGAGTCCTTAGGATTTTTTATTAATTCATGAAAAACATAAGAACCGAGATTTGCATCTTGAAGAGAAAGAAAAACAACACTTTTTGAATTAAAAATGAAACTACCATAACAATCAAAATGTTCCCTTGAATCAGCAAAAATCCCATTTCTGATTGACAGAAAACTAATGTAAACAAATAAAAACCTATTAAAATAATTGTAACATCAAAACAATTTTATGTGAAATAGTTACTTTAATTGATTTTAACTATATCGTCAAAATTCCAAAGTTAAAAAAATAGATATGGGCTGCATCAGTTAGTATCAGTCAAAAGTCAATTTGGATGGGTGAATTTGTAGGTTGATAAATTCCTGTTGACAGCTCTTGACTGAATTGGTTCTGTTTGCAAGTATGGTGGCCTGTAATAATTAAAAAAAAAAAAAAAAAAAATTTTTTTTTTTTTTTTTTTTGTAAACTGATGCTCTAATTTTTTTGTTAAAATCATGATTTTTTTTTTTTTAATAGGACAATCATTACTTTTAAAAAGTTAATTCTTGAACATATTCTTTCACATGTTGATTATAAAAGAATGTAAGAAAAACTCGGATACATTTAATATTTTAAAAAGTGTAAAACTCAATGAGATCTACCCAAGGTGATTATAAGTATTTGTCTTGGATCTGCCAATATACACAGTTGGAAATCATCAAATTAAAAAAGCAGGAGTGCAATCACATGAAAAGAAACTTAACCTGACCAGAATTAGTTTTCATTCTGCTAGTCATGCTCATTTTATCTTCTGATGTCATTTGTCTCTCCAGCTGAACCAGAGTATATAATTTTTAAACTACCTGATCCAGGGATTGAAGTTGCAACCCCTAGCTAAACAGATTTGCTTAATCACTAGGCCAATTAATTACAATACAAGTAATGCAAAAGTTGTATATTCTAGTTTCATTTAAAGAGGCAGATAAGCAACCTTAGGTTTAAGGCTCAAAGTTTCTGTCATTCATGACTAATTTAGTCAAAGTCTCTATTAGTATTTTTAATTTTTGCTTTTTATTTGTTTTATAGGTGCCTCTTTGGACTTTCTAAAAACAAAAAAAAAACACACCTTAAAAATAAACTAGAACCAAAAAATTCAATGAAGCTATTAAATTGATCATTAATTTACCTTTGCATTTTCATTGTTTTGCTACTGATGTCTTAAAGCATTATGTACACTTTAATAGAAAAACCCTACCCTCAGACATTAAACAAAGTACCAAAAGTCAGGAAGTTATCAAATTTTAATGAAAATTTCAGCACTTCTTAATGATTTTTTTTTTTTTTTTTTTTTTTAGAAAACTTTGGAAATCTTTTCAGTTTTAAAATTGTAAAAATACATGTCAATTTTTCACAAATATACATCAGATTTCTCACCCCCCCACCCCCGGGAATCAAAAAAATATAGAGTATGTTTTATTAAAACTGGGTATCAATCAGCAACTCCTTGCAAAAAATAATTAAGTTTTCTGGAATTCATTTTTATATTTTCACAGTTGATATTTTTTTCTACATGTGAAAAGTTCACAATTTTGGCATTACCTAATGTTTTATATTATGAAGTGGATGTTGAAATGTTCTTGGCTTAACCACTTCTCAGAATCTGAGGAAACACTTTCTATTTTTTTTTTTTTTTTTTTTTTTTTTTTTTACTGCCTTACTTGATAGTGCTGGAAAGTTCTCAGCCCAATCTTGTGAATGTTATTAATTCAATATCTTAAACATTTGTTTTCGCTGCCAATATCAACTTCTCAAGCTTCATTGAAAACTTTCAGGTTTTATTTTTTCACCTAACAATTTCATAAATTTCCTGTTACAAAGATGTAAGTTTTATTTTCTGGCTATAATTTTGATGCAAAAATGAATTTGATTTCTACAAACTTCTTGCTTTTGTTCTGGCTTACTTGTTTGGATTGATTACTATTTAATTTCAGATCTAGTTTTAATAAACTACCTCTGCAAAATGATTTCTCTCAACTCTTTGGAAAATATGAAAATCTTTTACTGCTGATTCTAAGCAGAGAGACATTCTTTTACAAGACAGTACTTTAATTGATGGTTTGGTATTATTGCTCTCTGACAAAGAACACTCAGTCATCAAATTGACATTGGAGGTAAGTTGCCTAATGACTACTTTAGCTTTCACTACACTGTGTGTGTGTGTGTGTGTATATATATATATATATATATATATATATATATGTTGACATTGGAGGTAAGTTGCCCCTAATGACTACTTTATCTTTCACTACACTTTGTGTATGTATGTATATATATATATATATGTGTGTGTGTGTGTGTATATATATATATATATATATATGCATGTTACTTATTGGAAAGCACTCAATATCAGTGATAGACCAAACATATTTAGTTGGATGTAAGTGTGTGACCCTGGGTTTCACACATGGCATTCTATACTTTAATGCGTTAATATAGAACGCCATGGTTTCACACGATTTGTGATCATCAGACGATTGCGAAATAGCTTAAAACCCAGGGTCACAATCTTACATCGATCCAATTAAAAATATATATATATATATATATATATAATCTCTTTAGGCTGATGTTCTTAAGAACAACCACTTGGATCTTATCCAAATTGGTGACCTTGTTTGAGTAAAGCTTTTGGTAAGTCTGAAATCTTTAAGCACTATGATATTACAATGTTTGTGCTCTGAGAAGTCTGAATTTGTAAGTGATGGTCCTTATCTTCTAATGTAGAGTTAGAGGCAGTCCATTGCAAAGAGCTTTGTCTTGTCATATTGGTATGTAATAACTTCAGGACCATTTATGATAGCTGGAACTGACACTTTGCTTCTATTGTGATTTTCCAGAACTTCACGAGAATGAAGTCTTTTGTTTTCAACCTTGGCTTGAACTAATTGTGCATTGCTGCTCTTGGCATTTTCTACATCTCTCTTGCAATGATTGCGGGAGTTCAGAATGCTACAAGACCATTCTCTATGGTAGAGATGGTAATAGTGTTTAAGTGGCTATAGCTGCATCACATTCTGACATGAATAAGGTTTGACTATTTGGTTTCTGTTAGTATTTTTTCTTTGGGGTTGATGACTACCTTTTTCCCTCCAAATATGATCAGCTGTACTTGATTTCAATCTCTCCCACTTACTGCTAAAGCCAACCACATATGTTCTAATTGTTTTTGTGGATGCACAAATTCAAATACATTATGCTTGTAAGTGAAATGAGGGCATTTTTGGTAGTAAGTGCAGACATTAATTGAACTTCTGGCATGCACTTTCAAATAGTTTCTTGTCATTTATTTGATACCTTTGTTCCAACAGATATTTTTATTGCTTGCTGAAAGTCCCCTTAGTAAAGATGTCCTGAAGAGAAATAATTATCTTCTCCTACAAATGGAAGAAACTATGAGGTAAGTTGATCACTAGTCTTCATGTTGTGCACCCTATGTATCACCTTTGCACAACATGTACCATATAAACCATACTATAGATTATGATTGGCATTGGAGTTAAACTTTGAAAGATCAAAGTTGACTGGAAAGCAAGAGGCAAGAAGACTTCCTCAAGTGAGAAGTGTGAGAGAAGTAACTGTTAGCATAGAACATGGTTATATTTAGTAATTTCAACAGTAAAATGATGAGACCAAGCTGCTAATCTAGTACTGCACTTACACTTTTAAAGTTGAGGTACCAAAGAGTAATGGTCAAGATCAATAACATTGTAGATTGTTCTTTGTATTTTATCAAGAATCTCTAAATACATAGAAACACCAGACCAGGTGTGGCAGCAGTATTCAATGCATGGGTATATGGTAGACTTATGAGTTTCTAGTTTTAGTCATGATATTTGAGTGAATTACAAGCAGTTTTATTTGTTTACTGAAAGTAAAATGAAATCTATTTTTGCATATTTTAATTTTTGAAACCTAACAAAATTTCTTTTTAATTTGATTTTTAGAAATATTTTAAATTTTAATTTATGCTATAAAAGCCAGAAAGAACATTTGAGATAATGTATAAGAAATATTAAATAATATATCAATAATATTTTAAATGCTATGGTAAAGCTAGTGTTGCATCATCTGAAATTTGTCTTACTGATTTGAAGGAAAAAACTTTCAGAAAAACCTTTTCTTCATGATAATTACAATTGTTTTCCATGACCATTACAATTTATCCAGTTGTGCAACCATTAGTGAATTTGAGGGTGGTGATTTTAAGTTTATGCAAAAAAAATATAAAGCTCTCTGAATCTGTTATGGCTTTTGATAGTGCCATGTAAGCTTCCTGAAAGTAATACTTAGGCTTGATTTATAACTTGAAATTGCCTTGAAAGTGTATGTTCGGACATGATCCTTTTGAATGGAATATTACATATTCTGCCCACACACCTGAAACTATAGTTGAACTTGTATTTTATGTTGAAAATTGATCCTCTAATGAAGAGTTATCTGTAGGTAGGAACCAATGTTCCCATGTAGATGCTATCCCTACTTGCTGAACTACTCAAAATAAGAGTATCAGTCAAGCCGGTACTGTCACTAAATCTTGTAAGTAACATAGACATATTAAGCCCATAAATCTCCATAAAAGCTCTGGAAGGAGTAGACACACTTTCGTTTATAGTTAATGCCAGCAATAATTTTCCTAACACAAAATCACAATCTTTGATAGAGGATATGAAAAGAAGTTCTGTTTTAAAGATTAGTTATTCACCTAACATCTGTGGAATGAAATAACTTCAGGACTATTTAAAATGGTTATAACCAGTTATGATTAATGAACTTCTACTAAAAATTGACTGTTCCTTGTTGGATTTGGAGATATGAGGCCTAATATAAATATTGATTTTATTTTGAAGAAATCTATGAAGAAAAAAATGTTTTTGAATTTTGAGAATGATGTAAAGAAAATGATTAAACATCAATCTTTCATGTCCCTATTCCTTACCTGTCAGTTGACAATTAGATAATGATTACTAGGGATTTAATAACCAAAAAATGCTGGTAAATTATATACTGTATACAGGGTGGGATGGATAAATTGTCTAAATTACACAAAAATGAAAATAACACTGACATGTTTTAACATATATATTTAACAAAATTACATAAAAATATCTTGAGAAATTTATTCAATAAGATCGTCATTGGCTTCAACCACAGCCTCCAGACGATTTCAGAATCTGCTGTAACACTTGTGGATGGTCTTGTTTAAATTGGTGAATGCTGCTACAATCTTTACCATCAGTTCATCTTTGTTGTTACAAGGAGTTTTGTTGGTCTCTCGCTCAACTGTGCCCCACACACAATAATCAAGAGGGTTGCAGTCTGGGAAGTTAGCCAGATGTAAGGGATGATGTGGTTGCAGAAATTTTTACCTGTGTATAATGCAATCAGTGAATGCATGATTTTTAACTTCTTCTTCTTCAAAAAAAAAATGCAACCCCACTATTGTTTTGCATAAAAAAAAAACTGATCTTAAAAGCTTGCACTATACACAAGTATATACAGTAAACATTCTTGGACATTTCAATCTTGAAATGCTTATTGGTTTATAATGTACTTGAAAACAAAATTAATTCCATTTCTAACCAATGTGAAACTTGCGTTAAATTTAAGAAACTCCTTCCTAGACTTTTTGTTTTCTTATGATTAAATTTTAATAAGCTGACACTTGATTTGAATATATAGGGAAAGGTTTCTTGTATTTATAGTTCTGGCATCTGTTGTTTGTGCAGCAATTATAATAAACTGAATTCCATTATTAAACAGTTTTTTCTCTTTTTGATTTTTTCTTTTGTTTTTTGTGCTTCCCAAAAATTTCTAAAGATGGTTTAACAGTGAAATGGATGATGACAGCAGCAGAAAGTTCTTAGAACAGTGGTGCATGTAAAAGATTTAATGCAGTTATTAGTAAACAATATTATTGAAGATATTCAGTGTTATTTAGCAATAGCTCTGGCTTGGGTTGTTTCTACTCAAAATCTAGATTTTTAAAAAAAAAAAAAAAAAAAAAACGCTGAATTTTTCCTAAATTAGTTTCTTTGGTTTTGAACACTGTTCCGGATGCCTTCAACAGTGAACCTCCCTTATTGGAAATGAACTGAATCTATTATGGTGAGACAGAATTTGAAAGAACTAATAGCACTACATATTATTCATAATACGAACGTGAAAGATTATGCATAATGGAGATTAAATGTTTTACAACAGGAGTGCGAGTCATAAGTGACATTGACCAAGTGTTATGATTGAGCAGAAAAAATAGCAAATATTAGGGTGGCACAGTGGGGTATTTGTTTGCATGCTGACTAACAAAGATAAAAACTATAAAGGGAACAATTCAAAATGACATGATCACAAGCAACATATAAACAATGATGGTAACAATCATTGCCCTCCTGTTGAAAATGAAGATTATCTGGAACAAGCTTGCAGTAATGATAACAGGGATAATGTTCAAATTGATGACCTGGAAGGCAGGAACAAGATCATCATGTTGCCTAAGAAAGTGACAGTGACATTTTCATTGATGCAGTCATTGAAATTTTTAAAAATTTTTTTTTTTTTTATTTAAGCGTTTCACCCCAAGCAAGGCGGGAAGCCACTAGGACACAAGGGGTTACAGAAGATTTGGAGCAAGAGCAGATAGGAGTGATAGAGGAAAGGATGAGGAGAAGGATAGTGGATAGATCAAAGCAACTGGAGATGTCGATTGACATTACATTTGAATAGTTGGAGATTATAGCTCTCAGGGAAACAGGAATAGGGAAGGGAGTTCCACAGGCAAGAGGTGTGAGATATGAAGCTATTGGAGTAGAAGAGACGGCTACATTTAATAGTTTCAATAATGAAAGGGTGAGAGTGGGATGCCAGCCTCGTTGGGTACTTGAACTCATGAAGTTTGGGAACCAGCGAATGCAGCTCCTTGGAGCAATTACCATGAAAGTATTTGTAAAAAAGACAGAGGCAATGACATGTCTGTGAGAAAGCGAATGTAGACGAGATGCCAGATCAGGGTCAATTATATTGCATATCCGCCTCTGGATCTTATCAAGAACCCCGAGGCAGACAGAAGAGAATCCAGACTATATATGGCAGCAATACTCCATGCAAAGGCGAATTGTTGATTTGTAGATCTGGAGGATCGATTCCGGGGAGAAAAATTTCCTGGCGCGGCACAGGGAGCCAGCTTTCATTGCAGTGGACGAAGCAATTGACTCAATGTATTTGTTCCATCTTTAGGTCAGCAAGTCAATGTGAGACCGAAAGCCACAGAGAGAGGTGCTCCCAAAGTTGAGCATCAGACATTCTAATGGAGGGCAGGAAGGATCTCTGTGGTGATTAATAGAGCAGTTTTGTTTTGAGGCATTAAAACCTGACCAGCCAATTCCTGCCCCAGTTCATAACCGATTGGAGGTCCTTTTTTGAGATGCATTGCCAGGTTAGTTTTGTCAGCAACACTAGATTTGTTTTTGAGGCAGGAGTAAATTGTAGTGTCGTCCACGTAGATGCCAACTTGGGAATCTATGGCGTCAGGAAAGTTGTTGATGAAGATAAGGACCCAGGATGGAGCCCAGGATGGAGCCTTGAGGAACATCTGCGTTCGTGGGATAGAAACTGGAGGAGAATCCGTTGAGAACGACCTTCAATTCACGGTTTGACAGGAATGATTGTATTAGGTCAAACAATCGACCTGTAATACCATAACCCTGGAGCTTGTGAAGAAGGCCAGCATGCCAAACCCTATCAAACACTAGGACCACGGCATGAACTTCTCCGTTATTTTGAAGAGCTTGGTAGACAGTTTCAGTGATGGCCATAAGCACATCAGCTGTAGATCGAGCAAAGTGGAAGCCATATTGCTTGTGTGAGAGCAGATCATGGGATGTAAGGTGGTTAACCATTTCGGTGTTGATTAGGGGCTTAGAAGACTTTGCCAAAGATGGGTAGGAGACTGATTAGAGGGGTCGCCAGAGTTCTTAAAGACAGGAACAATCGATGAAGACTTCCAACAGTTAGGAAAACAATATTCTTTGAGGCAGTAGTTATATAGTTTAGAGAGGGCGGGTGCCAGTTCAGGCTCGCATTTCTTCAAGATAATGGCTGGTATCCCATCCCCACCACTAGCCTTGTTGGGGTCTAAATTGGAGGTAATGCCCAATACCAAAGACTGGGTTATGTGTAACCCGCTCAATAGGGCCTCAATTCTAAGAGGGAAGTCGGGTATGGGTACACCGGAAGAGTCGAGTGTTGAATTGAATAAAAATTTCCGAGCAAAGCATTCAGCCTTGTCGGCAGAGGAGATCAGGACCTCGAACTGGTTGAACAAAGGAGGTATAGAGGGTTTGCTATTGTTCAGTACGCTCTTGCCAATTTTGCAAGATGCAATACTGTCCTTTGTCCAAGCAGCAAATATTGACTTAGCTTCATTGAGGACACGCTTACACTCATTACGGGCAGAGGCAAAGAGATGTCTATTGCAGTCCGGCATGTTGCTACGAAATAGGTGAAAGAAGGGTTCCTATGGGCATGGCGGCTCAGCAAGCAGCGGAGAACCAAAGGGAGGGCCTTGACTTGACCCTATATTTCCTTGAGGGGATGAAAGTGTAGATTTCAGCTTTAACCCAGGATGAGACCTCAGAAGCACATTCTTGGACAGGGAGCGTAAAGACAACATGCCAGGGGACATCGCGGAGGAAATCACGGAACGAGTCCCAGTCAACTTGTTGATGGTAGAACGAGGTTCTTTGCAGGGGGTGGAGTTGAAGGAGATGTTAACAGATACTACAGCATGATCGGAGTAACTAAGATGGCAGAGTTGTGTGGCGCTACAAGACTCGGCAATGGAGGTAAAACACAGATCGAAAAGAGAGGCCTTACCTTCCCGGTTGTAGGCAAAACGAGTGGGGGGAAGTTAACTATCTGCATGAGGGATTGAGAAACTGAAATATAGTTTGAATTGGCATGATGGGCGTTAAAGTCGCCAAACACAAATATGTGAGCAAATGGATGCTGTCAGAAATGCTATCAAGTATCCCACAGTTTTTGAGAGGATGGAGAGCGATAAAGGAAGAAGAGATAACTTACAGCATTGAGAAGAGATAGTCGGAGACACATGTACGACTGGTCTGGCGATTCGAGAGACAACTCTCTGGCTAGAGGGAGATGGTCATAGACATAGACACCAAAGCCATGCATGTGGGTTAGTCTTTTCTAAGGAGAGGAAGGTAGCCTGGGATCAAGAGATCAGAGGAAGGGATAGACAAGACAAGGTTGGTCTCACAGAGAGCCAGTATATCCGGTCACTTTGCAGTGAGGAAAGATTCCATATTGCAGAAGTTTGTTTTAATGCCACAGACGTTGGAGAATGAAATGTTGAGGGGTTTAAGTGATTTTTGAGGGGCTGGTTTAGGATTGTTTTTTCGGTTTTTGTAAGTCATCATGTGGAATTATGGTTGGAAGATGAGATGGCCTGAAGTAAAAGAAGCAGACGGTTATCAACCGTGACATGGGCAGAGAGGAGTTGGCACAGCCTACATCATAATGTGGCCTCAGGGTTGCCCACCTGAGGTGACTGCAGGGACACCTTTCCATACGCAACATGGCACTACAAACACCCTGGTATTATACAACTGTTGATCAGAGTGGCCACTCAAGACGCTACACAAGAGTTAGGGCTCCTAACTACCAGTCGGAAACAGCAGCCAGTGAACTGTCAACCATGTACCCTTGAGATGAAGAGGTAATGCCACAGACTGCACACATCATGGGAG
>CAHIKZ030000899.1:672500-686614 GCA_903632075.3 Acanthosepion pharaonis | reverse complement strand
GAAATTTTGTAGAAAATATATGTTCTCCCACAGGAATCGAACCAGTAATCCTTATGGGAACTGTCATTAGACCTAATGTGCTGTTACCCATTCAGTCACAGAGAAGCATCTAGTTTGCATAATCTTAATTACTGTTTATAAACTTTTAATAATCCTACAAGAATTTTTCACAACCAATTAAATAATTGTCAGACTTTATTCATTTCATAATATATATGTATGTGAATTTTCATTTTTTGGAAGTGTTATCCAATGATCCAGCATCCCTTAAAAGGGCTCTGGTGAAATAAATTATTATAATGGAACCTTAAAATTGGTCTGTTTTTTCTTTTAATATATATATATATATATATATATATATATATATATATATATATATATATATATATATGAGAGAGAGGAGAGAGATTCAACTCTATACTTCCTAATATCTCTGCCTGATCTCTGAAAATTTTCCTTTACTATTTTTTTATTCCTCAACAGAAGTAGATAGATTCACCTATTGTCTGATTGATTCTTCCTTTGAACAGGATTAGAGGTTTATCCCTTATTTTCTATTCAGGAATGGGTTTCCAGTTACTTTTAATGTCTACCTCAACTCTATACTTATATACTTCTAATGTCTCAGCCTAATCTCTGAAAATTTATAGACTCTTTATGTTTTATTTTATTCTTCAATATGAGTAGATAAGTTTGCTTGTCATTCAGCTAACATTACTCCTTGCTCCTTTGAACAGGATTAGAGGTTTATCCCTTGTTTTGTGTTTAGGATTGGATTTCCGGTTCCTTCTAAATTCTTCTCATCCTCTTTAACTCATAGTAACCTCTTAGTCTACTTATCACCTTGCTTGGGATAAATTGCTATATATATATATATATATATATATATATATATACATACATACATAAATATACACCAAGTATAGGGTTGGTGCATACGGAATAAATGCCAATAACCAACAATTACTATTCTTAAAAGAGTGCTCAATACAGAGTAGGGCTTAATATAATTATTTATTTAAAATTATAACATAAATATGTTATAAATCACTACAAAATAGCCATTTTTTTTTCAACACCTCTGGTGTCTTTATCAAGTGATGATGTTGAATGTAGATTGTAGAATAAGGTTTTAAAGGTTCAAATTAATCAACCACCTCGTGGAAACGCTGTTAAGTGAGCTGGAATGACCAATCAAAATACAAGTATCGAAATTCAAAAACGACCACAGTAAGGTTATAATAACTATTAAATGCTTTGAAGTCAGTTATACTAAAATAGAATTTTATTCTAACTAATAAGTATTAAATTGTGCGATAAAATTTGAAATAAAATTAAAAATTTACCCTATATATATATATATATATATATATATATATATATGTTATATCTATATACCATATATATATATGTGCTTATCTATATATTATATATACCATATATATATATGTGTTATCCATATATTATATATACCATATATATATATATATATGTGTGCTATCCTATATATTATATATATTATATATTTTCCTTCTTTTTGTTTATAAACTGTGCAAAATGCACAAAAAAACAATATATATAATTATATATGTATAAATGATAAAATTTTGAAAGCATATATATATATAGACGCATATATTTTATATATATATATATATATATATATATATATATATATATGTGCTATCCTATATATTATATATATATATATATATAAATAACATCCTATATATTATATATATATATGTAAAATAATATATACTATGTATATATATATACTCCTGTATGTATATATATATAATATATTTGTGTATTACTATGTATATTATATACTATGTGTATATGTTCTGCCTTATGTAATGTGTGTTTATATATATATATATATATATGTGTATTATATATCTATATATATATATATATATATATATATATATATATATATATATATATAATATGTGTTGTATACTACATATATATTATGTATATATATACTGTGTGTATATATTATATATGTATATATATATACTATGTATATACTGCCTGTATATTATATATATATATATATATGTAAAGTTATATGCACCTATATTTGTATGTATATATATACTATGTATATATATGCACATATGTATATATATATATATGTATATATGTATGTGTATATATTATTATATATTATATATGTATATATACTACTATATATATATATATATACCTGTGTATATATTATATATATATATATATATATATATATATATATGTATATATATATATATATATACTACCCTATATATTATATATAGATGTATATATATATATACTACCCTATATATATATATATATATATATATATATACGGAGATATTATATATATATATATATATATATTATATGTCTGCCCTGTGTGTATGTGTGTGTGTGCCTATGTGTTATGTGTGTGTGTGTATGTATGTGCTATATATATATATACCTGTGTGTTATATATATGTGTGTGTGTGTGTATATACTACCCCTGTGTGTTATATTATGTATATATATGTATATATATACTACCTTATATATTATATATATATATATATATATATATATATATACCTATATATATATATTATTATATATATATATATATATATATATATATATATATATATATATATATATATATACACTATGCGTCAAATTATCATCGATATAACTTTTTTTTAATATTTTCAAAACTGTCCAATCAATTCACACAAAATTTTCATAATGTAAACAAAATTGGCACCATATTTGTTATCAGCACGGTGATTTGAGCGTGCAAATATTAGAAAGGTTTAGTAAAAATTCCCGAAGTCGACGATCCATAGAATTTGTTTATTATAGGATGTCACATACCGCCGAGATATGTCAAGAATTGCTTCCCACAACTCAGCGTTGCTCCTGAATTGTCGTCCGTTGTGCATAGTCTTTGCTTTCATGATGCTACAAAGGTTTTCGATTGGTTTCAAATCCGGAGAATTTGCTGGCCACTTCATTTTCGAGGTCCATCGAGCTAACTGTTTCAAATATTCAGTAGTCTTGTGAGCAGCAGGGAGGGCATTATCTTTGCCTTTTCATCCACGGTTCAAGATGCTCCTTCATAAACACTATGTATGCATCAGTAATCATTTTGACGCCATGTGGTAATCTCCATGGGCCCGCTGAATGTTTTTCCAATAATACCACCCCAGATCATTATACCTCCACCACGCCTTTGTTGGCGCTCTCAAACGCTGATGGCGATTCTGTCGTTCATTACCCAGCCTTGCACCATCTATCTGGCCCATCAAGTGTTGCTTGAGTTTCGTCTGTGAACAAACTTTTAGAAGTCAATCTTCATATTGTCCTCGTTATTTCTATCGATTTTGAATGTGATTTCTCAACGGAGACTGTACAGATTTGACTCTTGTTATTTTTCCTCAAATACTGACACCGAGTACTTTTAGACAACAGTAGGATCCCCAATGCGACTGAAAAGTCTTGACTTGGTAAGTCCAGGGTTCTTCGTGTTTCTCGTTTAAGTCGACATGAGACGACATGAAATAACCCTCGACATATTTATCTGCCCCTTTGCATACTTCTGTGTAGGGTCGATGGTGAACTTTTTCACTGTCTGATGACACCTCCCTATCATTTTAGAAATTTCCAGGGTAGATTTACCTTTTGAGAGTTTTGAGGTGATAACTTTCTTTCATCACTTAAACTGCTTTACAGCCCAGTCACTAAATTCTTATACTTTTCTAATAATAATTTGGCATACTCAAATCACTGTGGGTACTAGTGTGTGTGTGTGTATATATATATATATATATATATATATATATATATATATATATATATATATATATACTACCAAACCTTTCCAGGTTGGAAACTTTTTTTTTTTTGACATTTAGACCTTGGCTGGATAATCTACCCTCCCCCAACCGGGCAGGTTTGGTTTGCTTGTCAAATTGAACTCAACCAGTGGTACATAGGGTATTCATCTTATTACAAGTCACTGGCAACCTGATGATTGTGTGAAAGCACATGAAACTAATAGTAGTGGCCAGTCATTGCTGACATGGTTTTTTGAATTAAAATATATATATATATATATATATATATAGATAAGTAAAAGTTTGTGAATTAGCTGATTGATATTGCTTTCAGCATCTTGACTCCAGAGTTTTGTAGGCAGACCTGTCCGTCCACTCTTCAGTGGATATCAGCAATAAAACATACAAGGCCACCAGTATTAATACCAAGTGAAATTCGATCTCATTACTATTTAGAACTCTAGTTTGCTTGAAATGCATTTCTACTGAATTGAGCAATGTATTGATTGCCGGACATCAGACTCAAGCACAAAAGAATGGATGCAAAGTTCGAATAGATTCTCTTCAAGCTAAAATGTTATTTGCCTACTGGGTTGTGTGATAATTTGACAAGCATTTGGCTCTTGAGTTATATTGGCGAGAAAATATCTTTCAAAACATGTCTCGAAGAAAAAAATGAAAACTGCAAGAAATATCCCTGTACGCATCTGTGAACTGGCAATTGGAAACATCTTCGTGTAGTGAAAGCCAAGCAAACGATAAAGTGAGTCTATTCAATTTTGTTTCACACAATTCTTTGCTTGTTTTCCGTTCGTCTGTTCAAATAACAAACAAGCATTTGAATATCAATATTATTCACTTTGAAATATTATGGTTCGTGGCTCATTTAAGCAGAGAGTTGGTTAACTGCAAAATAACTCTGGAGTAGGAGAATAAAACTATAAAAAAAAATTACACATGTAACTTTCGTCCTCTTCAGATAATTCTGTTTTGATATTCTGCTTTTTGTTGTTTTATTGTTTTTTTAGAAAATGTCTAAAAAGGAAATGAAAAGCAATCAACCATGCAGTTTCAGTTTGGATAATATTTCTTGAGTGCTGCCGAAAAAAGTAAACACATTTAAGGAAATGTCTATTCGATAACATATAAATACAATGTGATATTACAGATATCGGTCATGACATCTTCTGAGTAATGAGATAGTCTGTTGTTATGGTAACAGGGGACATTACACGATGCCAGTAATGTTGGTTAATTATTTTTTTACAACAAGCATTTTTGAAGGTTATTTAAAGCCAGAAAATATTTTGAGATTTAAGAATATATATATATATATATATATATATATATATATATATTCTAGCAGTTTTTTATATATAAAAACCCTTTCAAAAAGAAATAAAAAAAAAAAATAAATCTCCATAGACACGTAAACCAGACTAGGCGAAAACATCTTCCTTTAAATTTAGACACTCCCACCTTACCCTGACTTAACATCTATAAGATGTAACTTTTATACTGATACAAATTATTAACACCCCACCCCTTCCTATTTAAACAATCGCTCTGGCTGTTACCATGGAAAAATTTGATTTCAATAATGAATATGCTATTAAAAACACGTAAATTTCAAAATAAGTTATTCCAAAAAAATTTCGCTTGAAGATGGAACAGAGCTTGCTTAATTCAGTTTAATTCAAATAATTATATTGAAGTTTTTCAGCTCTTGTTTTTTGGAAACATGAGACCCTCTTATATGTAGCGTGTTGGAATCATATTTTTAAATAATTATAATTATATATATATATATATATATATATAAATTAGTTTATAAAAGTTTTAGTGATAAAAGTCCTATAATTAACCAATAGCTAGGGAAGTACAGATGGATTCATACCTTTCCCAAGGGTATTATTGCATAAGTGAATATAATGAACAAAACAGGAATTGGAATTTGGCTTCAGTATCAACATTTCCGAGTTATTATCCATTAAACCACTCACATAAATCAGATTACAGCACCTGATATTTCCAAGAAGCCACCCATTAAATTCAATTATCGTACAGGAACCAATGTTTCAACGTGATGTGGTCATAAGCCTTATGATACCAGTAAGCGAACCTGCTAATTAGTAAGTAGGGAAGATCAGGTTTCTCATACATTATTTCTTTTGTTTTGTGTATGCTTTCTTTGGATATTATCCATTCCCCATGAGCTATGTGCCCCGTCCCCACCAGCTAAAACTATGGATACACTAACCAGCTGACCAACCTGTTGACATTCGTTCCCTCTCTACCTGTTTATCTTCCACCAAGGAATGATGCCTACTACACTCTCCACAAAATAAATCAAGAAAAAAAGGAACCTGGAGAAAATTGTTATTGAAAATTCAGTCTGTTGATGCAGTGTTGGGGTCCCAACTGAAGAATTGCCTATAGACAACCAAAATCCAGAGACAATACAAAATATGTAGGCCTCCGTTGGTCAGGTTTGACCATGGGTAGCATCCTAGTTGTCTTGGCTGGAGCATTGATGTCTGTGATTGCAGGGGCTTATGTGAAAGTGACAATCTCTGGTGCAGAGGCTGCATATGTGTCTTGTCTCTGGGTCTGTTGGAGCTGTTACTTTGCTTTCTGTGGGCCTGCTTTTCTGTGGTGACTTGTGTCAGCTTCTCCTCCCCTGACTTGAGGTGTTTGGTCAGGGTTCCTCTCCATTTAGATCGTATGGCTGCCAGGCTCTTCCAGAACTCTCTGGTGATGTCCACACAAAATATAACAATTCAAAAACAGTGACACTTTTTTTTTTACATGGAACAGTATAATTAATCGTAGTTACCTCGGCTACAGAAGACCATATGTGTAAGCATATAGCTTAGAAATGGTGGGTTTCCCACCATTTCTAAGCTATATGCTTACAATGTTATATTTATTAGGAAATATTTTTTATTATTAAAAATAAGAAGCCTTTGTATAATATTATCCCTGATGACAGTGTGATTATCACATCTTGCTGCATGAATGAAATGTCTTCTGAAGAAGCAGAACTCTTTCAAAAGCAAAAGATGTTTACACGCATGGTCTTCCTTAGAGAAAATCACCAACAGTTTAAAATGTTGACAAGGTTACTTTCTCTCAAATTTTACAAAATTCAGGAAAGATTTTACTTAACCGTTTGAGATCTGTGTTTCTGGATAATTTTAACCTATCTGCTTGAGATCCTGAGTCAAAATTCACAAATAATTGGTATGTAATGTTTCACAGTAGATAGTTACAAGTGTTTATCCACCATTCAACTGGTAGCTGGGCATTAAGTCATTTTTCTCTACCACTATTCAACCAGTGGCTGGGCATTACATCATTTTATTCTACCACCATTAAAGTGGTAGTCAGGGCTTAAAGGATTAATCATTGTTTATGCACATGGTTATATATGAGAGTGTGTGTGAGTGAACAAGTGATTATGAAACAAAATAAAACTTTTAGAAATGTTGTTTTCCCTGTGAGATTAAGCATGCCATTCAGAATGACCAAATGGCAACATGTGGCCTGCAGGGCACAGTTTACCCATGACTGCTCTATACCAAACAATTAAATAACTCACTAAAAATATTCTAAATGCTACATAGTGTGAAAAAAACATTTTATCACACTTTTTACACCAGAGTATTTATGTTTGTCTTGTTTCATTTAAATGTGTTTTGTTTATGATGTAATGGGATAACCTGTCACCCCCATGACTAACTACACTTTAAGTATCGTTAAGACAACGGACTATGGAGACTAGTTGGAATCTGCTTCAGCTGTGCTGTTGAACTCTCTGCCCGAAGTCCGAGCCGAACCTGGACGAGGCTATGCCGGGAAGGTAGACAGACCCAAACCCGTTTATGCAGGTTTTACAGAGAATTTTTGGCCAAGCCTATGGGCTCGGATGAAGCATGTTAAACTCGGCCTTGTGCCACATCTACCCTCGTGAGGGGCTAGTAAATATGAACTCCATGAATCTGTTATATGACCTTTCTAGAACTAAGACCTTGATGTTAGTCACTGTTGATTGACTTTATTTTTTTATAAATATTACCTTATTCTTATTGTACTGTTTTTTTGTTTTTTAAATAAACGCTTAGGTTTATTTTATTCAACCATTCTTTTTTTTCAAGTATATATTCCTATTAGCACAGATAACAGGTTTTAATCTTTTTATTGATTATTGTCCAGTGTAAAGGAAAGGGCAAAGTTTTATTTTAGGGATTTGAAAAGGATTGAAAGAAGAGATAGAATAAGGTGGGGGATGAACACAGCTTCTTTTTGTTGAAATACCAAAATCAGGCAAGTTCAGTTTTCTTTACTGAAGGTATTGTTTTATGTTTCAAAAAGAAGTAAGGAGAACTCTGCAAGCTATTGTTGCATCTGCATGAACTGCAAAATGTTCTTCTGTAAAGAAACAATAAAACAGAAATCTGGGCATTTCAATGTGGTGTAATGGTTAGCAAACTTGTCTCGCCAGAACAATAGCAACTGATTCGTGAGTTTGATCCTCACTGGGTGCCCCATGGTTTCAGCCTTGTGCCACACCTAAGCTAAACTTAGATCATCACAATATGAGCAAATGAATCGATTTTTTTTCTTCATTGTGGAACCAAGAAATTTTCAGCAAACTCTTGAATTAATATGAAATATGAGAATAAAACAACCAAAAACCCAGATGAATAAAATAAAAAAACAAAATTCAGGAAAACTAAAAATCTAAAATTAAAGTTTTAAAATTTACATTTCTTGATGCATTAACAGTGATGATTTTTTCCCCCTGGTTTTCATGCAGGAGTAAATTTTCTGCATTTTCTTTGTTAAAATAAAATTGAGCCAAACTTAACAGGATATTGAACACCAGACTAATTTTTAATCTACTATCTTGGTCCCATAGGAGAACTTTTCTTTGCCAACATGTTTAGTCCCCCTGAGGAATTTTATCAAGGTAAATATGGAGATTTTATTTTTTTTTAATTGTATTGATACATAGTGAAGTGGAGGAAAAATATCGTTAAGTTTCCAAATTTCAAATTTGAGAACACTCTAAAATATTGTAAAAGCTATTGCTGCTAAGAAAAGTAAATTTTCAAAGATTGAATGTCGCTCTTTCTCTCTCTCTCTCTCTATCTCTCTCTCTCTCTCTATCTATATATATATATATATATATATATATATATATATATATATATATATATATTGAACAATAAAAAAATATCAAAAAATTAAAATCTTCAGACACACTGGCTTGTAGATAAATATTCTTTCATTTTTATTATTATTTCATTTAGATTCCTCGACTAGTTTCGGCCAACATGGCGATCATCAGGAGAAGAAATATTTCTGCTTCCTGGTAGAAATGGAGAAAAGGAAATTTGTCTGTAGTTTACATCTTTTTTTAAAAATTTTTTTATCTTTTTAACATGAATTTTTTAACATTCCTTGTGTTGGTCAAACAGTCTCTTTTAAATTGTTATTTGAGATAAGTGCTGGATGGATCCATGGCTGCTCTATTCCCCTCTGGTCATTTTGACAGTTTTATTGGTCCTGAGAGGGATGTGTCTCTGTTTATTGTGTGTGTGTGTGTGTTGTTATTTGGCTCAGAGGGTGATTGAGTGGTCGTCATCTGTGTGAGTTATCAAACTGGGGCAAGGCCTCAACACCTCCATAAGCATGTCTGTCTTGTGCATGATTAGAATGTAGACACATGATTTCAGGGTTATATATTAAGAAGATTTATATTGTTAAATTTATGGTTTACCCAGCTGGATATTGTGTTTTTAAACATATTCACTTATTTTCATGGAACTCTAAAATCTTTCTAATATTATGTGATAGAACTTTCTATTCTCTCAATTATAGTGAAAAAAACATGGGTTTTGAAATCGTGTTTCTCTAGGTTTTGTTGTTTTACAAAGTAATAATTTTTCTTAGAAGAGACTTAATTCAATTGTAAATAATTATTAACTCTGTGGGTGAATTATGGCCATTCAGATTTTTGGCGTTTTTCTAGGAGGTAAATTATGTTATGACTTCTAGTTAAACATGTTAGATTTTTGAAAGTAAATTTTTGGACCGAGCTAGTGAATGAATTCGTGTGACTAATGTGGTTGCAGCATAAACTTCTTTTTGTTGTTAAATGAAAGGGAAAAATCCTGTTGTTTTTTTCTAGTTTAGGATTACTTTATCCCCGATGTGGTTACTACCTATGATTTCTTTTAGGTTCTTAGGTCTACGTTATGCAGTAAAGCCGGGTTAAGAAACAAGAAGTTACTGGTTTGGAAGAATTAGAACCCAGAAATATTTGATTATTTGGGAAGAGAAAAGAGCAATGGGGTTGAAAGTGGATAGCGATTGACATTAGATTTATTTTTAACATTAAAGTTGGATGGAAAACAGGGAATGGAATGGTCTTCCAAAACTTCATACTTGAGAAAACATACAGGATATATATATATATAATTTATATATATATATATATATATATATTATAAATTATTAATCGATTTAAATTATTTTTTTTCACTACATAAGCATTAACCATGTTTCAAAATGGAAGCTGAAAGCCCCGATTTAATTTTGTAATTAAATTAAAAACATTAGTACCATTTCATCCTCAAGCAATTTTGGGTAACTTTTTTTTAAATTACTGGGTTTTAAACACAGCTAAAATCAGTGTTTTCTATGGTTACAGAATATTCTACTTCAACTGGACAAGGGATGTCTGGGTTTCCTTATGTCTACTTTCATTGTATCGTTTATTAGTTACGTTTTGGTAAGGGGTAGGGATGTATTTTTTCAATGAAAACTGACATCCGTTGAATGCATGTCGTCTGGTTTTTTTTTAATTTATTGTTAACAGTAAAAAATTCTTGGGGCATTTTTCCATTTGTAAATTTAAAGATTTTCAGGGTGTTCAGATTAGAATACTTTTTATTTAACAACAATTTGAAATATTCTCATTTTTAATTTTATTATACTATATTTAATTTAAGAACAGTTAAATGTATTAGAATCCCCTATATTATGTAAATTATTTTTTTACATCAAGTATAAGTATATATATTAGATTACATTTTTTTTATAAGTAAAATTTATAACAATGACAGCAAAAATGGTTACTTAATTTCACTGATTTAGTAAACTTTTATTTTATATATAAACCTAGTAATTTATTGTTTCTCATGTAAGTACAAAAGGACATGGGTCATTCAAAAGCTTACATCTTCTGGCATTTTCATATTAATTTTATTTTACTGTAGGTGTTTTATTGGATTCTTTTAAGTGCGTGTAGTACTAAGTAAAAAGTTTAGGTTAAATTCATTTTATACACACTTCCTAATGGAAAGATTTTTTAAAATGTCTTTCTTTTAAATGCGAACAAGTATATTTTATTTCTTGTTAATCATTTATTAGACATATATAAAACTCCTTGTTGAAATTTATACCATTTTCTTCCACTTCCAACAATGACGACCTGTCATTTATATATGATTTTTTTTTTATTGTTACTTTTAGTCCAATCGCTCCAATAAGTACCCGACTCTTCGTGCCAATCTCTACAAGACGCAGATCAGGCCTAGAACGGAGTACTGCTGTTATATTTGAGCTGGAGTTGCCAATCACTTCCCAGCTTCAATAGAACCCAAAAGCGTCTTAGAGTCCTTGTGGGTGACGAATTATTTTCCAACTTGCCACCCCTCTCTCACGGGTAGGGGATGCGATAAGCCTTTCGCTGCTCTATTGCTACGTCCACGGAAGGTGCTCGGACGAACTGCATTCCTTGGTTCTGCCACGTCTAACCTTCACGGCTGACCCACCTTGCCATTTACATAGTAGCAAACCACTAACATTCCCTCTATATTCCATCGGCGAGAAGGAAGGTGCACTTGAACAGCTTCTTCCCGTGAACCACTGTCCCGTGGAATAGACTCCCAAGAGGATGCTCCCCGATCACTATAATCTTAACCTGTTCAAGTCTCTGTCTATATTCCTGAGATTAGGTATTGTAGTTATTTACACTGTTCGGATGTTTCGGTTATCTCCCTTTACCTTGAAGAGTTGAGTTAAAAGGGACATAACTGAGACATCTGAAAGAGGCATGGCAAGTGGAACTAGAACAATTTACCCCGATGGAGGAAATAAACGGTTTCCTTTCCGTCTTTTCAATTTCTCACTGTCTTTCGCCTTTCTTTTTTTTTTTTTCAATTGCTCTTGCCTTCTCTCTCTCAGTCTTTCTTTCTTTTCAATCGCTCTTTCTCACTCATTCATTCACTGCTTCTTTCTTTTTTTTAATCACCCTCTTTCCCGCTTTCTTTTTTTTACTTTGTCTTTCTTTCTTTCTGTCTTTCTTTCTTTCTTTCTTTTCAACTTCTCTCTCTCTCTTCTTTCTTTCTTTTCAATTGCTATCTCCTACTCTCATTCTGTCTTTCTTTCTTTCTTTCTTTCTTTCTTTTCATTCACTCTTTCTCACTCTTTCGTTCATTATTTCTTTCTTTTTTTAATCAAACTCTTTCTTTCCTGCTTTCTTTTTTACCTTTTCTTTCTTTCTTTATTTCTTTCTTTCTTTCTTTCTTCTTTTCAACTTCTCTCTCTTTCTTTCTTTTCAGTTGCTCTCTCCCTCTTTCTTTCTTTCTTTCTTTCCTTCTTTCTTTCTTACTTTCTTTCTTTCTTTCTTTCTTTGTTTTCAACATTTGTCCCACTTCACGGCACTGCGCCGATATGCCGTATATGAAATAAATGACTAAAAAAATTGTTTAAACTTATCGGACCGCTTTAATCATATTTCGGCCGATCCATTCTCTGGCCTTCTTCAGGTGTACAAGCCATTAGAAATGTCGCAAAAAGGACCCTTTCTGGGTCTAATAAGAAACAGATTTAACGTGCAAAAAGAAATATTTGAGGCTTCTTATATAAACCAGAGACATTAATTGGGTCAGATTTTTTTTGCCACGTTGTCATACATACGTGTAACGACCTGATAGCTATAATCTTCAATTATTCAAATGCAGTGTCAATCGACATCTTCAAATGCCTTGATCTAATTCCCCGTCCTTCTCTTCACCCTTTTCTCTATCACACCTCTTGTTCCCACTCTTTGTAACCCCTTGCGTGCTAGTGGCACTCCCGCCTTACTTGGGGTGAAATCCTTAAAAAAATATTCTAGCGTTAAAAAAAAAAACATTAATTTCCTTACAGGTCGTACACCTGAAGAAGGTGAGAAAAATGGACAGGCCGAAAAGTATTATTTCGT
Source organism: Acanthosepion pharaonis (assembly GCA_903632075.3). NCBI lineage: Eukaryota > Metazoa > Mollusca > Cephalopoda > Sepiida > Sepiidae > Acanthosepion > Acanthosepion pharaonis. The sequence continues at coordinate 673,498 of CAHIKZ030000899.1, read as the reverse complement.
GCCAACAAAAGCTGAGTATTCAATCAACTTCTTATATCTTGCAATACGAATCATTTTTTTTTTCCTTCTTCCCTAAACTGGACATTTTAATGTTCTTTGTAGCTCACGGGACAGAAATTCCATCTGCAGTAACAGCTGTGTACCACCGTTCATTGTTCTGCCGATTTTGACGGATTGAAAATGTTTTGTGAATGCTGCTGTTTGTGAAGGGTATTTTAGTTACAAGTTGTCATTGTGTTTAATTCTTCTCTCATTCGGACAGGTGTTGCAAATGGTTGGGCTTTCAGAGCCTTTAGCTGTGGGTCAGTCAACATGTTCCCTTTCACCATTCAGGTGGGTATTTTCCATTGTTTTAAAATGTCAGAATGCAACGGTAGATAGATAGATACGAACAATATTTATCTATCTATAAATTAATATATATATATATATATATATATATATATATTATGAAATGGAAAAATTCCAACAATTATTCTTTCAGACATATTTTTTATCTACATACGTTGTTTTCATAGATACGAATATTTAAGTAAATCCTCTGTGTATAATAAACAGTATTAAACAACATTTACCGGCCTGAATGACCGAGAAACTTTCACAGACAGGAATCGAACCTGTATCCTATACGGAACCGTCATATAACCTGACGTGCCTTAACCGATTGAGCCACAGAGAAACGTTTCGTTTAGCAAGGTCAATTTTACTGTTTTTAAACTACAATTCTCCATGATTTTCTCTCATTCATTCATATCTGCTCGATGCCTATCCAAATGTAAAAATGACGTCACATTATGAAAATGGACAAAGTCCGAAAATTATTTTTTAAGACATTTTTTACAACGTAAAACGCATTGGGCAGATATGAATATATGAGAGAAAAATCATTCTAGCTGAATAACTCAAAGGGTGTTTTTTTCAGTGATTCTTATGGAAAAAAAAAATGTCAAGATGGCTGAACGTCTTATCTAAAAACATGGAAAAAAGAAGCTCAGTTT
>CAHIKZ030000899.1:665000-667500 GCA_903632075.3 Acanthosepion pharaonis | reverse complement strand
ATATACTATATGTAAGACCTTAACTTCTAAAGATGTGTTATCTAGCGTGATCAACAATTTGAACATGGCCAGCATGCTCAAGCCCTGCGATGAATTGTGATATATGTAGCTATCGACAACCCACGAGGGTTCCGTATACCGAATTTATGTATATGTATATATGAATATATATGTATGTATGTATATAAATATATGTATGTATGTATATGAATATATATGTATGTATATATATATTGAATATATGTATGTATATATATATGAATATATGTATATATATATATGTATATATATATATGTATGTATATATATGTATATATATATATATATATAATAATATATATGTATATATATGTATATATATATATATATATATATATATATATGAATATATATATATATGTATATACACATGAATATTCACACAAAACTAATCAAAGGTTAATGATTTAAATATAGATATCCGGCCATCGCGAAACAATTCAAATAGTACTTCAAATCCTTGATCCGTTTTAATTTATGAATTGATTCACTCAAACGACAGAAAAAAAAAAAGCCGTATTAAAGTTGAAGATTTTAAAAAATACAAAAAAATCTGTTCCTAAAAACAAAACTTTCAATATGTATATAATAGATATGTTCTTATTTTTTTCTTAGTAATAAGAGAGATATCGAAAATATATGTGTTATTGTATCCGAAATGCTATTGAAAATGAGTTATTGGTTTTTGAATGCGCCAAAGCAACGCTGAGTTTGATTTTAAATTTTAAATGTTTATATACCATACCAAATGGTGATGAAACAAATTTTTACTGGTAAATTTTATTTAAAAAAATGGCATGAACTATATTGTTCAATAATTACAGTAATGTTTTCAGGTCGACAGACCTCTAAAAGTCGCACATGGATAAAGGCCTAAATAACAATAAAATGCAATCAATTTACAAATACATGAATTATTGTATACACAAAACTAATGCAAAGGTTAATGATTTAAATTTAATGTATATATATATCATATATATGTATGTATATATATATGTATATATATATATATATATGAATAAAATGTATGTATATATGTATATATATCTAATGTATATATATATGAATATATATATGTATATATATATATATATATATATATGAACGCGCGGCGGATATATATATGAATATATATATGTATATATATATATACGGCTATATAAGATTGTATATATATATATATATATATATGTATATATGAATATGTATATATATATGTATGTATCCATATATATGTATATGTATATGTATATATATGGAATATGTATGCATATAATTGAACAATGTATGTAAATTTATTTTAAACATATGAATATGTATGTAATATATAAATATTTTGATATATTTATACAGCAAATATATGTATATATATGAATATGTATATATGAAGATATATACATTATATGAGGATGTATTTATATATATTATATTAAAATTATTTATGTAAATAAATGAAATATATGTATATGTAACAAATAACAGTATATATTTAAATATATATGTTTATTCCTGTTTAATATATCATTTTCAAAAATATGTATATGTATGTAAATATCGCGTAATCGCTACATGTATATAAATGTAAGGATAAATATGCATGTATATATGCACATGTATATATATATATATATATATATATATATATATGTATACATATGCATAATATTAGCGAATATGTAATTTATAATATCGTAGCATCACTATTATGTATATGCATGTATATGTATGTATATATATGCATTCAGTCAGATTAAATACGTATACAATGACATATATACATGTATGAAAATTTGTTTATATTTTTATACATATATTGATGAATAAATATTATATATAGGTATATATATATTTATGTATATATAAATAGATAGATATGTATATATGTATATATTTAGATATATATATATATGTATGTATATGTATGTATATAGATATATATATATATATATATGTATATGTATGTATATATATGTATGGATATATATATGGATATTTGTTTGATGTATTAGGACAGATAAATATGTATGTATTAATTCACGTACGTCCTAATATATATGAAAAATTATATCCTTCATAAATCCAGCTATAGGTAAATAGCAGGATAGATAGGTTCTATAGCCTTGGATAGATAGGTAATGAGAAGGACAACTTGAATTAAATATGTAGATAGATATATATAGATATATGTATAGATGTAGATAGATATATATATGTATGTATATATATTTAGAAAGTAGATAATGAAAATATATATATGTATAAATATATATATGTATATAGATAATGTAAACATTAGATAGATATATATATATAGATGTATATATATGTATATGATATATATATATATATGTATGTATATATATATATATGTATGTATATATGTATATGTATATATGGCATACGTGTATTATATTTTTATATATGTATATATATCAGTTATATACATATATATATATAT
>CAHIKZ030000899.1:650000-652500 GCA_903632075.3 Acanthosepion pharaonis | reverse complement strand
ATCCTAACTTAAAAATTTCACATATTTTCTCAACGGGATTTGCTTTACTATCGATAATGTACATTTCCAAATAATTTCCGCCATCATTTTAAAAAATTAATTTTATTATTTTCTTGTTAAAATGTTAAAATCTCGTGCATCCAAGATTTCCGTCAATCTTTTGCTGTCATCGATGATGGATCTATTGATATGCTTTATAATTGAATCATTTTAGGCCATCGTCTTTTTCAGAATTATTCGATTTGGAGCAGATTTTATGTGAAATTAAAGGATAGTTTATTAAATGTTTTTCAAAACTGCCAATATTCAACGCTTAGTATTGAATATATTTGGCATGCTTAGCCACTGTGTTAGCCATTTTTTTTTGATAACTCCATGGACATGACGAGCTTTGTTTTGGTGGTCTAAGCTGGCAATCCTGACATAACGGCTCACTTTTGATCTAAACTGCGGATAGAAATTTTGAACACCAGCTACAGCAGTTTATCGGCGGCAACCAATATATATATATATATATATATATATATATGTGTGTGTGTGTGTGTGTGCTGAACTCTCGTATTTGATGTATTAGTCAGTTCCTGGAACCGACACCCCAGACACCTGCACATATATTCGATTAGCTCAATGAAAATGTAAAGTAGTTGAGAGGAGAAAAAATATATTGAAGGGCTTACTTAAACAGAGTAGACATGTGCATGTATTAATTTAAAATATTTTTTTTTAATTTTTTTTTTTATTTACAGTCCCTTCTCCATGATCCAAATCCAGACAGCCCTGCAAACAATGAAGCTGCCCAATTGTATAAAGAGAACAGACGAGAATATGAAAAGAAAGTGGCAGCAATTGTTCAAGAGAGTCTCAAAGATGAAGAGGAGGAGGAGGAGGAGGAGCAATCATAGCAAAAATACATAAATAAATGTATATATATCTTTCATTATATATATATATATATATATATACATACATGCATATTTATAGAGATGTGTTTGTGTATGTATGCATATAGACAACATTTGCTATCATTAACCGAGAAACAAAAAAACTCAAAGTATTTGCAATTGTATTTTTAGAAAAAATAATGTGTGATCCAATATTATTAAAACCCAAAGCCTTGTCCCACGGCTGCCATATATTAATACCACTGTCACAGCCTTTTGATTTCACGTCATCTGGTTGATTCCATTTATAAGTTCAGTGGTTTTTCAGTTCAAGGAATGCTAAAATTTGATGAACCTTGGGTAGTGTAACAGTTATTAACACGGAATGTAGAATGGGCGAACTGAGTTCAAATTCCAGCGTAGTCTATTTGAATTCACTTTCATACTCATGTCCTTTTATCATGATAAACTGGCCTTTTAAAGCCTTGGTTAATAGCCAGTCTAGAGAAGGATTACTTTAAATACAAAACCGCGACGAAGGTAACGCAAAAGCACCTCTTTATCTTATCAGAGAAGTCACGGTGATTACCAGATAATAATAATAAAAAAGAATTTTGTGAAGGTTTTGAATGGATATGACATTAACATGTTTTGGGAGTTGAAATTAATGTATGCAAGATTTCACAATTCTAGCATCACTCCTTCATAGTCAGCCTATGAACTTTTCAGCCCACCCTCGTACCAGGAAAGAAACAATGCCGTATTAATAAGAAGAAGAAATTAATGCATGCAAGATTTCACAATTCTATAACTCCTTCATAGTCAGCCTATGAAGGTTTCAGCCCAGCCTCGTATTTTCCCATCATCGAAATCTTTTGCTTATCTGGATGGCGGGAGGTCCACTTAAAAATGTTATGAACACAAACTATAATTTGCGCTTTAAAATAAATAAATAAATAAATAAATAAATAAATAAATAATAACAAACAATAATAATAATAATAATAAAAGTAAGAAGAAAAATATTCTGCAACTGGCAATGAATTTCTTTTTTTCCATTCAGTTGCGTTTATTTTTCAGTTTGCTTTTTGCATTCTCACATGCTGTCCATTTTGTTAGGATTATTTGCACAATAAATATAACTTAAAAGATGAAAATGAATTAAACATCTCAATAATTAAGGATATTCATAATTACCAAATAGAGACAAATATATTCCAGGACCAGATAAAATCATTTACAATTCAATTGACTACGCAGATGCTCTAACCAATCGGGATCCATTGTGTACCACTGTCACCAACCTTCATTGACAACCACCGTATATGGTGTGAAGGTGCAAATAATATCGACAATAATAATATTAGTCATTAAAGAAAGACAAATACAATAAAAATAGGAAGAAATGAGAAAAATTCCAATCATATAAAAGACTGAATATAATAAGTTAACTAAGACGGTGTTTAAAAATAGACATGACCTGATAGTAATGGTATCCTACCGGGAATTTGAGAAACTTGCAACCCTGAATAATGAAAACGCAAAAACAAAGAGTCAAAAATTAATAATGACGTTGTTTATGTAAAACATTCCGATAACTTAAGACTGAAAATTGGAAA
>CAHIKZ030000899.1:255000-645000 GCA_903632075.3 Acanthosepion pharaonis | reverse complement strand
TAATCTTCATAAGTAAAAAAAAAAATGAACTTACCACCACTATTTCTGGAAATATTTGGATTTAGTTTATCAGCTTTCTTTTCTTTTGTGAACGTGTTGAACGCCTAGTCTTCACTCTTCCACAAGTCTATTAGATCGGTGCCACCAAAATGAACCATTTTTTTAAAAAAAAATGAAAACAAAAAATCGCTACCCCTTGTTTTAAAATATTTGTCAAAAATCAGGGAATTATCCCATTTAAACGAAATTTTCAGTACTTATTCATTAGTTAATTAATTTTGTAGTCATTAGGTTATTTTATTTAAAAAAGATATGGAGGAAATATTGAGGAAGGTGAAAATTTAGACGCCCACTTTTTCGATACCTCTTCTTGTGTACTTTTTTAATTTGAGTGTTCATTCAGTTTTTTTACAGATATTATTTCGATAAAAATGTATGCAATATCAAGTGTGAACATCTGGAAATATCGTCCTCTATCTTACTAAAGTTAATTCAATAATACTTTTTTTTTTTTTTTTTTTTTTTTTTTTTTTTGAGAATTAGTGCTTGCACAATTTATTTTCTCTCAGATTGGTCATAAAAAATACACTTAGGTAAATAAAAGTTTATAGAATAAAAAAAATTATTCTTAAAAAATAATCACTTGCAATTAGGTACCTCCATTACTAATTCAGTATAAAGTTTCCATAGCTAAGATTTAAAATAGGTACCTCCACGGTTTCGTTGAAAAAACAGCGTAGAAGATTTTATTTTTGCAAACTAAAAAAAAAAAAACAAAACTGCTCTCATCATCAAAACGTTTGTTAAAAAGGACCAAAAAATTTTTTAATTATTTCATTTTTAATTCATTTCTAGGTGTTCAAAATTTTAAATGATATTTCTTTTGGCTGGGCAGGTGCGGGGGCATTGTCATTATTTCTACAACCAGTAAAAAGCAGTTGATGTCAATATTTAATTGGTGTTTTTTTTTGCAAAAATTACAAATTCAATGATATTTTTTATGAAAATTTCAGAACCAGTCATTCTTGAACAGTGAATTCAGCATCGTGTTTTGAATTTTTTGTCTTATACTGAAAAATCAGAAAAGCCGTAATATTCTTTTGTCATCGATATGTTATACCAACATGTCCGTGCCTTTTCATTGTGTTTTCATGTATGCATTTTAATTTAAAAAAAAAAAAAGATCGTTTTAATGATGAAGCTTGTTTTCATTTTTACCTTTAACCAATTGCAATCATTTAGTTATAATTTTAAAAAAATTTTTGCTAAATTTCGATCATCTGTAATAGTTTCTCAAAGTTTCATTATTATAACAGTATTAATTTTATTTTTGCAAATTTTTCAAATTTAAAAAGCACAATACAAATCATTTTGCACAAAAAAAAAAAAAACGTGCTAAAAATCTTTATAAGTTATTTTACTAGTTCCGGTTATCACAAAATAAGAAATAATATTTTTTAATCAAAATTTAGAATGTTCTTAAAAGAAAAATTTTTAAAATTTTTAAAATAAACTTTGATCTTTACTCTTATATATATATATATAAATATTTATATGATAAAATTTTGTTTTTCGTCAAACAAGCGTCTTTTCATCATTTCTTTCTTTTTTTTCAGATCTCATGGATGTACCTAGAACAACAATCATTATGAAATCACCTGTCATTTAGACGTCGCTAAAAAACACAATGTTTTCTCCCCTTTTCAAATGAAACGGTTTTGTGATGGCAACAAACTCAAAGCCACTTTTTTTCAAATCAAAACGAATAATCGTTTAAATTTCGTTAATATTCTATGTATGTTTTATAAAAGTATTTTCATTTTTTGGACAGTCAAAATTAATCCATTGCATGTTCAAAGTTAATATTAAAAAGTCCCGGTAATTTTTGTTCTTAGAAATAAAAATTCCATTATTTTTTAATATAATTTTTTTGAAATGTAGATGATGCTATTATATTAGTGTTTTAAACAAATATGTTTCTGGTAAAGCTAAAATGAAGCATGAATATTTAAATTTATCTAAATTCATTTAAACCTCAGATATCGTGTAGAATTAGTCTGCGTAACAAACATTTGTAGTATATTTTATAATTATTTACGAATTTTGAGAAATCAGGAATACAATTCTTTAATAAAAGTTTTAGAATTCGTAAATAATATTTGCTAAACTATTCTACAGTGGGATAATCATTATTTTTAATTATAAATTAAATTTTAAATTTTTTTGATTCAAATAATTAATATAATTTTTTTGCTATTGTCAAAATTTATGAATTTTTTATTGTATCTTTTAATTCTGCATTCATCCTGTTTATAATTTTCGTTTATCTGATTTTTTTAAAAACCAGTAATGTTATTGTTTAAATAAAACTATTCTCCATTGTCTTTAATTTGAACCAGTTTTTTTTTGTGTTTTGTTTTTTTTTGATTAAAACCAGTTAATTAATCAGCGTTTGTTTTATATTTCAAATACATATATATATATATATATATATATATATATATATATATATATATATATATATATATATATTCATGCATGTTTCATTAGATAATATAGACAAGTGTTGTTTATTTATTTTTATATAAATTCGTTTCATAACGTCTGATAAATGTTGCCATAACATTATCATTAAACGCTGGCGTTGCCAATCACAATATTGAAATAATGCCAATCAATCTAAACTTTGCGCCTTACATTATTTTTGTTTTCAAAGCATGTCAATTACAATACAACATTTTGCCAAAAAAATACGGACAGGAATATATATATATATAATATATATATATATTATATATGAAATCAAATGACCTGGTTTCAAATTCAAATATATTTAAATAGAATTTTTTTCAATATTCACTGCTGGTATTTTTTCTATAAAATTCTTTTTTAAAAGGTTTCGAACGTTGGTTTTGCGACAAGTTTAAACACATTAAATAACGAACGAGGACCATAAAATTGGATCCGTGAATAAATTTTAATTTAAGATTTTTTCAGTTTTAAAAACCTCCCTCAGTTCACCTTCCCGAGTTCTTGAGGTAGTTTATATTGTTTCATCAGCAGAACCTTTGAAACAAAAGGAAAATTTTTTTTTTTACATTTTCCGTTCCTTGCTGGACAATGACGTGGAAGACGGCTTTGAAAACATCGCCACTGGTTTTAAAACTTCGTAAAAGTTCCCCTTTAAATAGGTGAATAATTTTTTTCATTTTAATACTGATTACTTTTGCCAACGGCAAATAGAAATTAAATTTAATGAAATTTTTTGCAGGCGTTTTTACCGTTTTTAGAAATGGATCGTGGCGATACCTATTTTTTTTAAATCAGTTTGACACCCCAATAATCGGTCGAGGATTTAGCCTGCAGAATATCCGGTCATCGTAATGGATAGCGGCTCCAATCGGCGAATCGGATGGAATGATCTCGAATTGTTTTCGAATCCATTGAATTCACGAACCAGTTTTTCCCTTTAACTGAGATGTGAATCCTCTTCTCTCCCTCCAGCTCTGGCTGTTTGTTTTAAACAATTTTTAATTTGATGGCAACTTCGTCTTTCGCAGGATCCGTATGGAACCCATTGCGGAAAAATTCAATTCGTCAGTTTCTGTTTAATTTTGAAAACTTAATGACTGAAATACCCCAATTTCAAGTTGATAATGTTCTAAGACGCCATTTTAATCGTTTTTTTTCCCGAAGGAGACAATTCACTGAAAAACAAATAATTAAATAATAAAAAAGGAAACAAAGAATAAACATGTTCTCGTTTTAAAAAAATAGGGCTCCTCTGCTAACCGCTAGTATTAGTAGTATTAGTATTAGATGTATCATTACCACAAATTTTCTTTTCAACTATTATATTTGTGATATGGTCGTTATCTATCCAACAGTGTTATGGAATTTGGTAAAATTAAATTTTTCACCCCTGTCATCATCAATGTCCTTAACTAGGAAAGGAAATCACTGAAAGTCTTAGTGGATTACATTAACGTCATATTGGGTTATTTTTGAAAGCTCGACGCTACTAAATTTTGAAATTGGCTACTTCCGACTATGGAGGCTACTTTTGAAATAAGCAAGGCTAACTTGAACTGTTATGAAGAAAGCAAATTCAAAATGTTAGTAATATTGGCCTTTCAGATGTAGCCCAATGCACTAATTATAGCTGACACTTTCAAATTTGTTGCTTAAAAACGCTGGTGATGCCCAGAGCCAACTCCTTGATTGTATACCCCTGTAGAGGGGCCTATGCGGCATTGTATTGAGAAATGTGAGAAAGGAAGACATTTTAAATATGTAAGAATAGATGGAACCTGAAATAAACATTTTATTAAAATTAAATATAAACTAAATTTTTTATTTCACTCTTTGATTGGAAACCCTCCAATATGAATGACGAGGGCCGTTGTACCTTCTGTTTCCCTTCTGTACGTTATGTGACGTCCTTGTCGCAGCGCCAGCTGTGACGTCCTTGGTCGCGGCGTCAGCTGCGACGTCCCTAAACACAGCCTTCGCTCGCTCCTCGCTGCTCCGTTCGGGTGTCGCCGCTCCAAACGTGACGTCCGCCTGTCGCGTCAGTCGTGTTGTCTCGTCCTGTGACGACCAACTGGCTTGGTATCGGTCGCGGCACCCAAATGTGACGTTCTAACCTTTTGGTGATTCGGATGGGAATCTGGTTAGATTTGATATCAGCCTCATCGTTCCCAACTCGCTTCCAACGCCTGGTTACTAAAGTAACTGCATTGATCTCCAGTCTGCCTACCCACGTTGTGAATTGATCTTAGGCAGACGAGATCAATCAGTAGTTGAAGGCCGTAATGCAAATCGGGTTCAACGTAATGGGGTTCACCACAAATATGCATAAAAAAAAAATAAAATGATAACTCAAAAATTCAAGGTATCAAAAAAAAGGATAACAAACTTTATGTCTAGTTGTTGGATACATAGGACTGCGTCTATTTCCCGACCCGTTCTATGGATTGTGACACGTTGTTTTCCGTTCGGCGAGTTTAACGCTTCAAGTTGTTTGCTCTTTAAGAAATTGGTTTTTCGGTGTGTCTTCGGACGAAAGTCGAAAAAAAAAAAACTTATTCTGGTGGTCTGGATCTAAGTCGCTCTTCAAATTAATTGTTCTTGGATTGAAGAGAGTCCGGAATTTGCGCGAATCTTGGTCAGCTATCTGCGAGGCGGAATTCTCTCGAACCGAACTGGAACTCAACTGGAACTCAACTCTGCTCAACTGGAACTCGAACTGAAACTGCTTTCTGCTCGCTGCGACTTCGTTATATGGACGCCGACCAAAACCGGGGTGGGTTTGTCGGCGCCAGGGGGTTCCTCGATAATTCTAAATACATATCCACCTCTTTTATTTCTGGTTAGGAATTTTCCACTTTTTTCCATTTTGGGAGCCTTCTCTTACTCCCACCTTCTCACATACTTCAGAGGGCGTGAACTGCCCTCCCCACTTCTTCGTAGCAACCTCTCATACCCATCCTCTGGATGGGCGGCGACAACCTCCTCCTTGATTAACAAAAAAAAATTATCTTTTTCTTTTCCTTTTTTCTTTCTTTTAATCGCAGTTATCATTTTTCCTTTTCTTCAAACAGAACAATACGAACGATGGTGGTCATAACTCTTGTTCTTCACCTGGGCTTCGTCAGTCATCTTATCGCTAATTATCAGAATGGGTGGTCTTTTTAACACGGCCGGACCGTCGCCTCGAAAAAAGAAACATTTCTAAGTTCCCATTCATTTTTTCGGTACATATTTCTGATAACATAATTTTATTATCGCAAGCTAAAGATGTTCCGTCGAAAGAAATCGGTCAGTGGACACATCGTGTGCGGCTTTTGACACAATTAATTTTCATATCTATCCAAAGCCCTTTAGTTCACCTGTGTTTTGTCAATTATCAAAATAACATTTTCAATTGGACTTTTCTTTTTGGCTAGTCGGTCTGGGGTTTGTAATCAGATTAGCGGTTTGTTTATGTATCCCAGATAACGCAGCCCGTCGCCAGAACACACCCGATTCCTTTATCCACTCAGAATTTCCCTGCCATTGTAATGACACTCTTTCGCCATTTATTACTTATCAAAATATCCTTTATCCATTTTCTCTTAGCCGTGGTGTTCTGCTTATTAGCGACGCTTTGGGTCTTCGCCTCTCCTTCCCTTTCTTTTCTTTTTCTGCCTTGTTAAATGGTGCCACAGTTATTGGGTGAAGCTCCGTTTACCCTAGAAACTGTCTGTTCATTTCTTGGGTTAATCGAGTGTAAACCTATACAGTTTTAGTAGTAAAACACAGCGGTATCATAAAAATGAAGTAATGAGTTGTGTAAATTCTGTAGGAATAACTTAGAAATACCATGCTTGGTTTAGAATTACAGGCAGTACGATTTCTTAAAGCCTCGTTCTCATTCCTTTTGAGTGACATGTTTCTTTTCTACCTTCCGCAACACACGCAGCATGTAAGTACTTCAGAGACATCAAATGAAAATCGTGTTGAACTTTCGACAGCTTTAAACGATGAAGTTCCGTTCTTTCCTGCAAACATGTTTTGTTAATACATTTATTATTTGCTTAAAATCCATGACTTAAACTATATTTACCCGGACTCATATGAGTCTGCAACATTTTGTTTGTGGGACAATTCATACCAAAAGTCGTAAAAATGATTTTACATTTTTCATTCCGTGCCACAAATTATTTATCTTTTTGTGGTTCAAATAAGATTCTGTTGAAAATTCCTTGAAGTCTGCTTAATGAGACCAGTAACTTAACATAGGTTGCCAGCAATGTTTTCAAACATTTTTTTTTTTATCTCACGGCACACTTGAACCTATACTTAACTTAAATTATGATCTTCAAAGAGTAAAAGAGTATACCTTTTTTATGATTTATTTAACAAAAACAAAACAATTTGTTATAATTTGTAATAAAAATAGAATTAAAATTCTTAAAAAAATCATATTCAAATTAAAAAAAAACAAAAAAACATGCACATTTTAATTGAACGTTAAATAATAAAAATACTATTATTTAGATTGTTTGAATTGCTGTCCTCATTTTTACTGCCATATTCGCAACGTTTCGGCTGTTGTAGTCTCCAGCATTCTTCAGGTGATATGCATTGGAATTTCGAACCGAACCATTTTTCAGATCAGTGGTTAAAAATGGCTTCAAGTGAATGAGGCCTGTAGGCTTTAGCAAGGACCATCTTTTTCCATACCTTGTGAAGAGGAGATACAGAATCACAAACTTGACCAAATAACAGAGACCACATTTCTTGAGGACTTTCAACAGTGGCAACAATGAAAATGGAAAGCATATGTAGCTTGAAAATAATGACATAATGAAGTCCTTGATGTTCCACAATATGTCAAACAAAATGTTAGCAAAGAAGCGCCCATCAATGCCGGAAAGAATGATAACTGTCAATGGACTTGAGAAAGCTATTTTCCTGAAAAAAATGTTTTAATAGATTTTATAAATTTCAATTAAAAGTAGCACTGTCTTCTCGGTCAATGAATGTGTTATGGGATCTTACCCATAATAATAATAATGGACTAAAGGGAAATAACTGAAACTGAGATATCTAGAAAAGGCAAAATTAAAACAATCTACCCCAATGGACTAAATAAAGAGATTGGTTCGAAGTTCCAATACCTATTGCCTGAAGAAGGCTGGCGTGTACAATGGCCAGAATGTCGTGAATATGACAAAAAAGATGAGGTCAACAGTCTGAACAATGTAAATAGTTACAATACCCCATCAATACGAGCTACACGTATGGAGGTTAAGTCTGTAGACGCTTAGATGAGAGAACGAGGAGAAAAATGTAATTATATATGTATAGAAGTTATGGATGTTTTGTATCTATATATAGTAGCCCCCGTTTGACCATGTCGTGAAGGGAGGTACGTTTTGTTTTCAATGCAACAAGGAATGGTTTACCTGTGTAAAGTCGCCAGCTAGTTCTGTAAATGTGTGTAATTCGTCCCTGGATATGTTACGATAACTGTCGCATCGGTGAATGGACAAAAACTAATTTATCAACTCTGGTTTATTTTCCATCTATACACATCTATAGATCTGCTTTGAAAAAAAGTTTGCTCGCTTCTCTGGCACACGACCTTATATCCAAGTTACAAACGTTTAGTTCGTCGAACTATCTATTTTTAGAAATGGGGAAATTTTGGTCTTCGCATTATTATTTGTTGATTTCTTTTCTTACATCCTGTTTGTGAAAACTTTGATTGGTTAGTCGAACTATGGCTCTGTTTGCCTGGCGATTTTATTATCCATCTATTTTTAAGGATGGTGAAATGTTGGTCTTATTATTTTTATTTATTTCTCTATCACCATACACATCCTCACTACTTCGTACACAATAAGGGATTGCTGAGTACTTCTTAAAATCAACTTTGGAGGATTTTGACATATATTGTCTGTCAAATTGCGACATAATTTTACACACCCCACACAATTTGTGTATACGTTTATTTACTATAACAATGATATACTAGTGCAATCAACTTTCAGAGGTTTTAATTTTGATATCTATACTTATTCTGTTTTGAACTTCGTTTGAAAATAATTGAAATGATGACTTTTAAAAAATTTTTTGCGGCCCACCTACGATCCTCTCACAATACACTACTGTATCACAGCATACCGGTTGAAATTTACTGGTTGCCGGGGGAAGGTAAGTATTTCACCAACTAACCAGTTACCACTGTCTTCCATCATTTTAGTATTATTCCCCACCAAAGAACACGTATATTCAGAAAATACAGACATAATTAAAGGAAAAAGCATTTAATGAGAGTATCTTCAAATTTATTGTAAATAGCTCGGTTTTAATTTGTATCAACTTTTTGATGACAGTATTGAAGTCTATATTGGAATCTCTCAGTTGAAAGTATTATGTTGCTCGGTTTTTTCTTACTCGGAACAGATCTCCGGTAAGTTTTCGGTGTGGTAGCACCTGTTAAGGTCCTAGTTATCGGCAAATAGTTAACCCTCAAGCTGGGGCAAAAACACTATAAAAGTATAAAAATAGATTTTTATAGTAAAAATACCAGTAATACATTTTTGAAAAAATATTACCAGTAATAGATTTGACTCTCGACAAAAACCCTCCTCGCGAAAATATATCATTGAAACCTTATCTACAAACTGACTTCTTGAAGAGAATACATATTCAATTAATACGAACCTTTCCCAAAAATCTTGTCAGCATTAAATAACCCATTGAGGTTGATTTGCTATAAGACAAACCAAACCAGACTCTCTACAAATCCTCTTTACAAAGGTACGTCATTGAAACCTGATCTCCTACAAATTGATTTCTAACAAAGAATACTTATTCTGTTCATGTGAATCTATTCTAAAAATTTTGTCTGTATTAAATAACCCCTTGTGGTGTCGATATGCCATAAAACAAAATAAACCAAATTAGGTAAGTTTTGATTAAGTTAAAGCTGTGTATTTACTGGAGTACTATTTTTGCTATTAAACTATTTTTTAGTATTCAGGTTTACCACCATGGCAGCCCACTAAATGTTTTGTTTGTTACTAATAACTGTTACAATTCACACAAACATTTGATCAAAATGTTTTCTTCCCATTTATTATTTGTTTGTGTATCTATCTATCAAGAGTCCAGTTATAATTCCTGTTGTTTGACTTTTTTTTATTTCTTGTTAAATCTGACTAACATAGAATCAATATGCTTTATTCCCATCTAATCTTTGCATTTCTTTGAATCCATTCTCCAGATATACGTCTGTCGGAGTTAGCTCCTCCTTAATTCCCTAATTGTTCAGTAGGGGTCGCTCTCTCTACACTATAAATACTGGGCGACTTCTTGCTTCGTTCTCTTTTCACCTTGCATTTCAGCGGACACATTTAAAAATGTGATCTCTCGTAGAGATCAGCATTTTTGCCCACTTGTGGGAAAACGCCATGAAACACACATACACGTACGTATGAACATTCACCAAAATACAAACTCTTTACGTTCACACACAAACGTTGATGTCCTTGTCACTTGTAAATTTGTTGTTTAATACATATATTTGTTTATATATATATATATATATATATATATATATATATATATATATAAATTCGCTTGAGGATGAAATGGAACTAATGTCTTTAACTTAATTACAAAATTAAATTCGAAGCTTTTAGCTTCCATTTTTGAAACATGGTTAAAACCATATTATAAATCAGTTAATTTATAATATTAATGCTCTGTAAATTTACATTGAGCACTATTTTGTAAAAAATAAAAATATCTATAAGAACACCGGATTATATATATTACTATTCTTTCTTTTATTTACACACACACACACACACACACATACACACACACACACATATATATATATATATATATATATATATATATATATATATATATATATATAGGTCTTATTTGTTTTCTTTACCTCTTCGGTTGGATTCAACTTGAGTCCGCCATTGTTCTTGTAGTTGGACCTTCTAGCAGGAATAAACATCATGTGTCCCTAATTCAACAACACTCAAACCCACACGATCCTTTACACGTCCTTTAGTCCGAGCTTCTTTTAATCTAATCTACATTTGATCAAAACGTTTTTATTCCCACTTTTAGTGCTCTTATCAGTCCATGGTCTGGTTACATTTCGAGTACTTTGTTCTTCTTTTAATCGGACCAAAATAACATCTTATTCCCATTTAATATTTGTTTTCCTATCAATCTTTCATATTTAAAAATAAAAAAAGATATAATTTATTGATTTGTTTCTGCCGATGTTTGATATCTGATAATCCGACCAAAAGGTTACACTGCAATCATGCAGGTCGGACGAGAGGCCTTGAACAGGTACTTTTTCTATTACACCACAAAAAAAAGGCCAGCTTTTCATGCATACCAGAATATCTGCATTGTAGACTAGACAGATAAAAAAAAAATTACAATGATATGTCATTTCTCGAACTAGCATTTTCTTTTTTTGTAAAAGCGAAGATCTGCTGATTCAAGCAAGTGAGTCTGACTGCGCTGAATCTTGTGTTTTTTTTTTATTCTCTTGTATAAATTCTTCTTAGCCATGGCTTAATGCCAACTGTATATGTACTCAGATTATAAAGCAGACAAGGTTAACAGTAAGCGACAGAATTGGTGAATGGTACGCTCCAAAATTTCGGCTTTTAGCGGGAAAAACACATTTACTGATTTTTCTTCCTGTGTCTATACTGACACTATAACAAAGTTATACTAACAAAAGCCTTGCTTTTCTCTGAAATTTCTCTTGTGTAAATTTCTTCACTTTTGACTTATACTGTCCTCCGCTGTGTGCTTCTGACCAGTGGCATTAACTTTCATCCTTACCAATATTATTCTACTTCGTGTTCGTTGGACCAAATACAAGTTATGTAACCTTCTAACCCTTTATCTTACAAATACTGCTGAAGGCAAGTTTTAATACACCTATTTCTTGGCAGAATTTGCATTTCTGTATCCTACTTGATGTGAACGTATTCTTGGAGTTAGAAAGAAAAACAAGCTAATTGTTTGCTTCTTACAAGTGTTCGTCCTGGGTATGACGATGAACTACATCAGCATCCTGTGTAAGACGATAAACTACGTCCAACACCAAAGCATCTGATCAGGAAGTTTTGAGGAGCGTGGAACCACCTCTTAATTGCTGGTGTTCCCAGATCCACCCTGACTCGGGGTGGTAGCACCTGTTAGGGTCTCAGCTATGGGTAAATAGTTAACCCCCCCAAACCTGGGTCAAAACACTATGAAAGTGTCAAAATTTGTTTTAATATCAGAAATACTTTGTAAAAAATTATTACCAGCAGTAAATATTTGAAGAAAAATTACTACCAGCAATACATTGAAAAAAAAAACATTTACCAGCAATACATTTCTGAAAAAAAATATTACCAGCAATAAAAATCCTGTCGGCATTAAATAACCCATTGAGGTTGATATGCTGTAAAACAAACCAAACCAAACCAAATCTTACACGTATTCTACAATTCTTGGACTAGAATTGCCAGATTTTTCAGAATCAAAAACCGTATTTAATAGCGAAATAAAGTCACAATTAAGTAAATGTATTGCAGAAAAAAGAGCTGTCTAATATATATTTGGCAAAGTTGGATCTTTGTACGCGTAAAAAACGGTGTGGCAAAAGGACAGTTTTTCCCTTGACACCACTATTATTTTAACTACCTTCGCTCCTCGACAATATTCGTCGCTTTAAAAGGCAATGATTAGAATTTTAATAAAACTTAAATATAAGAATTTATATATTTTATTTGTTATTGAGAATTTTCCAAAAACTTTTTTTATTCTACTGCTTTTGGTTGAAGTTTATAAATTTTTTTTTTCTCAAAACAATTTTCATTTGCTGTTATTTCTCTTTCTAGTATTGATGGGGGTGTCTTTCCTAACATTTTGCTTGAAATAGTGTGAAATGTCAACATCTTGATTATGTCATTATTTTCTCTTCAAGTTACATTTTAGTTGTTGCTGCTGTTGGTAGTCCTCAAGTAATGTGGCTTCTGTTATTTGGTACAGGTCTTTGTTAGTGATTCTCTATTGCCAGTCCAGAAATATATATCTGTATGGTGGACTCTCTCATCGTATTCGATGTATGAGTGTCAAGCAGCTCAGTTCTTAGAAACTGACAGCATATATAATTTGATTATTGTAGTGAAGGCTTTGTGGAGAACTTACCACACTTTTTGAAGGGCACAGACCTGTTTCACTACGTGCCACAAGGTCCCCAAACGACTCTCCACAGGTTTTGAATTCAGAGTTGTCCTTCTCCTAGACTAGTTACCATCCAAGGCTATAGAACTCAGTCTGTCCTGCTATTTACCCATAGCTGGAGAGAGAAAAAAAAGGATTCATACCTTTCCCAAGGGTATAGCACATGTGAATATAATGGACTCAAATGGAATTTAAACTCAGCTCTCCATTTCCTCCATCTGATCCGCTATCCACTACTCCATTTTGCCTCCTCATATATACATATACATACATACATACATATATATATATATATATATATATATATATATATATACACACACACACACAGAAGGTCCTCTAGTTATGTCAGATCTGACATATGGTGTTATGGTGCCATTTCCCATAATATAATATGTTGTCATGCAGTGACATATAAGGAAGATGACATTGTTTCTTCACTCGCTGTACACTATATTGGATTGTGCTACATTCATTATCTCTTATTTGCGTCATTTTTTGGGGGGGCAGGGGAAACATTTTGTCTTTCATTATGGCTTCCAAGTGTAGGGCAGACTCTTGGGTGCTTATGTACATGATTTTCAACCTACAGCAAAAATCAGGTTATGACGCACTATAGGAACGGATAAATGTATTTAATTTATTGTTTAATAGTTATTTTTGATGGATACTCATATTTGAGTAGATGCTCTGTTTTTTTAATTAAACTTTATTTTTTATCCAACTACATCTACTGGCCTGAATATTCTGACAAGATTTCTCAAATATTCAGTGTGTCACAGTTTTTCAATTAAAGGGACACAACTTGTAACAGCTCATCTCCTTCTTCTATATAATAAATGTGAATGTCAGTGTCTCATTTTGTCACACTTTTTCAACTTTACTCCTAGAGGCCGTAGCCCAACATATACCATTTTGGAATCAGGCTGACTCCATGAGCAAATTAAAAATATTCTGGGCTGGATCTGGACCCACAATCCTGAAATTGTGGATTCCCAAGTTTTCATTACTGCGACTGTTTTCATCATTTTTTTGTGATGTTTTTGCGATTAATTTTTTTTGCACAATAATTTTTATAACTTGAAAATAAATTTGGGAAATAATCAAAATTAATTGTGAAATCCAGTGAAAGTCACCCAAGAAATAAAAATAATTGTTTGTACATAAAGTAAGGACCTATGTCCATCAAATTGTTTTTAAATTAAGTGGTGGCAGAACAATTATCATTGAACTTTTAAAAGGTAAGCTTAAATATTAATGCAATACTTAAATACAGTGATCAATTCTGAGTTCTATAATTTATTGTTGCCTGTCACATCTACTCCTGCCTACCTATTGTGATGAAGGCCCAATCAAGAGCTCTCCACAGGAGCTAGCTTAAATACCATCTGATAGGGTAGCTTTTAAGCAAGTTAATAATTTGTACACTGTACATTATTTTAACACAACTTTTATTTATTATTATTAAAAAAATGTTAAAACACTTGGGGTAATATTTGCAGGGCAGTTTCACCTACGTTTTCGATATCTTGAGTGTACTTTTTAATTTAGGATGGGTTGTTAGTGAAATCACTGAAGATATTATATCAGCAAAAAAAAAACAATGCAGTATGAAATGTAGACATATTGAAAATTTGTCTCAAACATAACCAAAAATAATTCAATAAAACTCAAAAAATAATTTTTTGAGAGTTGGTGCTTGAATAATTTAATGAAACACATTATTTTCTTTCAAAATGGACAAAAAAATCTACACTTAATATTTATTTTTGAAAAAAATTATTTGCAATTTTTTAGTGTAGTTCTGAAATTCATCTAATTGCTATTTGTAACAAAAGTTTGTTTTTTTTATTAAATAAAGTCATGTTTGAAGAATCAAAAAATGTAAAGTTTATTGCCATTTTAAGAAATTTTTTTTCACTTTAGCAACTATTAAATTATTTTTTGTATGGGTGCTCAAAAAAGAAATAATTCTGAATTATCACCTGTGACTGACTATTCTTCCCTATCTCAAGATTAATATGATATATAGTTCAATAACTATTAAGTTCAGAATAATTAAATAAACTCCATAGGATACAAATATTTTCTAACCTCAAACAGGTAAGAAAATATGAATTAAGCTCAAAAATTTCATTTCATTAGTTTTCAATTAATTTATTTTTATACTTCTAATGTAGTATAAAAAAAAAAAATTAAAATTATTAATTCTACTAAATTTCGTAAAAGTGTATAGAATAAAAAATATATTCTTAAACTACTGGCTATATAAAGTTAAAGATAATTTATTTTTAAACATAAATACAAATTTCTGCTGGTGTTCTGTATTTAACATTTTTTTTTATAATTTTAACGTATTTTTAAGTCGGAGTACAGGATAAAACTAATGAGCAAATAAATGTTATTTTCATTATGTTTATAAAATCCAGTTAATGTTTAAATTTGCTAAGACTAGACTGCTTTTAAATTGTATAATTCAGCATCTACCAACATGGGTACTTGAATCTTTATAAAGAAAATGTGCCTTTCAGCAGGATTTGAACCTGCATTCCCTCTTAATTGGGGAAAAACACCACTTAAGTAAGGTGTGCTTTAGACTGCTCAGTCATGAAATACTTTACAGAAAAGCATGTTTCTGTTACCCTTTTTAAGAAATGAACATTTATTGGGACCTTTCAAAGCACTTATCTGCTAAGTTTATTTTTGTGTCCAAATTAATTGATCATTTATTATTACTATAAACAATATATTTAGTAGATACATGTATCTGAATAGATATTTCTGTTATTTAAATACTGTAATTTAATGTCTATTGGCATGGGCACTTGAGAGTCTAAATACAAAAAAATGTGCTTTTACCAGTTTCCAAATCCATGTCCTCTTTTAGTCTAGTAATTAAGATTGATATTGTTGTCTACTAAGCTTAGATTAGTATGGAATGATGTGAAAGACTAGTAGCCAAACTTCAAAGTAGGTAAGGATTTCATCCCTTCAAAATCAGCATTTGGAATTCTGGCTTTTATCTGGAATTCTAATTTATATGTAGCTCAAGCTTATTCTTCATTGAAACCAGTGAATAATTTTTATTTTTAAAATATAAAGTTTACCCAATTACAAGATTTAAAGTAAAGGGTTACTGAAAGAGGTGTGTTATATAACTGTGAGAGAAGGAATTAGGAAGAGAAGATTATGAGCATATAACAGGTAGATGATGATTGTCCCTAGACATGAAGAGGTTGAGATGGTAGTGTTCTGGGAAGTATTCCGGTGGGAGTATGTTCCACAAATTAGCAGTTCTTGAGAAAAAGCTTATGGAGTGAAATGCTCCTCTTACTAAAGGAACAAATAGAGAATGAATTTGATTCTACCCTGTTGATGTAGCACGGTGGGTCTTGAATATTTATTCACAAGTGGTTTCATTTGTACAGCATTTTAACTTATTGCATATTGCTTCTGATGCATATATGCATCAGTAGCAATAAGTAGCATACCAGAGGACATGTGCATTGTACTGCAATAAATAAAAGATGAAGCTTTGATATCCTATGGAGAAAGGTAACCAAGTGAAATAGAGATTGTAAAAGTGCATTTCAGCAGACAATTTAATATAGGAAAACTGAACATTGAATACGTTGTGCTTGGAAGTGTTTATCAAAACTGCAAGATGCTACAGAAAGCAAAATATTAAGTCATATTCTTAACTAAGTTTGTTATATCAAGACATTCATATGGTTCTGAATGGTTTGGGTGACATACATGACAGCTAAACCATTCTGAAATGTCTAAGCTGTCAACTGGGCTACATACGATGACTTTCTCAGATCAATGATTTAAAATGGAGTCAATAGAATTTAGAGAGGACTGTCTGTCTTCAAATCTTGTGGATTGGTGCTACAGAATTACTAACAAAGAACTGAACCAAATAATAGAAACCACATCACTTGAGGACTTGCAACAGCAACAACAACAACTAAAATGTAAATTAAAGAGAAAATCATAACATAGATGTTGATGTTCCACGCTTTTTTTAAACAATAGGTTAAGAAGGAAGGTATCATCAATAATAGAAAGATCAATAAAAGTGATACTGAGAAACCTATTTTCCTGAAAAATTGTTTTAATAGAAAAATTATATACACTATAGACCAAATGTTTAGGGAAACTCTCAAGATTTAATAATTAGTAAGTTTAATATCTTTGATTTAATTAATTCCTACTAAGCTAAGATGCTGAAACTCTTTAGCCTGTTAGTGCATGAGATGTAATTTTTGAGAAAGGGTTTAATTAAAGTTTAAAATCTGACAGCTCTAAGATAAGGATTAGCTAGTGAAGTAGATTAAGCAAAAAGAGCTAAAAGTTTGAGGAAACTTGATCCAGTAATAGATTAATTTCATTATTCTTTTTTTACTGAATATATCTTAAAACTCTTCATGAAAACAGTCTTCATGGACTGAAGTGAGCTAGCAAATTAGTTTTGAAAGAGCATGCAAACTTCAGTTTGTTTTTTTAAGTAAATCTTTAAAATTCGGTGGAAAGCACAATCTTTTGGCCTACAGTACAAAATTCAACCAAACTGTATTTCTGACCACTCAGTCAATGCTAAATGTTTCCATATAAGGAAATGACTAATATTACCATTTGCAGTCCTCGTTTAATTAAAGATGTAAATCTGTGCTTAGCATTTTCGGCAAAGAAGCTGCACTTAATTTTGTGATAGATTTAAGAAAGACAAAGAACCTGTTTGAGTCATTGATTGAGTGAGGATGAAATGAAAATTGTGTGTCACAAGAACAGAATGAATCTGAAAGTTTCTAACCATAATCAATAAATTTAGAGACAACCTGCTGGGCATGTAGAGTGCAGTGTCTACATCAATAACAATCATCTAATATAAAGAATGATACTAAAGCTACTAACAATGGAATAAAGTTGGTATTGTTCAACTTAAACTTTTTGCTATTGGCCAGGGAAACACCGCTATATTATTCTTCTTGTTCAAAACTTCATTTGTTTCTAGCTTATGAATGTTAGTTTCCTTATATCATCTGCTCTCTTATCTGCTAAGGCTATAGAATATCCAGACAATTAATTTATATTTAAATGATGCAAATCTTTTTTATTCTTTATTTGTTTTGTTCATTCTTGCATATGTCACAGTTTTGTTGAATCTGTACAAGAATTTGACATTACTTCTGAGATTTGAAAGCTTGCAAATCCCATTCCAATGTTTCTTTTAATAAAAACTAACAAATTAAATTTAGTTTTATTCTCATTTTTATAGCAGCTGCCAAAGGTGTAAATTGTTTCTACCTCCTTTGTTAAATGTAGCTTTTACTTAAAAGGATATTTTAGTTTGACACAAGACTACAACTATAGGTCATTCACTAAGAAATGAACCCCATATGTAATAATAGTCTGTCAAACAAGATCACTAACCATTACTTCATGCAGAAGCCCCCGTCTTATTTATTTAGCATAGTTTGGCACAAGGCCACAAATATATGATACCTAGTGAGTTTCAAATTCCATAGTAATAGTCACCAAGACTAGTACATTAACCATTACTCCATGTCGAGGTACTCAGTTATTTAAAAGTTTAGCTTAGTTCGATACAAGGAAGATCGGACTCACTATTCATTAGTAATGGTCAATGAGACAAGTTTGTTAACCATTACTCTATGGTGGGATACTCAGTTATTTACTAAGTTTAGCTTAGTTTGACACAAGGTCACAAAGTTTGAGACACCTATTATGGATCAGACATGTTACTAACAGTCAATGAGACAAGCTTGTTAACCATTACATCATACCAAGATACACAATTACATACTAAGTTTAGCTTAGTTTAGTATGAGACACCCAATGAAGATTGAATTCGCTATTCATTAGGAATAGTTAATAGGACAAGTTTGTTAACCATTACTCTATGGTGAGATACTCAATTATTTACTAAGTTTAGCTTAGTATGATACAAGGTTACAAGTATGAGACACCTATTATGGATCACACTTGTTATTAATGGTCAATGAGACAAGCTTGTTAACCATTACACCATGCCAAGATACACAATTAAATACTAAGTTTAGCTTAGTTTGATATAAAGTCACAAGTATAAGACACTCATTGTGGATCAAACTTATTACTCGGTAGTAATGGTCAGTGAGACTAGTTCCTTAACCATCCCTCAATCCTGGGGCACCTTTTCATCCATTGTAGTTTGTCAGGATAATGCTGGGTTCCTGTTGACAGGCTAGTGAAATCATAAATGTGACATGATATCAAGCAAAGGGTTAACAGATAAAATTTCTTATGCTTGTACATTAAGGAGTGGTCCACACTTAGAATTCTAACGGGATCCTTTTGAGTCCAGATACCCGTTTAGAAAATTCTATACTTTGATATGAAGCAAAAGAGTTGAGTATGTTGATGATGCATCTTCTTCAGAATGTTGACATTCATGTCTCTGCACAATTTCTTGTCCTTTGTAGCTCTTAAAACATCTGAACATATTTAATTAGTTGCTAGCATCCCTCCACAGTAATAGCTAAAATGGATAGCATGTGTAAGTAGAAGGCAGAATAAAGCTATAATCAACATGTTAACTTTCCACACTACCTTAAACAAATGAAACCCTCCTCAATAGGAGAAAATGCAATAACAGTGAACTTGAGAAATGCACCTGTAAAAGATTTTGAGTGACTGAAGCCTGAGGGCCTTGGCAAAGAACATCCTTCTCTGAACATTGTGGACTGATGTTACATAATCAAAAACAAAGAACTCTACCAAATAATAAAAAAGCACGTCACTTGAAGACTACCAACAGCAGCAACAACTAAAATGAATAGCAGAGGTAACATGGAGAGAAAATAATGATATCATCAAGATGATGACATTCCACACCACATCAAATAGAAGGTTAGGAAGGAAACCCCAATCTATAGTGGAAAGAGTTATGGCAGCAACTGAACTTGAGATACCTGATTTATTAAAAAAAAAATTGTTTTGAGAGAAAGATTTTATAGATATCAACCAACAGTAGTTCTAACTGTTCAGTCAATAAATGTCAAAGTTTTCCTGTATGGAAATGGTTAATTTCACCATTACTATTTAATTTCAAGTCTGTTCTTGCTTGCTTAATGAACAAGTTCATCTGATGTGCATTGAGGAACAGCTGAACAGAGAAGCTACAACATGAAACTGTAAAATGAAGGAAATATATTTGAGTGACAGAATGAGTAACTCTCAACCTGTTGGGAAGGTGAGATTGCCACTGGTTATGTTAGTTGGAGTTGTCATATTTACATTTTGACATAGGCTCTAAAATGCTGGTAAGAAAGTGTCTCAGCAATCGTTCCCATTGGTGCAAATGTTTGGTGCCAATTTCAAGGTGGTATTGAGAGAAGTAGTTTTATTCCAGTAGAAATGACAAGGCTACTTTTTCTCTTCACAGTGTGAAAACATTCAATACACATTTAATGTGCTATCTAATAGATCATGTGTGTGTGTGTGTATATATATATATATATATATATATATATATATATATATATATATATATATAGTCATCTAAATTATGCAAAAATGAAAATAACACTGACATCTCATCTAAACAGATATATTTACCAAAATTACACAAAAATATCTTGAAATACTAAAGAGCAAATTTATTCAATAAAATGTCATTGACTTCAACCACAGCTTCCTGACAGACTAGCCACAAATGTACATGAATGACAAATGTAACCTAGTCTACATGTCAACACAGTGCCATCTACTGTAAACTTTCTTTAATCTTAATAACTCAAAAATGAAGGATTTGCAGACATATGTTTATATGGACTTTTGTCTTCATTTTGGTGATGAACCAACCCCCATTTTTTGTAAAAGTATTTTTGATACACCCTGTATAAGCACACATATGCATGCACACACACACACTATATATATATATATATATATAAATTCCCAGACCAATTCTGTGGACAAGACAGATTGGTATAAAATGACAATTGGAAAAAATCTTAGATTTTGCCGACACATTTCATCTGAATTTTTCAAGGCAAAATTTTTAAATTTTGATTTTTTTTTTTTTTTTTTTTAATGTAACTATAACAACAAAAACATTTCAATTTCATTTTTGACTTGGAAAAGTTGGAAGACGAAACGCATTTTTTCCAATTGTCATTTTATACCATATATATATATATACACACACATATATATTTCTAAGGAATTAATGAATTTTATTTTCATTTTCACATTACTTATTCTTCTTGTATGAGCTGTGTCCATTCAGGATGTTGGCGATTATGGTTCTCCACAATTTCCTGCCCCTTGTAGCTCTTAATAACATTTGTCTTTTTTGCCATCTCTCTCATACCCTGCTCCATTGTCCATTCACTTGACTTTGCCAGGTCAGTTGTGTGTGTTGCATTTCCATTGTCTTACTTATCTCCTTTATGCTGCCTTGTGAGTATCCAAGTCCTCCATACTCATTATGTGTCCCAGAAACTTCAACTGTTTCTTACTGATATTAAGTATAAATGTCCTTTCTGTTGCCATTATCTCTAGAACTTCAACATTGCTCACATGTTTGGTCCATGTTATTCTCAGCATATTAATCCAAACTAAAATAACTAAAGTAATCCATAAAAATACCATTTAGAGTAATATGAAGTAATTTCAGACTGAAAATATGTATTATATAAAATTCTGTGACTTCTGTTAGTCTGTCCATCTCTCCATCACACACTCTAAAACAGCTCTACATTGACCAATCAAAACCAAATTTTGGAGAGAAGTGAAAGCAGTTAAGTGGGGTACAAAGTACCATTAGTTTTACTAGGTACATGGCTTAGTACAGTAAATTTTTATTCATTTATTGATTAAAATAACAAGTACATTTTTAATGATAATGCATTATTTTTTTACAATTTTTAAAAGTATTTTATATACAAGAATCCAGTCTGCAGTTCACCCTGTGTTTACAAGAACTATAGACAAATCACAAGGCTAAGTGCTTCAAAAAGTTGGAATTTGGACCCAGAAAGAAATATTTACACATAGCCAGTTGGATGTTACAAGAATAAGAAATCCTAAGAATTTATTTTTTGTTGTTAAAAAGGAAAAGGAATTTTCTTAAAAAATATTGTCTATCATGAAGTCCTATAAAATTAAATTAAAGAAATTATTAAACCAAAAAGTAGTGTTTTTGTCAAAGAATTTTTCCAAGCAAATCAGCTTATTCAAATTTTATCAATTGATTTGCGAAATTACTGTGAGGATTTCAGTACAAAATAGCATGTTGGAAAATTCCTTAGGAATTGCTTTGTTTAAATTTTAAATATGAAAAAAGCAGATATTGGCTTCCCCGGAGATCTGAATGAGAGCATTTGCATTCCTTAAGAAGGTAATTGAACATTGCTGGGTTGTGATGCTCTCTGTAGCCAAATGACCTAAAGCATTCTGGATCAAATGGTGGTTTCTCTGATAAAGGGGGTTGCAGGTTTGGACCCTGCCAGTGAGCAGATTTTGTTGAATGTACAAAATTTATAATTTATGCTGGTTTAAAAAAAAAAATGAATTGTGCATTTACTCAAATGTGGGCATCCGCTAAAATAACATTTAGATTTTGATTGATTTTTTTTTTTTTTTTACGGCTTACCAACCTTTTTGCAAGTTATTTAAAACCAGAAAACACTTTTAGTTTGTAAGAATCTTCTGGGGAAAAAAATAATTATTTTTATAAGTCCTGCTAACTCACCCATAGCTGGAGTGAAAAGAGATGGGTTTGTACATTTCCCAAGAGTATTTGAGCGTGTGAATATAACAAAATTGACTATAATTGAAACTTGATTCTCCAATAAATACTTTCAAACTGTTATCTATTACGTCACCTGCATATCCAAACTGGTATTCCAATGCTGTCACCCATTTAGTTACTGACCAGGTTTTTAAAAATTCTTCCAAAATTTAAATGCAATGTCAGTTACCATCTCCTCTCTTCCTGAACATGTTTCTTTATTGTCCTTTTCCTTACTTAACTAAAGTCTTCTCTTTCTCTTTCACTCTTTGTGAACCCCCTGTGTCCTGATGGCATTATCGCTTTGCTTAGGGTGAAATTATTTTTGAAAAATGATGTATCTATGCTAATTTACAGGTTAAATTGTAAAATACAGGTTAAAATTAAAAATGTTATGAGGTTTATTTTTAATATTTTAATTAGTCATCTAGGTATACTTTTAATTATTTCTGTTAATAATATTCACATATTCATCACATTTAAAACAATAAAAATTAAATTTAAATTTCATCACCATCTTTGTAAATTCTTTTTTTTTTTTTCACTATTTCATTTTATACAAAATTATAGATGCATGAATAAACCAGGATGAAAAATATTTTTAAAACAATGTCTTTCATCCTCAGTAACCGCTTGCATCTTAGTGGCTTTATCACCTTGCTTCAGTTGAAATGATTAAAAAATGAAACACTATTTTCTTGGCTTCACTTAAGTATTATTCTGAATATCTTTGTTTAAAGTTTAATGAAAATTGTACCTCATTGTTCAACTTAACCTTTTCAATATTCACCAAAGAAACATATCTATATTATTATTCTTGTCCTAACATAAGATACGCAGATGACACAGTATTGATAGCAGACACAGAAAAGAAACTACGAAATCTCCTACAGAAGGTAGCGATGAAAAGCGAGAAGAAAGGACTAAGCATAAACTACAAGAAGACAGAATGCCTGGTCATCAGTAAGAGGAAGAGCTTGAAATGTGATTTGCAGGTCGGAAAACCTAGAATCAAGCAGATACAGATGTTTAAATATCTGGGAATCGTCTTGAAAGATGATGGTAAGTGTGACACTGAGATCCGTAGATGTATTGGGATGGCCAAGAAGGCATTCCAGATGATGGCTACAGTATTATGAGACAGGAGGATTTCTTTGGTAACAAAGAAAAGAATACTGAGCTGTTATGTGACATCTGTTCTTCTTTACAGCAGCAAATGCTGGATGATTTCCTCAAAGATGAAGAAGAGACTTAAGACAATGAAAATGTGGTTCTATAGAAGGATGCTAAGGATATCATGGACAGACTGTGCGAGCAATGATGAGGACTTAGGATGCCAACAAGGAGAAGCCTTGTACTTAACATCAGAAAGAGGCAGCTGAGGTTTCTGGGACACATAATTAGGAAGTAGGGCCTTGAGAATCTGATACTCTTCGGTCGGATAGGAGGAAAGAAAGACAAGGGAAAGCAGCATGTGACATATCTAGTGAACTTGAGCAGGTGGATGACAGAACGTGGTCTGGGAAGGAAGCAGGAAGGAAGGAACTTGCTGAGAGCTGCAAGGGATAGAGGAAGAGGTGGAGAGCCATGATTGCCTATGTCCTGAAAGGACATGGCACATAAAAAAAAACTTCATTTCTTTCTGGTTCAGAACTCCACAACTTCCTATCCCTTTGACTCTTAGCAGCTTTTCTCTCTTTGCTAAGGCTCCTGCACCACTATTCATTCACACAAACTCATCAGGGCTTGCTGCCTTACCCTATCTCTCTTACCCTCAATATGCACTGTGGGTTGAGATTTCCAAACTATCTTTCCTTATTATGTGTCCAAGGAATTTAAGCTACCTTTTTCTGATAGATTGATTTGTTTTTGTTTTTTTTTGTTTTTTATGGCTTATTAACATTTTACAGATTATTTAAAACCAGAAAATATTTTTGGATTGTAAGAATTTTTAGAGATAATAATGATTTACTGAGAAAAGTCCTACTAATTAACCCATAGCTAGGGGGAGGAGAGGTGAATTCATACCTTTCCCAAAGGTATTTGCACTTAAGTGAATATTATAGAATGTGACTGGAATTGGAACCCAGCTCTCCGATTTCCAAGTCATTATCCATTACACCACCTGCACATCCAAGCTTACAGCACTTAGCATTCCCAAACGGTCATCCATCTAGGTACTGACAAGGTTTGATATTGCTTAACTTCAGTGATCATATGAGAACCAATGTTTCAACATGATATGACCATAAGCTGCCTGATTCTGAGTGAAAGTGTTCTTTCTGTTGCTATATTCTTTTAGACATCCTTGTTGCTTAATCGCTCTGTCCATGGAATTTTCAGTATCCTTTTGTAGAAAAACATTTCTCCGGCTTCTGTTTTTTTTCTTCATCCATGGGGAGATTGTCCAGCATTCACAGTCATGTAAGAAGATAGATAATACAGCTCTTTTTTTCTTTGTTTCTGGTGTATATATGTTACAGCTTCTTTATATCATCTGCTCTCTTATCTGCTAAGGCTACAGAATATCCAGACAATTAATTTATATTTAAATGATGCAAATCTTTTCTATTCTTCTTTATTTTGTTCATTCTTGCATATGTCACAGTTTTGTTGAATCTGTACAAGAATTGGACATTACTTCTGAGATTTGAAAACTTGCAAATCCCATTCCAATGTTTCTTTTAATAAAAACTAACAAATTAAATTTAGTTTTATTCTCATTGGAAAAAGATGTTTTTATAGCAGGTGTCAGAGGTGTAAATTGTTTTAGCTTTATTTGCCCGTTATAGTTTTTATTTGCCTTTTTTATATCCACCAGTTCAGACCTTTACAACAAAGTCATGCCATTTTGTTTCAGTATAGTTTAATAACACTCATTCCCTCTGTATTCCAAATAAAAGGAGAATGTCCCAATTAAGCTGTTTTTTTTTCCTCCAAGATCTGCCACTGTGTGGAACAGATTCCAGTGCGGGTGCTTTCCAAAACACTACAATCTTAACATCTTCATGTCAAGGGTCAGTTATTGTCTATCCTTTTTAGCCTAATAATTTCATTCATGTCATGCATCTCATTCATCATAACAATTTTAACAGCATTTCTCTAGATTTGAGTGTATCTTGAGTTAGGTGAAATTTAATATAAAAAAAAGCTTAGCTTTGTTTGGTCTAAGGCTACATGTATGGGATACATAGTGTGGAACAAATACATGACCAATTGTGGGATTTACTTGTGTAGACAGAATTGCTTTTCTCAAAGAGAGATTGTTTTTGTTTTTAAAAACAGATTTAATTAGGACTTTGCAGCATAAGTAAAACAAAACAACAAAAAAGAAAAAAACTATTTACACAGTGTCCTTGTGTTTGATACTTACTTGAAATTCCCTCTCTCATGCTCATATAGAAGTTGTCAATGTGGAATGTGTAAAAGAATTGTAATGGGTGCTACCTATAATAATAATAATAATAATAATGGATGGTAAAAAATAAAATCAGGAAATTGTGGGTAGAAAAGTGGTTATATAAATCAATGAAAAATTAGTTGGCGGCAAAAGCTTCAACTATCAAGCAAATTCATGAACAGAGAAAACAACAAATGCTTTAAAAGGGATTAGATAAATTTTATTTTTTTACTAATTTCACCACCAAGCAAGGAAATACATCTGCTAAGACACGAGGGTTTAATGCATGTGAAAGAATAAGAAAGAAACATTATTAAGGATAATAAAAGAAAAGGAATCAAGTAGATAACAATTGATATTGTATTTAAATTTTTGAAGATCAAAGTTGGCTGAAAAAACATTCAACAAGCAAGAAGTGCAAGAAAAGAAATTGTTAGAAAAGAACAATTATATCAAGTTATGTAAAATGACGAAACATTGTTGCCAATCTAGTGCTGTGCTTAAATTAAAAAGAAAAGTGAAACAAAATATTAAAAGATACTTATAAAAGAGATCACCAAGCTACATAAAAATTATATAGCAGAATGGCTCAAAATATAAGATTTTCTTTTAATTTGTTTTAACCCAGGTAAGGTGATAAAGCCATTCTGACTTGTTGAGAATGAAAGACAACAGAGTGAAGAGAACTGTTACTGAGTAGAAAAGACAATAAAAAGAACAAGATTTAAGGAAACAGAAATTGGCAATTGATGTTGCATTTAAATTTAGGTACATTGTAGTTTACAGAAAAGTAATAAGTTGGAAGAAAGTTCTATAGGTGAGAAGTGCAAGAGAAGACACTGTTAGAATAAAACTTCTGGTCAAATTTAGCAATTCCAACAGTAAACTTCTGAGACCAAGCTACCAGTGTAGTTCTGTGCTTAAATTCATGAAGTCAAGATACTATGGGGAAAATTAAATAAATCCAATAAATAAAATAATATCAATGAATAAAAACAATTTTAAAATTAATTTTCCCATGATGCAAGTTATAAAGAACCTGAAAATAATTTCTGGTCACATGTGCGATTTTATGAGCACACTTCCTCAGACTATTCCTCTTTCTCCTTTTGGCTTCAAGATGTGAACATAGTAATAGCATTCGCATTCTGGAATGTTAGTTTCTCTGTTTCATTGATGATTGAACTCTTTCCCCTTACCAACAATATTTTCAGACGTGTTTTAACAGCCTTACTCATAAAGTAGAGGTTCAGCCTTTCCAACGCAGCATGAAGCTGACTTGAGCTTGACCATGTTTGCCTTTTCGTATCCTTGCTTCCCATAAATTATTTCAGAACCAAAAAGGAAAATGGACATACTCAAGGGACTTTTTAACTTTGTTTCAATAGTCAGAATAAAAAGAATAAACACCTGTAGCAAAACACAAGTTTCTTGTATGCTTCTTCTACATTTTCTTTCTTTACATATTGACCAAGAACCTTCACCTACAAAAACCCCACAACCTTGTAAACATCCACAATACAAAAGAGGAAAAATCATCAGAACAATCTTGATTGTAATAGTCACAATAATTTAACCATCAAGTTTTGAGTCCAGTTGAATTCAATCCATGGTGGGTAAATTGTTTTCAGTCAGCTTCCTAGACTCAGGGAGAAAATTCATATGATTTAATTCTTCAGAGTTAATTCATCCTTTCAATATCACTTGTTTCTTGTCCAATATATGACATTTTCTGCAATACTCATACCCAGAGATTGAACTTGGATCTGCTAAATAACTTGATTTATTTAACCAATGCTTTTCTCTACTACTCTCAGGTGCCTAATACAAGATAGAGAATTTTTTCAATATGCAATAAAGAAGGGGTCTTAATCAGAAAATCACTTTAGGGGTCAAAAAAGTGCAATATTGATAAATAGGGTCATCTTAATAAAGTAGGTAGAAAAAAATCTCATGAAAAATCCCCCCACGCCATCTATTATTTACCATGAGATGTTTCAGTGGTGGAAACTTGAGGCCTTAATTCTAATGTCACCATGAATTGTAACAGCAAAATATATTTTGACCATAAGAAACCTTAAAACAAAATATCTCTTTTCAGTTACATTGACTTGTCTTGAAGTGAAAGGTTCCTTGTAATAGAAGAATTATGCTAAATGAAACCATTCTTGTTCTCCTCAGCTGCAAAGCTATTTAAATTCCAATTGTTAATGTTGTTGATATCCAGTCAAGAATTAAACATTTAAATTACTGTTAACTTCATTTAATGTGGGTTTTAATAAAGACAGGTTTTGCTGAAAACTCTGCAATTATTATTCCTGGTTTAATGAAACTTTAACTCCTTCCCTGCCAATTATTTTGGGAAAAATATTTCATTTTGATATAAATTTTTTTATTTGTTTTTAATATAGTAACTAAAAAACTGAAACACCTTTGAAGTGGCTGCTACCAGACACATGAGTTGACAATTGGACTCATTTCAGGCTCATAAGGTCATGAAAAGAATCAAGATTGATATATAAAGACATCTGTAGCTGGTTTTTGAACGTTATGTTTTGGATATGTTTATTCCTTCATGTCTGAAAAAGACAATTTTGGTAAAAACGTATATACACATCTAGAACAAAGAAGGGTTAAAAATGGGTAAATAAAAGATCTACATTTTCAGACTTAGAATATTTTAAGATATCAGGTATTTCCTTAAAGAGATATAAAAAGTCAAATCTGTTGAACTTGGTCTAAAAATAAAATCTCCCAGTTTGTTTCTTCCCTGATCTGGCATCTTGTCTGCAGTCGCTCTCTCACAGACATGT
Source organism: Acanthosepion pharaonis (assembly GCA_903632075.3). NCBI lineage: Eukaryota > Metazoa > Mollusca > Cephalopoda > Sepiida > Sepiidae > Acanthosepion > Acanthosepion pharaonis. The sequence continues at coordinate 616,208 of CAHIKZ030000899.1, read as the reverse complement.
CGTCACCTCCCTCTGTCTTTTTTTACAAATACTTTCATGTAACTGCTCGAATGAGCTGCCTTCACTGGTTCCCAGACTTCATGAATTTGTGTTCTACTAGGCTTGGATCTCACTCACACCCTTTCACTGTTGAAACTGTTAAATGTAGCCATGTCTTCTACTCCAATAGCTTCATGTCTCACACCTCTTGCCTGTGGAACTCCCTCCACTCTTCCTGTTTCCCTGATAGCTATAATCTTCAACTATTCAAATGTAATGTCAATCGATGTCTCCAGATGCCCTGATCTATCCCCTATCCTTCTCTTCATCCTTTCCTTTATCACTCTTATTTGCTCTCGCTCCAACTCTCTGTAACTGCTTGAATGCTAGTGGCTTCCTGACTTGCTTGGGGTGAAATGCTTAAAAAAAAAAAAAAATTGTGTCTTCAAATTAGTTTTTATCTTTGTTTATAATTTTCCTGCCTAGTGCAACCTGTCATGTTCACTTTTGCATCTATCTCTTCTCCTGCCACCACAGATATGGATTAAATAGTACTAGTGGGTGTGGAGTTGAATAATAAGACTTTTAGTATTTTGACTATTTTCTGGGTTACAAATCTCACCATGGTCTATTAAGTCAAGAAATGAACTTCTTGATAATCTCGTCCTGGGGAGACAGTCTCAGAGTTGGTAAGTGTCCCAAAAACCATACCATACATTAGCCCAAGCTTTCTGAGTGAAATTACATAGACAAAACTGTTTGAAAGCTGTTGACAATTCTGCCAATTGTCAGATAGAAGTCTTGGCTGGCAATGGATCTGGAGGTGGCAACTGAGTCGAAGTACCATTAACCAAGAGCAACCTGGTCACACATGGAGATTAGTCGGCCAGATAAAACACACAATGACTGAAATTCTTGAGTCCAGTGAGTTGTACAATCTGCCACAGGTGGAGACCGAGTCATCTTCAGCAGATGATGCGATCTAAGCCATGGTTGGCAGCCAGTCTAGGAGAAGGACGACTCTGAATTCAAAATGGAATCTGTACAGAGCAATGATCACCAATATCCTGAAAGGATGGGTACTAAAACAAAATCTATTACAATGTCACAAAAGGAGATTCCAGGAACCAAATTCATCAGTGTGTCATGCCAAACAATGATTCTCATCATAATTCATTTTGCACATTATAAATCTACAATTTGCTCATGAACTGAATATTTTTGCCACATCAAGTCTGGCACTCTGGCTGTATATCTCAAAGTGTCTGTAATATTATCAGTCCTGACCTGGCATCTAGACTTCAGTCACTTTCCTAACACTGTGATATGGCTTCTCTCTTTTTTTTTCTAGAATTATATTCATGCAGATGTTCTAATGAGCTCTCCTTTGTAGTGCCTCAGCCATGTGCGTTTAAGCTTATCGTCATATCATGTTGAAACACCAGTTCCTATACAATCAACAAAGTTAAGCAACATAGATCCTGGTCAGTATCTAGATGTGTGTGTGCATGCTTGGGAATACTAAGTGATGTAAGCTTGGATGTGTATGAGTTGTTACGGATAATAACTCTGAACTGTCCAAATTCCCATTGAGCTTGTTATATTCATTTATGTGTAAATACCATTGGGAAAGGTATGAATCCACCTCTTCACCCAAAACTATGGGTTAATTAGTAAGATTTGTATCAGTAAACCATTATGAGCTCAAAAAAAATTCTTTAAATCTAAAAATATTTTCTGGCTTTAAATAACCTGCAAAAGATTGATAAGCCATAAAAAACAAATATAATAAAAATAATAAAAACTGTGAATTTAAGAATACTATTAAATTGGCGATTAGGTCACATCATTTTACTGGTGAATTAGTTAAATGTAATGGTAAGTTCTATTCTAATAGTTTCTTTTCTTGCATTTCTCACCCCTGGAACTCTTCTGGGTCAACTGCTTCTCTGACAATTACAATCTTCAAATATTTAAATGCAACATCAACTGCCATTTTTTGTCTTCTTGAAACCTGTTCTTTTATTCTACTTTTCCAACACTAATGGTAATGGTATTATTAGCCAGGAAACATTTGGCATTCATTGACAGAGCAGCCAGTATTGTTTTCGATTGAAATGTATAAAATCTTTTTCTTAAAATAACTCTTCAGGAAAATAGATTACTCAAATCCAGTAGCTTTTATTGTTCTTACCAGTATTGATAGTATTTTTTCCTAAGCTTTTATTTAAAGTAATGTGGAATATCAAAATTGTTGTACCTGCTTGATTTTGGTATTACCAATTTATATTTTGTATGTTGGGATGTCCCTTTTGCTGACGACAATGCTTTCTGTCTTTTTACAATGTTTAGTCCTTTCTTCTAGTTTTCCTTTACCTTCTGTAGGAGCTCTTGTAGTTTTCTTTTTGTCTGCTATCAATAAATCCCACCATTTGGCCATAATTCTCCTTTTATATTTCGCTTCTGTGGAAATTCATCAAATGATGTAGTTTCTGTTTTTTGATATAGTTCTTTGTGATTTTGTAGCACCAGTCCACAGCATCTGGAGCAGGAGGATCCTTATTCATCCGATCTGATTTAGTTGGTGTAGTAAAAGAAAAAAATAGAGTCTATAAAGTTCTGTCACCCCTATATACCATAATTTTCTATTTCAGATGGCTGACACAAGGTCCTACAGTTTAGAAGTGAGGGTTAGGATGACAAGACTTTTGGACCACCCTGTAGAATAATTTTCCGCTCTTTGCAAATTGCAAAAGAAATGACAAGCAATTTTTTTTTTCTTTTAAAATAAATAGAAGTGTCTGTTATCTCTGATAGGAAATGTAACTTGTAATCGAACGAAAGGAAATCTCTCTTGGATATCAAATACTTATTGCAAAATAGAATCACAGATGGAAATTCTCTTCAAATGATCCCATTAATTCTTGAGTGTAAATTCCCATATTAAGTGTGTCTGTCTGTGTGTGTGTGTAGGGGTGGGAGTTGTCTGATTTATCTTTGAGTTTGCTTGTCAGAAATAGTCAGCTACAAGTGAGTGTCTCATGTAATTGTCTTTTATGATTATGGATATTATACAATTAGCAGAAAAAGAAGCCAATTTCTGTCCAATCATTCTAAATGATCAAAGAGTTACAATTTTCTTCTTTATTCTTCGTGGCTAATATTTTTTTTTTATGTAAAGTCATGACTGCTCCTTTACTGACCTATATACTGTCTTCTTTCTAATCATCATCTTTTCCTTGTCTGTATATAGCTCAAGCAGGCCCATCACCAAGGGTGGGTATAGGTTCTGGAGGGAGCTTCACCCACCTCTATCATCATTTTGTTCCTCTTCCACCCCACAACAGTCATTTCTCTTTGCCTTCCAATGTGAAAATGTCTTAATGTCCAGCCCTCCCCCATGCAAAACACTCTGGTTATGGTCTTGACTTAATCTGATGTCGTTCCCTAACAGATTATAATTTTTTACAATGGCAATATTAGCCATTTTTTCTATTTCTGTGATCATTTTAAATAAGAATATCATAAAAGAAATTAATAAGTTTACAGAATATTTCTTTCTCTGATTTTGATACACATTGCATAATAATGGATGCATACACAATGTTCAGTCATAATTTTACCATTATCTTGAAAATTAAAATGAACTGATTATAAAACTAGTGGAGTAATGTTCTTATCTATAGGACAATTTATTGTAGTTACTGCTGAGCCTTAAACTTAACCTGGCTGCTGATCAAGTTGTAATGGCTGCTGCTGTTCTCATGTTTTGACTGCTGTTACTGCTCATGTTTTGATTGATACAGCAAATTGTCCTATGAGACAATGGACTAGTGGATAAAAGTGTTGATCTGTGAATTTGGTGACATAGTGGTCATGAGTTCAATCCATGGGTCAGGCAGTGTGTACTTGGAAACAGGCAAGCAATAACTGAACAGTACTAAATAAAAATAAGTAGTAGACAATATCCCTAGACATGGATAGGCAGTTTAGATTAAATAAAGTGTTCCATTCAGAATTCTCTGTTAGTTACCCAGATCGATATACAACTGAGGAAGGCTGGAGAGCACAATTGCTGGAATTTTGTGATAAAGATAACAAAGATGAGGACTATACTCTGAATATAAATAGTACAAATAACCTTAATCTAAATAAGTGAATGAAACCTTGTGTACTGGTGTTATGGAATTGCAAGCAAGGAACTGTAGCAAATAACAGAAAACATATCACTTGTTGACTTTGAGCAACAACTAAAATTGATAGAACAAGTAAATCAAAGGGAAATAATTACATAATAAGGATGTTGATGTTCCACACTACTTCAAACAAAATGCTAGTAAGGAAGCCTCCACCACATCGATGCAAAATTTCGCTATTGGATAAATGATGAATTACTGAAAGAAAGAAGGAGCTTTTAAATAAATTAATGAAAAAATATACACATGAACATAAAACATTTTTCATATAATAAACTTTTTTCTCAGATCAATGGTTAAAGGTAACTTTGAATGAAGCCTGTAAGTCTTTGATCCTTGTGAACTGGCACTAGTGAATCCAAAATAACAAATCCCCATCATCCGAGGACATTCAACAACAGCAACAACTAAAATGGGTAGCAAAGGGAAGAGAAAATAATGACCAAATCAAGATGTTGACATTCCACACTACCTCAAGCAAAAGTCTGGATGGAAGCCCTTAAGCATTACAACTCAGACACTAGGTTTGTTCTCAGGATGCAGCTTCTTCCAGTCAAATGCTTGTAGCTTAAAAACTAACTCTTTGGCCAGATCATCACCCATAAAATAAAACCATGAAACAATCATGGTAGTAGGCCAATTTTATTTGGTTATAACCTTCTGCTGTAGATGAGTAAGGCAGGAGTGATGTTAGTTGAGGGGGCAAAATATCTCCAAGAATCTTCTTTCATGTTGCAGCAAGCGCTCTTCTGTTCCTCTCTGTAGTTTTCTGTGTGTTTCTCCGCAAGGGGCCACTCTCTTATAGAGAACATCATTCTTTGTCTTGTCAACTTTATCTAAAAAAAGCCACTCATCAAGAAATCCTAGTATAGCTTCACACAGTGACTTTCTTTGTGAGGATAGTTTGGTTCTTGGTATATCCAATCCATTAAGCTGATTTCTTTATCAAGACAGATAATTGTCAAAGTGGTTTCTGTGACATGTCGCAGGTGGGCCTTTAGCAAGATATCAGTTGACAGCTGATATCACTACAACTTCCATCAATACTGGAAAGAGCAATAACAATTATTGGACTTGGAAATTGTATTTTCCTGAAAAATTGCTCTAGGAGAAAGATTTTATAAATTTCAACTGATAATGGTACTGGACACTTCATCAGTCAAGAATGCTAAATATTTCTTTATAACAAAAATGGCTAATATTACTATTGTCATTAGTGCAAATGTAACTTGGTTTTACAGGGACAACATAAACAAATACTATCCCGCTCTGAAAATATTTGAGTAATGCTATGAAAGACTAAGCGTGGAATGATCTCAATCACAGAATTGAGCAACTTTTTTATTTTAATTGCTTTCACCCCAAGCAAGGCAGTAAAGTCCCTAAGACACAAGGGGTTACTAGGTGTGGAAGATTTAGAAATAGAAATATTACTAATGAGTGGGAATAAAGAATAATGAAGAGGACAGTAGATAATGTCTGACATTGCATTTAAATTTTTGAAGATTAAATTTGGCTGGAAAGCATGGAGCCAGAAGGGAGTTCCACAAGTGAGAAGTGTGAGAAAAGAAACTGTTAGCATAGAATTTGCAGTTACATCTAGCTAGCTTAACTGTCAACTGATATGATCTCAATGTCAGTCTAGTATTGCACTTGAATTCATAAAATCTAGGTACCATAGCGAAGAGACTGAACAATTACCTTGACCGTATTTATAGAAAAGGCACAAGGAGTCAACCTTACAGTGGTGGGAAAGTGACTGAAGCTAAGATGCCAGATCAGGATTGATAATATTGCTGGTTCTTCTTTGTATTTTATCAAGGTTCTCTAGACAAATAGCAGGTGCACTTGACCATATGTGACAGCAATATTCTAAGCAAGGATGAATGATGGACTTATAGAAATCTATGATGGGTTCTGGTGAGAAAAATTGTCTCACACAACACAGTGAACCAACTTTCTTAGCAGCTGACCTAGTAGTGGATTCAATATAGTCTTTCCACTAAATGTAAGCTGAGAATGTTAGCCCGAGGAGGCTTTTCCGAAGGTTAACATCAGCCATTCTGAAAGGTTTCTCTCAAATTATTAATGGAGAGAAGTGTAGTTTTGGAGACATTAAAATTAATGAGCTATCTTTTGCCCCAGTTAACAACTGGAAGACATTTTGGACTTCAGCTGCTATTTTGACCTTATTAAACAAATCAAACTTATTATCAAGAGAAGAGTAAATAGTTGTCAACAGCCTAGATACCAAGATGAGAGCTAATGTCATTGGAGAAGGTCATTAAGGGAAATTAAAAACAAAATGGGACCAAGGATGGGGCCCTTGGGTGCACCTGCATTAGTATGAAAGGATCTAGATGAGTGGCTGTTCAGGAAAAATTTAATTTCCCAATTTGATAGGAAAAACTGGATGAATTAAAAAAAAATCTCCAGAGATATTCCCACTTTTCAGCTTGTGCAAAAGATCTGTATGCCAAACCCTGTTAAAATTTTGCAAGATGCTGAAAGCTACAGCTCTGGCTTCACCGTTTTTATCTAGAGCATGACTTTTGAACAAAGTTCATTGATTTATGAATCAGAACATAAGGTGACAAAAAAGTCATAACCCTACTCTGTGAGTGAGTGAGTGAGTGAGTGAGGGTAGGTATGTCTGTATGTATGTATGTATATATATATATATATATATATATATATATATATATATATATATATATATATATATGTGTGTGTGTGTTTTTTTTTGATGAGATTGTCTTAGTGACCAATGAAAGATCTATGTTAAGGATTTTTTTAATTTATTTTTTTCTATATACCAAACCATTTTTCCTGATTTCCAGTGAAATTTTAAATAGGAATATCCAATGTCCAAGTATTTTCGGTTTCATAAGACATTATCAAAGAGTTTTTGTTTTTGTGCTATGTCAGTTTCATCATGTTTCCAATATTGTGCCATCCTGGGTATGACAATAAACTACATCCGCATCCTGGATAAGATGATAAACTATGTCCAACAGCAAGGCCTTTGATCAGGAGGCTTTGAAGAGTGTGGAACCACCTCTTAATTGCTGGTGTTCCCAGGTCTACCCTGACCTGAGGTGGTAGCACCTGTTAGGCTCCCAGCTATGGGCAAATTGTTAACCCCCAAACTGGGGTCAAAACACTGTGTAAGTGTAAAAATAGGTTTTAATACCAGAAATACTTTGTAAAAAAAGTTATTACCAGCAATAAGTTTTTGAAGAAAAATATTATTACCAGCTATACTTTTTGGAAGAATTTATTTCCAGCTATACTTTTTAGAAGAATTTATTTCCAGCTATACTTTTTAGAAGAATTTATTACCAGCTATACTTTTTAGAAGAATTTATTTCCAGCTATACTTTTTTGAAAGAAGGTATACCCATCTATACTTTTTTGAAAAAAAAATTACAAATGATACATTTCTGAACAAAAAATATTACCAGAAATAGATTTTTGAAGGAAAAAAAAATTGACCAGCAATACATTTGAAAAAAAAATATTAAGAACAATAAAAATCTTGTTGCCATTAAATAACCCATTGAGTTTGATATGCTGTAAACCAAACCAAACCAATATTGTGTCTTCACACATCATGTCTCTTTAAAAAAATTATACCTTGAACATACACTTGGACCCAGTCCTCATAAACTTCATCCGTTCTTATCAATACTTGGTGTCCTTTTAATGCTTCTCTGTCTTTGCTGTTTAGTTTCTGTGGCCAAACAAGGTAATGGTTTATATCTTATCAATGACAGTACACTTCTATATTCAGGATCCTCGCTGGCTACCAAAATTATGGATTATATAATTCTTTGATCATTACAATATAAAAGGCAAAAATAAAAAGAAAGAAAACAAATCCAAAACTAATAAATCAATTCTTCTCATTATTTTTTAATTTAATTATCTTTTATTTGTTTTGTTAATGAGTTTCCACTATGCAGTTGTACCTGGGGATTTAGTGACAACAAGTTGTCTTAAATCTTCTGCACCTACCTCACTATTCTTGCTAAAATTGCTAGAGTCTGGAGAGTTGCAATCATCTAGTCTCTCAGCTCATGTTTTGGCTTCTAAATGCACCAATTATAGTCATGAACCAAGATATAATAGTCAATAGCTTTCTCTTGTCAGCAACATCCTGGTATTTTCCAATGAGTTTTTTTTTTTATCCTTTTACCTCCATCTTGAAGCCTTCTGTCTTGTTATGTACTATTTTTTTTGTTAATTCTTTAGGTATTTTTTTCTTACATCAAAATTGTTTGTTGCCACTTTACTATATGATTCAAACATTGTCATTATTAATATTATTAAAATTGGAGATACCAAAATCAAGCAAGTACTGAAGTTTAAATATAACTATAAGTTTTTAAACAGAAGATAGAAAATGCGATACTGAAATCCAAAGGCATTTTGGAATAACAAATGCTTTCCAAATTCCTATCAAAAGTAATAAGAAGCAGGAAGATTTTGTTAGAAACTAAGAAAAGTATATTAAACTGTAATGTAATATCAGTCCTACTCTATAACAGTGAGTGTTGGATAATCTCCTCACAGATAAAGAAGAAACTTGAAGTAACAGATGTGGTTCTACAGAAGGATGCTGAGAATAACATGGACCAAATGTGTGATCAACAATGAAGTCTTAAGGAAAATCAAAACAAAAAAGGCACTTAGAATCAGAAAGAGATGGTTGAAATTTTTTACACATAATGAGGAAAGAGAGCTTGGAGTATCTGACACTCACAAGATATAATGAAGGCGAGAAGTGCAGTGAGGAAGACTAACATACCCTACGAGCTGAAATAGATGAGTGGCAGAAAAGGGATTGGTAGGGACAGTGAAAAGAAGGATCTTACTAAAAGCTACAAAGGATAGGAATTTATGGAGAACCATGATCATTCCCATCCTTAAAGGATATGACTCAAAATTATTATTATTATTTCTCATAATTTTTTTTTTATTTCTGCAGTGTTATATTTATTTTTTATGACAACTGCTTTTAATTTTTGTCGATTATTGCAACTATTGCCAACAGGGAATGAGCTTATATCTAACCAAACTCTTTCTCTCTTTATCTCCCCAACTCTCTCTCTTGCTTTTTTTTTTTTGTGTTCATCTGAAAAGAATCAATAGTTTTAATTCAAATAAGTCTATCATGTTGAATTATGAGAAAATGATGAAAAGCTCCAGTAACAATGTAGACAACTGATTAGAATTGATGAGACAATAATTTGAGAAGAAAGAAATGTTTATCTATTTCAGACTCTGATGATATTGATTAGCCACAAAATATTGAACTTGATAAATTCTGTAATTTGATTTGATGCTAAAATATTACATTTATACTCTTCCTGCACAGAGGCATAAAGAAGTCAAGTTTTGTAGCCTTTATGAGCTGAACTTTTTTTCATAATATTTTTTTTTTAAATCCGGAATCTTTTCATTGTTTTATATTATTCAAGTTAATTCTGTTGTGGATTTGAATCCACTCATAACAAAGAAAAAGGCAAAAAAAGGTGTTTAAATATAAAAAATATAAGATATTTTTATTTTCATTTTTTTTTTTTTTAAAAACTAACTTTTTTGTAGTGTGTTAAAGTTCTTACATTGTTGTAATTGTTAGTTAATATGAAACAAAAGCTCCAGTAACAATGTAGACAAGTGATTAGAATTGATGAGACAATAATTTAAGAAAGAAATGTTTATCTATTTCAGACTCTGATGATATTGATTAGCCACAAAATACAGAAGCCCTTTAGCATTACAACTCAGACCTAGGATATTACAGCTCAGACAATAGGTTTATTCTCAGGATGCAGCTTCTTCCAGTCAAATACTTGTAGCTTAAAAACTAACTCTTTGGCCAGATCATCACCCATAAAATAAAACCATGAGACAATCATGGTTTTATCTGCGAAAATCGGAGGCAAGAGAGAAAGTGAGGAGGAAAGTGTAAGTGTCACGTAGCTTCGTGAAGGTGGATGAGTAAGGAAATTTCTCTTAAGCTGCACTTTCATGAACTGTTGCTGTATGTTTCCATTGCTTACTTTCTTACTGGCTTGTCTGGTCTAGAAACTTTGCTTAAAAACTCTTCAATGAGATCATGAAGCATGGTTTTATTGTTGGCAGAATGTGACCTGTTGGTTGAAAGATGTTAAATATTTATTTTCAATGTGTTAATTTATTAATCAGAATAATGCACAAATCCATTTTTTGTCATTTGGTGTTTTAATGTCTTGTTGTTTCTTCTAACTAAAACTGCATCCTCCTACTTTGTTTGGAATCAACATCAAATGTCTGAAAAATTCATCAACTGCAAAGTAATGATATAGATACGATGTTTCTGGTTTAAAAGTCTTGTTTTCATTTAGAATTCATAGTTAAAGACATTTGTCAAGTATTTCATTGAAATAAGGTAAATTCTTTTATATACAGTGTCCTATTCTTTATACCTCTTAGCAAATTAACATTTGTATAAATTGTCTCTAATTTTAATACTTTCTTTTTTTAAATTATAAAAAGGAATGCTAACAAATTGAAAAAAATGATTTAATACTTAGAATTAATTTTTAAATAATTACAATGATGCTGATAGATTTTTAATGTAGTGAGCTCCTGGGAAACACAGATGTTGATTTGGGTGGGTCCCTGGTAAGTTCAATGGGTCCCAATGAAAGTTTCTTAATAAATTGTTCTGTTAAACTGTAGGGCTACAAAAAATGTTTTGTTTTTTTGGGGTTTTTTTTTTTTTTTTACCATCGTTCCCCAAAACAATTTTTAATCATAAAAATCACTTAAATTGACAGAAAAACTTCATTTTTTTTTTAATTAAACTAAAAGATTCAATACAAAAATAGTATTTAGAGACTTAAATGCAATTTAATTAAGAAACTATATTTTTTTGAGAATTATGACAGAACAAAGTTTGTTTTATTTTATTTGACAAAACCAAAGTTTTTTTTTTTTTTTTTTTTTTAAATTAAATACAAAAATAAATTAAAAAAAATGAATCAAGAAAGTATCTGGTAAGGTGACACTGATGTCTATTTCATACCCCCCCCACACACACATGCACATACACACACATCCCACAACCCAATAACAAAATGAAAGAGTAAATGAAAAGAACTCAAAAAATATTTGAAAGAATAACATCAAATGATTAATGCAGTGTTTATTATTTAAATTTACAAACTATTTTAGCCTCCTTACAGTCTGTACGAATCTATACAGAAAAATTTCTTTTCTCTGAAGACATTTTTTGAGTGCAGTTAAATGTTATTTGAACAATTAGTTAAAATATTTGGCACTCATAGTTTTAAAAAATATGTTAACAACAAAAATACAAAATGCTTAAAAAATAAAATAAAATATCTATGAACTAAATTTACATCAATATCAGTCTTATTTCACAATTGATTCACATTCAATTACAGTAAGAACATATTAATTACAATTTAAATTGATTAACTTTTATTGACCAATGGCAAATTACTTTTGCAATGATAACTGTTAGGAGTTGGTATTCGGTAAATGTATCACTTTACATGGGAAACAGTACCAAGATGAGTGACCACTTGGGAATACCAGGTGCTGTAAGTTTGGATGTGCAGGTGGAGTAATGAATAATGGCTCAGATTTGTTAATCAGCGAGCAGAGTTCGGACTCCATTTGGGTTTGTTATATTCACTTATTTTTTGTTTTTAATTGTTTCCATTGCCACTGGTACATAGAGCATGACAGAAAGTGAAAGAGAAGACTGAGAATAGGGAGGATTGAAGAAAGGGCAAAAAAAATGAACAGGAATCAAGAAGACAGATCGTGATTGATGTTGTATTTAAATTTTTGAAAATTGTAGTTATCAGGGAAGCAAGTAAATGGAAAGGAGTTTCACAGGTGTGATGTGTAAGAAAAGAAACTGTTGGAGTAGAAGTTGTTCTGGCAATTAACTATTTCAACAATTAAATCATGTTTAAATTCATACCTTTGGGGCACCAGGGAAAAAAAGTTTACCAGAGTAGTTACCTTGAAAATATATGTAGAAAAGACAGAGGGAAGCCATGTCATCTCAGTGAGAAAGTAACTGAAGTCAACATGCCTGATCAGGATTCATTACATTAGAGATCATTCTTTGGATTTTGTTCAGAATCTCAAGATGTAGAGCAAGAGCTCCCGGTGGCAACAGTATTCAATGCAAAGGTGAATGGTAGATTTGTAAATGGATTCTGCCGAGAAAAATTTTCTGGCATCACACAGTAACCCAACTTTCCTTGCAGTAGCTATTGATTCAATATAGTCGTTCCACTTCAAGTCAGTGGAAAACATGAAGCCAATAAGGCACAGTGTATACTATTTAGATTATTCGGACTATTATCCTCATCTTTGTCGCCATGTTTATCACAACATTTTGGCCGTTGTATGCTCTGGCCTTCTTCAGGTGGTTGGAATGTCAAACTAAACCCTTTATTTTTCTCACTGGGGTAGACTATTTTACTTCCATGTTTAATGGATGTCAGTTATCTCCTGTTAATTCCCCTCTCCAAGTTCTCCACCACCTTAACCAGGTATTGAACTCACACCCTTCGGGTTCTGTCACTGGATCTAACGCCTTTATCCACTGTATCAAAATGTTGTAATAAATATGGCAACAAAGATGAGGACAATAGTCTGAATAATGTAAATAGTGTACATAATACCTCATCTCAGAAATATAGACAGATGCTGAAGGTACAGTGTGTTGCTCTCCTGGAATCTAACATCAGAAATGCTAATGGCAGACAGGAACAGTTTCTCTATGGTAGTTAACTTAAAACAGTTTTGTTTTGGAGGCATTAAAATTTACCACTGATTGAAGCTGTTAGGTTTACTTTGTCAGATCTATTGGATTTGCTATTCAGACACAAGTAAATGGTAGTTTTATCTGCATAAATACCTAGTTAGGAAATGCTGACATCAGGAATATCATTGATGAACATCAGAAATAGCAGAGGATACAGAATAGAGCATTGGAAGACACCCATGTTCATGTGAAAGTATCTGGAAGTGGGCCTGTTCAAAACTTCATTTCACGATTTCAGAGGAGTGATTGGATTAAATCAAACATTCATCTTGTGACACCATAGGCCTGGAGCTTGTGTAGAAGACTAGCATGCCAAACCTTGTGTTATGTTTTAAAAATATCTAGAACCACAGCTTAAGCTTCACCATTCTTATCCAGAGCTTGATATAGAAATTCAGTGATAGCCATTAACACATTTGGGGTAGACCTAGCGAAACGAGAGCCATATTGTTTATCTGAGAGGACATTGCAAATACTCTTGGAAAATGTATGAATCCACTTTTTCTTTCCCCAGCTATGGGTTAATTACTAAGACTTGTATCACTAAACCAATATTATCTCAAAAACAAAATTCTTAGAATATAAAAAACTATTTCCTTTCTTTAAATAACCTGCAATGGTATCTGTCTATATTTCTGAGATGAGGTATTATGTACACTATTTACATTATTCGGACTATTGTCCTCATCTTTGTCACCATATTTATTACAACATTTTGGCCATTGTATGCTCCAGCCTTCTTCAGGTGGTTGGAATGTCGAACTGAACCCTTTATTTCGCTCACTGGGGTAGACTTCTCTAGTTTCACATGCCATGTTTAATGGATGTCAGTTGTCAGTTATCTCCTGTTAATTCCCCTCTCCAAGTTCTCTACTGCCTTAACCAGGTATTGAACTTACACTCTTTGGGTCCTGTCACTGGATTTAACTAACGCCTTTATCCACTGTGCCATGTGTCCTTGAGGACGTTGTAATAAATATGGCAACAAAGATGAGGACAATCATCCGAATAATGTAAATAATGAACCTGCAAAGGGTTGACAAGCTGTAAAAATGAATTAATTAATCAGATATACAATGATAAAGCCTCAAAAGAGAAACGAGATATTGTATAGTTATATGGATACACAAATTGCAAAACAGTTGAACATAAAATAATCAAAAAATGAGATTTAAATTACTGGCAAGAAAAGAATAAGAAAGAACTTGTTTTACAAATATCGCACACATTTTTTTTCCTGTATATCTATTGTAAAGTAGTTTTCACAGTGGAGGCTTGTATTTCAATAAGTCGGTCCTAAAAGGGTCCGATGTACAAAACATTAGAAACTTGCAATAATAGTTAATGATGCAGCAATCTAGTTGTGGGGGTTGATACTTCAATGTCCGACATCGACTGACTCACTCAACTACACTGAGCCCAACTGGCGATCGCTACTACTACTTATTATGTGTGGGAGAGTCTATTACAATAGAATAGGTAATGTCTAGTATAACAATATCCTAAAGCTGAAAAGGGGTTACAGCTGCTGATAGGTCTTGCAACACATGCATATCCAATGAAAATTTTTATCATCAGTGACAATATTCACGCAAGAAAACTGGATTGACCAGCAAGAAACTATTTGAAGCAGCTGCTGTGACAAAAGTAAATAGAAAAAAAGAAATACACAATATTAAGAAGATTGGTGTCTTTCATGTCATTCATTTACCACCATTAAGTTAACCTCAGAAAGAAATAAGTTTTTAAAGTATGTGAAAAACTTCTTTCTCAACAGTAATTTTTAATGATGAATGTAGTGCTACATTGGATGAACCTGATAGCAGGACATAAGTTGAACTTTTCTTTATCAATCAGTATATGAATCATTTAATAATAAATGATTAGCATTGACTAATATTAGAGCACTTTACTCTTGCTTGAATATTGTTGCTGAAGGTGAACATTTTCACTGCAAGTGCATACATTGAGAACCCTGTGTTTTTGAATGTTGACCAGTTTCCACGTGTGTGGATTCCCTTGTGGTCAGGGAGGTAAAGACAATTCCTCCAAAAAAATGGAAGCAAAAAGAAGAAAAGGGACAGAAGAGTTCTCCTCTCTAAAGGGGCTGAAATCCCATGAGCTCAACCCAAGGGAAAACAACTGTGGTCTCCCTACAAGGAATTATCATTGAAATTTTCTCTACACAAAACATGTCCCCCCCGATAGAATAAATATTTCTATCTCATTTTCTTTAACTCTTTTGTTTGTCTATTTTATCAACCAATTCAACACTTAGCTTTTTTGTTCATTAACGCACATTGCCTTCTTAACTTCAAACAATGACCCCTAACCTAACAACAATCAATAGCAACTTAAGAGATACATTTGACAACCATTTCTCACGTTATTTACATTTGGACTTTGTTGTGATATGAAATATCAATTAATATTTTTGTTCTTTTATGAGCCATGTCCCTTCAGGAAGTAGACAATAATGACCCCCACATCTTCCTCTCCCTTGTAGCTCTTAATAAGTTTTGTCTTTTTGTTATTTCTCCCAAACCCTGTTCTGCCATCCATTTTCTCAAGTCTATCAAGTATGTTATGTGCTGCTTTCCGCTGTCCTTCTTTCTCTCAAACTGTTCTGTGAGTATCAGATATTCCAAGCCCTCCCTCCTCATTATGTGCTCCAGAAATTTCAACTGCCTCTTCCTGACGTTAAGTATAAGTATACTTCTCTCTAAAACCTCATTGTTGCTCACATGTTCGATCCATGGTATCCTCAGCATCTTTTTCTAGAACCACGTTTCTGTTGCTTCAAATCTCTTCCTCATCTTTATCAGTCGTATTTACCTTTTGTGTAGCGTCTCCCTTATATGACATAGCAGGGATTGAACTCAGTACAGCCAGGAAACGAGATATGTTTTCACCAATGTCTTAAAGCACTTGTCTGTGTCCAAGAAACAATCGCTAGGGGAGGTAGTACAGAAAAATTACATGCTTTGGTTTAGTGACAGAAACAGTCCAGCAATACAAAGGTGAATAAGACTGGTGAATATAAATTCATGAGTTATCTCCCCTACCATAAAAAGTGGAATGAGAACAACCTACAACATCTATGATGGATTAATTCAAATTAATTCAAAATACCAAAAATGTTACCAAGTATAAAGACTGACACCTAAAGAAGGCTAAAATGTGAGTTTAACAACCAAAATGAACATGTTGATCTGACTAACACAGAATATGATCCGGAAAAGTAATCATACATAACTTTTAATAACAAGATGAAAGAACTAGATCACCAAAATAGTTTATATTATAATATCTTTTTCATTGTCATTATTCACATGTATCAAGGTTCATTTTTAAACACATTGGTCATGTACAGTAACTTCATAATAGCAATTAATAGTGTAGAAGAAAATCAAAATAGATTTAATTTGCTCTGGCTAAGTTTCCCAGGAGGAAATACAATAGTAAATATTTCTGGGGAAAGCACAAAAATATTTTTCTTTTGCAGATATTTATAATAAAAAAGAAATTATAATCTTATATCAAATGGATGTAAACGGTAATTGCTATTGAAAAAGACATTTCCATATAACAGAAAACGTTTTCTCCACAATTTTTCTTTTACATTTTAAAACTTCCCCTGAGTCTAATAAGTATATTTGCCAAATCTGTGAGTGTTAATAACAGACAGACAAAACTCTTTGTAACTTTATATATAAATATTAGTTCATTTCTAAAGTACATTTGTCATTTTTTTTTTTATCAAAAGATTTTTAAAAAAAATCAGTTATTGCCCGATATCTGTATGAGTCAATAAATCTAACCAACTGCAATAAGTAATAAATATATACTGACAGTAAATATTGATTGATTTTCCATTATTCATCACACATTACAAAGTCTTTGGGTCTGAAGGAAGCACCATCACTAAACTACCATTAATGGGTTTTATTTCCTCGTATATGCTTTTTGTGGTGATGTTCTTTGGGTCAGATTGGAACCAAATCCAGGATCAATAACCATTTCTACTGTAAGAAGGGGATTGTGTGTAAAGACCTTCTCCCCTCTGATACAGCCCTAACCCCTTTACTCAGAGTTGATCTAAGACTGTACTTTTGCTAAAACACTGCTCTCTCTTTGACAAGAATAATTCTTACTAGAGTTTATCCGATCAAAAGATAAGAAAATGATTCGACCATTTGAAAGTCCACTGTCAACGTCAGTTGACAAGATTTCAATCTCCTCATTCTATTTGTTTTCCATAAAAAGAGGTTTTGACTGGCATGCAACCTTTTAGTACATATTACTATCAGCAAGCATTTGTCTTGAACTCTAGTTCTTCACATTCAACATTGATTTTCAAGGAATTTGCTTTTATCTCCCAAAACTGTGCTTAAGGTACTATTTTCCATGCACCTTATTTTCTTTTCAATTATTTTTCATGTTAAAATATTTTCTTGGCAAAGGCACCAGGATAGTAACTGTGATTTTTACTTCAAGGCTTTATTTATCTGTAAGACAGTCATTAACACCTGTCAAGGTTGGCAATAAAGTAAAGAGCTTTTTCCAGTTACTATCCCAACAGGTGAGGTAATTATATAAGATGGTTTTCACTCACACTCTTCTCTTAAGTTGGGCTCATTCCACACTAGATATGTGCTCGTTCCACTCTCTTCTCTTGAGTTTGGCTAAGTCAACACCCTTTCTCTCGAGTTGGGCCCACTGAACACCCTTCTTTTAAGATGGGCTCACTGAACACCCTTCTCTCAAGATGAGCTTGTTCCACATTCTTTAGACCTGGGATTGTTCAACACTCTTCTCTAGATATGTGTTTGTTACATGCTTTTCCTTCGACCTGGGCTCATTCCACACTCTTCCTTCGACCTGGGCTCATTCCACACTCTTCCTTCGACCTGGGCTCATTCCACACTCTTCCTTCGACCTGGGCTCATTCCACACTCTTCCTTCGAGCTGGGCTCATTCCACACTCTTCCTTTGAGCTGGGCTTGTTTGACACTCTTCATTCAATATGGGTTCACTGAACAATTTTCTCCCTCACTCACTGTGGCATGCCAGTGATAAGATATTTTCTCAAGGGAAGGTAAATAATGATTACAGTGAGATCTGAACATATATCTCTTATCTTTGGCTGCTTAACTTATGGCACTGCCCTAAAAATTAAGCTACAAAATTTCAACCAGTGAGCATTGGTAACAATTACATTTGAATTTTTGGAAAACTACAGGAATCGAAATATATCATCTCAAAATAAAAGGTAGTGAACCATACAGCATAAAATTAGAAGAATGTGACTGCAGAAAATGATCAGAATGTCATGGCTGCAGCATGTGAGAATGAGGAAATTTTAAGGAAAATAGAAACATCACAAAGAGACAGTTGCTATTTCTTTAACACATAATAACAAGAGAGGGCTTAGAGAACTTGATACTAACAGGAAATACTAATGGTAAGAAGGGCAGAGGGAAATGACTAGTAATATAACTGACATGACTATGTAATTCGAAAACAGAATGGGGATTTGCAGAGATAGTAAAGGAATAAATATTGCTTAAAGCTATAAAGGATAAGTTATGGAGAGCCTTAATCCTGAAGAGACACAACACATAAAAGAAGACTACAGATGAGAATAGTTTTGGTAGGTTCATTTTTTAAGGCATCAGCCATGAAAGATTAATTCCTGTGCTATCAGATTCTACCTAAAGTAACCATCTATGCTGGGTACTTGCTGAACTTCTATGTTCCTTCAGGGCATGGGCGATCACGGCTCTCCACAGTTTCCTATCTTTTGTAGTTCTTAGTAAATTTTGTATTTTTGCTGTTTCTAGTAATCCCTGTTCTGCCAACCATTTACACAAGCTCATTAAATAGATTTTGCACTGCTTTCCTCACGGCCTCAAGCATTCAGTATGTCCTGTGAGTATACATTTTCTAAGCCCTCTTTCCTCATTATGTGACCTAGAAAATTCAACTTTTTCTTTCTGATTCTAAGTATAAGTTTCCTTTTTTTCCAATTTCTCCAAAATTTCGTTTTGTTCACATGTTCAGTCTGTTATTCTCAGCATCCTTCTGTAGAACCCCAAGTTTATTCCTCTATGATGAGATTGCTCAGCATTCACTGCAATATAGGAGAACTGCTATTAAGTAACATTTAAGTACTCTTTTCTTTGTTTCCAAAGAAAAATTTCCTGTTTCTTAATACTTTGGGAAGTATTTTTCACTATCCCAATATGCCTTCGGATTTCAGTGTTGCATTTTCTGTCCTCTGTTAAAACACTTCCTAGATATTTAAATTTTTGTACTTGCTTAATTTTGGTGTCTCCAATTTGTAATTTGAATGTTTGGTTTTCCTTTTTGCTGGCTACCATACATTCTGATGACTTAGAATTGATAGTTAGTCCTTTCTTCTCACTTTCCTTTACTACCTTCTGTCGGAGTTCCTGCAGCTTACTTTCTATGTCTGCAATCAACTCTGTGTCATCTGCATATCTAATGTTGCTAAGGAGTCCTGATAGGAACTTTGTAGTGGTTTTTACCAATTTGCTAATTGTGAGAAATTTTCTTTTGTGCGATATAGATATATATTTATGCAATAGATTGTGATATTATTGTTTGTATTGTTTTTAACAAGAGATAATTTAGTGATAGGGTTTTGTTGTATGCAACCCATAGTTCACTAAGAAGACAGAAGCAAGATATGTCTTGTCATTACTGCATCTTGTGGGTAAAAAAAGAAAGGAGACAGAGGGTTTTGTTCCCTTTCCTTTTATATTGATTTATACTTGTCACTATGACATCCTCTGAGTAAAGAGAGAGAGAGAGAGGTTTTTTATCTTTTATAGATGTCTTGCCACTAGAGCATCTTGTGGATAAAGAGAGAAAGAAAAGAGAGAGCGAGTTTATACCCTTTACTTTATACAATGCCACTTAGTAAGAGTTAGCATAAGTTCCCTGACAGACAAGCTGGGGTAATCTTACACATCATTCGATCAAGATCCTTTGGATTTGCTTAGAGTTAAGGGGTCCACCCCTTTTTCACACAAGTGAACTCGCCAAGTGTGTACTTGTACTGCTGCCAGTGAAAACCTGGAAGTCAGACAGTCAGACAGTGATACAGGGTGATACAGTGAGAGAGTGAGAGTGTGATGTAACCGCTTTGTAGGAGTCACAGTTGCGAGCTACTTCGATACTGAATTTCCCAGACTGTATATATATTATTATTGCTACTAACCGCATTTCTCGATCTACTAACCATATTACCAATTGTATTATTACGTCAATACATTTATTTGCTATATTTCATTCCTGCATTTGTCATTCATTTGAGATTGGATTTCATCCCAGAATCCACAACACTTAGTATGGTTACGAATATTGATGGTTTAATATTGAAAATACAAACGATTATTGAAGATTAGTGTAAAAATGTGGGATATCAAATTAGATATAAAATAATAAATTAAAATATTTCTTTTTTTTTTTATCTTAGAAGATATGTAGCATCCATATATTTTTTAATTGAAATGGAATTGAATTTCTTTATACCTGTGATCAAAATCCCAGAAAATATTAAATTCTAATATTTCCAAAGTAGATTGCAAAATATTTAATTTTCATCTTCTGCCAATCAAATAACAGTCTATAATCACTTAAACGATATCAGATCTTGTCCAGCTGTCTTCTTTTAGTCTTTTAAATTTGCAAAATGAACTTGAAGCTTTTTACAAAATAAAGTTAGAAGCAAAAAAAAAAAAACCAAACTGTCAATCAAATATTCACTTGTCTAGCAGTATTTTGCTATTTTCAAATGACTTACGTTTGTTTATTTAATATATTCAAGTATTCATGAGTCTAATCAGTTTATTGATCTGTGACTCAATAAAGCTGTATGCTTTTTCTCCCTTTTCTTTCTCACTTTGTCTTTTTTTCCATCTTAAATAGCTGATAAAAATATTCAGAGGAAAAAATAATTCACTAACTTCAGATTTTTGTAGCCTCTTTTTCAACAAATCATTTTTCTTGAATATTTTCTGGACAGAAACTTGAGAATGAACCGACAAGCAAGTAGAGTAGAGAGTAGAGAACTCTTGAATATCTTTGACTGGTTATTTAGTTGTTGAATATATCCAAAATTATTGATCCATTCATAACAATCTCTGATCAATAGATGCAGTCTTCTTGATACATGAAAACAAATGAATGGTTTATAAAAAAAAAAAGACTATAATTTGTTTCTTGTTTGTATTTTCTTTCTTGTTTATCAAGGTTAAAAATATCCATTCACAATTACAAATATTTTGACTTCACTTTGCCTCAGCTATTTTGTTGATTTGAATTACAATGTTTTTAAGCAGACCAGTTTTTCAGCTGTTAAACTTGAGTGTTTGAAAAGAGTATAAAGAAATAGTTTTGGACATGAATCAAATTCGTGTCTACGTGTATATGTACAGTAGCATGCAGAAGAGTTGGGGACTGAGGGTGCGACGACCCCAGGTATCCATATCAAGAGGGCATCAAATCAAAGAATGAAATAAAAATTTAGTTTATATTTAATTTAAATAAAGTGTTTATTTCATGTTTCATCTGTTTTTACATATTTAAAATATTTTCATTTCTCACATTTCTCAGTACTAGGCCCTATAAGCCATCCTCTACTTGAGTTTTATGAGCATAGAACCAAGTTGGCTCTAGGCATCACCAAACACACCAAATGTTTGCACATTACTGATTATATAGCATGTATGGTGACTGTCAAATTGCAAAGCTAGTATGACCATCACTGACGTGTCCAGCCCTTCACTCAAATCCCCCACCCCCACCCCGCAAAAAAAAACCAACACAGCATTCATTGGTTTTGTGGATGACAGTGGCTCATAAAGATAGTCGTCGATTTACATTTCTTGTCACATATGTGGCATATCAAATCATCTTTGGTTGGTGGAAGGAGATTTTGATCATCATCACTTCCAATGTGCCTTTCATATGCCTTGCCTGGACTTACATACTCTAGTGCAGGTTGGGTATTCAAAGCATAGCATTACAAAATCATCATATACTGTTGGTTTTGCTGCAAATGCTGGTGACTGAGCAAACACACACTGGACAGACATATCCGATTACATTGGGCACATGACCAGGTTGGCATCTCATGGCAATTCAGGGATCCCTCCCAAAACCCCCTCTTCAGTTCTGCATAGCGTACATATACACACACATACATATACACAAACTTGACCAACTAAAAAGCAATATCCATGCAGCTCATATCTGAGTATCAATCATGCGATGACATTACAAAATAGTTACAGTCATATATATATATATATATATATATATATATATATATATATATAATATATAAAATACAGAAAAAACAAACAAAAATCTTAATATGCGATTATGCTGTATTAATGTTAATATAAAGTCGACGTTGGATGTTTCGGCCTATTTAAGACCATCTTCATGGACATTTTCATTTAAACATAATTAACATTAGAACATATAAAAATTTAACACAAGACGATGCATATTAAGATTTTTGTTTGTTTTTTCAACTGTATTTTCTTCATACTGTCGGATCTATATCCATATATTTGCTTACATACATATATATATATATATATATATATATATATATATATATATGTGTGTGTGTGTGTACACATCTATTTTCCTATATATTATTATTATTTTATTATAAGATATAACAAAAACATGTTGAAATCGCTACACAATAGCTTTTGTGTTTTGGCACTATTTTGTTCTTCATCAGGCGATGGTAAGTGACTGGTAATTAAATAATTTTTAAGAAAATTTCAAAAGCAAAATGTAACCTCTTTTCTGAAAGATAAAGTAATGGGGGTGAGACAACTCAAGGTCAGAATACTGACATATTTTGATAATTTGATGTGTGTTGGGTTCAGTTAACTTCAGGTCAGAATGTGAAAGATAAATACATTAGGATTTTTCAGGATGAGAGGGGCAATAAATTAAATTTCCTTATCAGATATGATGACCAGAGACCAAAAGGTGTTTATATATATGTATTAGAGACATTGGTGTCTGTCAGATTTTAAATCAGCTCACACTAAATCCAATGCCCGTCATGTTGGCAAAACAACATAAGCTTTTCCACTTTGTTTCAGATACTTTTATACATCCCAATATATATATATATATATATATATATATATATATATATATATATATATATATATATATATATTGTCATCCACAGACAGACTGTTTTGCTGTATCACAGATCATCAGTGTGGCTAGGTTACCTCTAGCTAGGATCGAAACCCGACTGAATTGGCGTCAGTCAGGGATTCTACCACTGAGCCATTGGCACATGGCAGGGATGAAGGCGAATTTAAGCGTATTTATTTTTAGATACACACACAGTGACTGAGAGAACTCAATTCGATTTACCGAAGAGTCTTGCATTATTAGCCATAATAGCCACTGTTTACAAACCCACACTTCCTCCCCAGAGAGATCAACCGAAATAAATTTTTCAGAAGCATATATGCATTTCACCTTTGTAGCCTTCATCAAATCCAAAAAATGAAATATATATTGCTTTTTGGATCTGATGAAGGCTAGAAAGTTGAAACGCTTAATCAAATCTAGTTTCAATGAATCTGTTTCATTCCATTTGTCAAATTTCCTCAAAACTTTGTCAGGTTTCTATGTCCTATTTTATACACACGCACACACACATGTTTTGGAGGGTGGCTAGGCACTGAGCAAAATTTAAAACAGTATTAGCAGCTATCAGGCACAGGTATGTAGAAATAATTGGGTTGGTGTCCTGACATGTGATAAGACACTGGAAGTGTTTGAACTCTTGCCCTTCATTAAGGCATTCAGTGATATGATTCAAGCTTTTATGTATGTATGCATATGTGTGCATTTATATACATAGCACGTATACATGCATACAAACTTGCATGACTAAAATCCATGACCCCATTGCTCATATCTGAGGATCAATCAAGTGATGACATTACTCAAAATAGTTACAGCAATCATTTTTAAGTGCTATAATAGCATTTTCATAAACATGTGTTGATAAATCTAAGCCCTGACAAGTTGGAAAGATGTTTTGAAGCATTTTAGAATCTAATAATTAAATTTCACAAATCTTGAACTGTTTTCTTATTATTTTATTTAAAATATCATCGGCAACTTTCTACAAGAGAAATCTTAAATTTTCTTGAGGAAACTAAAAGTACAATGAAATTTACTACCAAGGTTCCTAACAGAACCATTTCTGTTGAGTGATGTGTACGAAAGTTAATGAAACATTGTTCATAAACTGGCAGCAATTAAATGCATTTCTTCGTTTCTTCCATCAAGGTAGATAATGGTTGTGGCATAAGTGCCTCTTGCTGTCTTTGATTATTTAGCCACAATTCTGGATTTCTAACATTTCCATTCTTCTGTAAGCTTTTAATGGCTTTCTCACCAATTCCAATGATCTATGAGTACATGTGACTTTAACTTGATCAGAAACATTTACAATGTATGTATGAGTTTAACATTTGAACAAAAGCATCTTTGAAGATTTTCCTCCCAATCTGCAAAAGTTTATTTGAAGAAGCATATTGCCCCATTACAGCTGAAATCTTTCATTTCTATGTCAGCTTGTTTATCAAAGGATTTGAAACATATTCCTTAGATTATTCAGTTATCATACTGGCATGTCTTTTTAGAAAGTAGTAGATGCATGAATGGTAAGGAAATGGTTAATATTACCATTACATTTGGCATTCTTTGACTAAGCAGCCAGTGCCACTTTTAGTTGAAATTTATAAAATCTACATACATGTTTTTCAGTTTGTTTATTTTTATAAATTTTTTTTAAAATCTCAGTAATCCCCATTTGTTTAATATAAAATATAAATCTCTACTTTAAATAAAAATTAATATTTATTTTATATAATTTTAGGTTCATCTATTTTAATATATTTTTTAATAAAAAATGTTTATTTTAAATATGAAATAAAATATTAATCCCCGATTATTTTAAATATAAAATATAAATCCTGTCTATTTTAAATAAAATATGTATTGAAAAAAACAAAACAAACCTGTAATTCCTGTATAATATACGGACTGCACCAGCATTGCATTAACCAGATAGGTTTATTAAAATTTAATTTATGTAATGGTCAGTCTGTACCCAACACTTAAAGTTTGTTGTGCATGAAACTCACAGTAATGTTACTAGTGATGGATAATATGTATATTTATCAATATATACATATATACTTAAATAGATACATAGCTGTGTTTTTTCTTTAAGCAGAACCAGGATTAATCACACACAAAGCAAGATGGGTCTTGTCTGACAGAGGATTTTTCATACATTATTTGAGACAAAGTTTTAAAAGGCTTTATGCTCTTCCTGACACACCCAACTCAGACACTCACTGCAGTTCAAATGTATCAAGTTTTTTTTCTAAGAAGGTTGTCATTCAAGCCTAATATAGGGTGACCCCAAAAAATGGGAACTTTTTATCAATCCAATAAAACCAAGAGTGATGGAAGAAAAATATTTTATTCATAGTAATTGAAATCTTAAAACATGCCATTTAAGAAACAATAATGGAATTTTCATTTTTTAAAAATGACGTCCTGTAGATGGCGTCCTCCTGTACGAATGCATTCTTGAAATCTGCTGTTGAGATTCCTCATTGACTGCTACAGCATCTCAGCTGGGATACTGTGAATTTCCTCTTGAATTCTAAATGGCAAAATGTTTGCTTGCTCAAGGTCACTGTCCTGCAGTGTTGTCACTTGCTCATGTCTGGCAATACACACTTCAAAAATTCCCATTTTTTGGGTCACTTATATATATATATATATATATATATATATATATATATATATATATATATATATATATATATATATCAATTCTAGTTTCAATGAATCAGTTTTCCATTTTGTCAAATTTCTTCAAAACACAAAAGTAGTAGATGCATAAATGGTAAGGAAATGGTTAATATTACCATTATATTTGGCATTCTTTGACTAACCAGCCAGTGTTACTTTTAGTTGAAATTTATAAAATCTACATACAATGTATATGTGAGTTTAACATTTGAACAAAAACATCTTTGATGATTTTCCTCCTAATCTGCAAAAGTTTATTTGAAGAAGCATATTGCCCCATTACAGCGAAAATCTCTCATTTCTATGTCAGCTTGTTTATCAAAGGATTTGAAACATTTTCCTTAGATTATTCATCTCTGTTTATTTTAAATAAATCCACCCTTTGACAGACATTGTTTTTCATCCTGTAGGGTGACATGTCACTCTCCTCACCAGCAAAAAGCTAGTTGGGGAGCTCGTTTAAATGTTATTAAACTGTCCATTCTGTCAAACCATTTTTAGAGAAAATGTATCTCAACTCCACTATCTGTTATTGCTCTTTCCAGTATTGATGCATAGGAGTCTCCTTCCTAAGCTTTTGTTCTTATTAGTGTGGTATCACAAGAAGTGTAAGAAAAGAAACCATCAGAATAGAACATGCAGTTGCATATAACTAGTTCAACAATAAAACTGCTTTGCAAATCTAATAGTAGGCTTAAAATTCATGCATTCAAGGCACCAAGGAGCACAGTTCATCAGAACAATTTCCATGGAAATATTTGTAGAAAAGACAGAGGGAAGCCATGTCATGGCGGTGACAAAGTGACTGAAGACAAGCTGCTAAGTCAGAACTGATTACATTACAGACCATTTTTTGGATTTTGTCAAGAATTTCAAGATATGTTGTTGGAGCGCCAGGCTAGATATGGCAGCAATATTCAATATGTGGATGAATGGTAAATTTATAAATGTGCAAGATGGATTCTGACAAGAAAAATTGTCTGGCACAACACAGTGAGCCAACTTTTCTTGCAACTGATTCATTTCAGTTGACAATGTGAGCCCAATCATGCACAAAGAGTTTCTCTCCTGAAAGTTAGTATCAGCCATGCAGGCGGAAGTCAGAAATGCTTCTCAATTGTGATTAAATGAAAGCTGTTTTGTTTTTGAGGTGTTCAAATGTGCAAGCCATTGCTTGCCCCAATTAACAAATGATAGGTCATTTTCAAGAACAGTTAAGTTTTACTTTGTTGAATCTGTTGGACTTGCTATTAAGACAGTAGTAAATAGTTATCATCTGCATAAATACCTAGTTGGAAACTGATGACATCGGAAAGTTTATTGATGAAGAGAAGAAAAACAATGGAAATCCAAGAATAGAGCCATGACAGAATGTGTCCTTAGTGTATATTCTGATACAAGAATTACAGAAATCTTGATTTCTATATCTAGAAATGTTTTTATTTATCCACTAAAAAAGAATCTCCATTTTTAAAGCACTCATTGTTGTATTAGTTACCATGCTTAAAATTAGTTCATGCAGCAAATCCTTTGCTTCTGTATTAATTCCATATCATTTTACTTGAAGTTATAGTGTTAAAAATGAATAGGGGAGTATTTTTTAAAGCATAGGACAAATGTATTGGTGGATACATCTACTGTTATCCATCTACCTAGGTTTTTGGGTTATCTGAGTATCGGAATTTCAAACATTTAATAACAACTTTTAAATGAAACATATAAAATGTTATTTCTGGAAGAAAATTAGAAGCAGAAAGATACAATAACAATAAAATGTTCAATTTTCCTTGTAATAAAGTTTGTTTTATAAAGTAATTAAGTGTTCTTAGTGCATCATGAAATGTGTGGACAGACTTAATTCATGGTGGTTAGCCTAATATTTCTGTCAGTGTGTGAACAAGCTTTACTCAGCAGTTTTTGATTGTCATCTCTTCTGTAGATCAAACTGGCCCCTCAAATTGTTTTGAACTCCGATAAGCAGTAGGTATCTATTTTTATATCCATAAGGGAGATACAAAATGTAATGTCTTTCAAAATTTTCTTTTAAATAATTTTTATTTTCCCACATACATTCAGTCTCATCTTTAGGGGGTTAAATTATCTATGTATGCATATACATATTTCTGTTAATTCCAAACATTTTTTATCATTCTATATCATTTTCAAATTCACAAGGTTTTTTTCATGCAAGGAAGGCAACCTTTGGATTTCTTTATTTCTTTATTTATTTATTTATCATTATATATATATATATATATATATATATATTTGCTGCAACAAACATTTAAGAACTTTATTGCTAGTTGATTTTATTTTTGGCTTTAATTCTCTTATACAAATGGTTCCTAGGATTTTAAGTTTTTGCTTATTATTTTGGTGTAATATACGTGTATTTTCAACTAATATCTGTCCAAACTGTGAATGTGGTCATGACTGTTTCTTTAAATGCTGTAAGACTGAACTATGCTCATCCAAGTGAAATGTAAGCCTTCTCGACAGCATTGCTGTTGTAAAACCAACATACGTATTAACATTTTTATCAGGGATGCAATCTCCTAAAAGACAACTTAATTGATATACAATTTAATTCCTATACATACTCTGAATAAAATAAGCTATAAAGAATGTTGTTACAATCATATTCAAAAATTATCATTTACGTTGTCAATCTTAGCCAGGTAACAATGTCCAACAGGAAGCTTAGTGTTGACAGATTAGTCTTTGTGTGATTGACTTATGGGCACATCACTTTAAGACACCAGTTCCTCTACAATTCAATTTGGATTCACTTATGCATAAATACTCTTAGGGAAAGGTATGAATCCATCACTTCTTCCAGCAGTTATGGATTAATTAGTAAAACTTGTATCACTAAACCATTATTACCTCAAAAAAAAATACTTACAATCTAAAAATATTTTCTGGCTTTAAATAACCTGCAAAGTCAACTGTTTTATCTCATTTTCCACTAAAAAAAGTTTTGTTTCTTTCTATCCTCAAAATGGCCTATTAAGATGATGCTAACTGATCATACAATTCTTGAGTGATTCATTTTCTATGGCTTATCAACCCTTTGCAGGTTATTTAAAGCCAGAATATTTTTTAAAATTGAAGAATTTTTATTTTTTATTTTTTTTAAATAATACTCATTTAGTGATACAATTCATACTAATTAACCCATAGCTGGGTGGAGAAGAGCTGGATTCATACATTTTCTAAGGCTAAATGTGCAAGAGTGAATATAATGAACACAAAAGCAGTTGGAACTTGGCTCTCTGATTAACAATTTTGAGCCATTATCCATTTCATCAGCCACACATCCAAACTTACTTGATATTCCCAGACGGTCACTCATCAGGTTCAACGTAGCTTAACTTTGGTGTTCATATGAGACCAGGTGTTTCAATGTGATATTGCCATAAACCCAGGAAATTATATTTCTCAAGACCATGTTATAGCTTTTTTTTAATGGACAGGAATTTCATCACAAACTTTTATTTATCATCATTATGAAAATCTCTAGCTTGAGTTTATTATTATTTTCACTTCTAGTTATATTTGCTACTCATTTTTGTTGTTGTTATTGGAAGTTTTCAAGTGATGTTTTGTTGTATTAATCTCTAGGTTCTAATGATAGGTAATCTTTTTTTAGGCTTATAGGATTAATTTGTTTGAAACAATTTTTTTTACCACTGATCAGAGATTATATATGTATACAGACCAACTTAAAAGATGTCCTAAAAGATGGCATTTAAGCTAGTTCCTGCAGTGGGCTCTTGATTGGGTCTTCATCACATAGGTAGGGAGGAGTAGATACAATGTGCAACAATAAACTACAGAAAAACTCAAAATTGACTGCTGCATTTAAGTAACACATTAATATTTAAGCTTACTTTTTAAAAGTTCAATGATAATTCTACTGCTGACACTTAATTTAAAGAGAGTTTGATGTATGTCGGTCCTTACTTTCTATAGAAACAATTGTTTTTATTTCATGGGTGACTTTCACTGGATTTAACAATTAATTTCACTTATTTCCAAATTTATTTCAAAGTTAAAAAAAAATTGTTATCATATGAAAACATTTGTCGCAAAAAATCACATAAAAAAATCACCAAAAACAATCACAGTAATGAAAACTTGGGAATCCAAAATTTCAGGATTGCAAATCCAGATCCAGCCCAGAATGTTTTTTTTAATTTGCTCACAGGATTGACCTGATTCCAAAATGGTATATGTTTGTCTATGGCTACTAGAAGTAAAGTTGAAAAAGTGTGACACACTGATATTTGCATTTATTATATAGATGATAGTTTAGACCTCTGTGAATATTTTGGACACCATGTATGACATCCATATTAAAGTCTATATCTGGCAAAGCTATTTAAGAATGTTGCTCTCATTTTGAAGTCAATATTATGGTGTTCGGCACAAAAATGTTTAGTGCAAACCATACTGTTTTCAAATTCCTTATCTCTTTTACTAAATTTGTTGTAACTGATCCTTACATTGAGGAAATTGAAGCATTTATCAATTCTACATCCTGAATTCTGAAGACAGATGAAAAATATAGGCCGATAATTCTCTTGTTGTTTTTGCTTGTAGAATTCTCTTCTGACTCCTTGCTTTGCTGTCAACTATGATATTCAAAAATTCATCATCAATTGTCGTCTTCTGTCTCCTTGAAACTGGTTCTTTTTTTGTCCTCTTTCAATAACATTTTCTTTTTCTTTCATTCTCTGAAACCCCCTTGTCTTAGTGGCTTTATCACCTTGCTTGGGGTAAAACAATTAAAAAATATATATACTAAGGACATATTCTGAAACAAGTCTAGCATAAATCTTATGTTTTTTTTTTCTTTTTGTCTGTAAACATTTTTATTTCATTCAAAAAAATTCTCCATTTTTCAAAACAGTCTTTATTATCTTAGGTATCATGCTTATAATAATACATGCATAATAATAATAAATGCATAATAATAATAAATGCATAATAATAATACATGCATCAGTTTCTTTTGATCTTGTATTTATTTTTATGTATTATGATATTAAATTCAATATGATTTTTAATCTGAAAACAAAAACTCATAATGTATTCTACACTTTTGCATAGTTTTTATAATATGAGGCTTGCTCAAAAGTTCATGGCCTGACCTGGAAAGAATTTTGAAATTGATATTATTATAGAATGTGCAGCCCATCAGTCATTAGAGTTTCAACATTGGGAATTTATTGCTGTCATATCTGACCCTCCATAATTCAGCTGTCTCATGATGCACTCAAAGATTTAAACAGTTTTCTGCTGAAATAAATCTGACTCTGTACCCATTTAACCTTTGAATGGTGTTGTCATGTGACAAAGCATCTGTTGTAAACAAGTATATTTTTCAATTAACCAATATTTAAATATCTTTATTCATATTCAAACTATTGTCACTATGTTGTTGTCATTACAATGATTCAGCCATTGTCCTTTCCAACCCTGAGCCAGTGTATGTTGATCTGGGTAACCTATATAAAATTCCAAACTGAACCCTTTATTTATTCTACAGAGGTAGAATGTTCTGGTTCCACTGACCATGTCTAAGGATACTTGATCTAGTTCTCATTTTTAATACTGCTCAGTTATTGCTTGCCCTTTTTCTATTGAGTCTAAGTACTGTGTCCCATAGTTAAAATAAAAGTCATGGTTTGTGAATTTGGTAACATAGTAATTGTGAGCTCAATTCTTGAGACTCAGTGGAAGCAGGGTGAGCAATAACTGAATGGTACTAAAAGTAAAAACTAGATGAGATATCCTGAGACATGGGCAGTGGAATGAGAAAAGTCTACCCTGTAAATTGAATAAAGTGTTCAGCTCAGAATTCCCTGTAAGTTACCCAGATCAGTATACACCTGAAGAAGTCTGGAGGGTACAACAGGCGAAACATTGTGATGACAACAAAGATGAGAACAATAGTCAAATGTAAATAATGATAACTCCTCATCCCAGAAATTCAGACAGAAATTTAAATATCTATTTGCAAGTTTTGTCAACTCTTATATTTTTCCAAGATGTTTACTTTAATCACAGATTTAACTTTTCTGCCAAGATCTTTTCTGTCTGAATTTCTGGGATGACTTTAATTATTATTTAATTGCCGACTATTTTCTCATTTTTTTATCATCACAGTATTTCAGTTGTTGCACTTTCTGGACTTTATCAGCTGCTTATCAATTCAGGTAACCTTTACATAATTTTGAACTGAACCCTTTATTTCATCTACTGGGTAGATAGTTCTCACTCCACTGACCATATTTAGGAATAGCTTGTCTAGTCTTTATTTAGTACTGCTCACCATTTTTGGGGATTAATGCAGTGGTTTATTAATTTGGTGACAGTAATTGTGATTTTAATAGCTCTTAATAAATTTTGTCTTTGTGTTATCACTTCTAAACCTTGTTCAACCATTCATTTACTCAAGCTCACCAAGAAGCTTATGCGTTGTTTACCTCAGTCCTTTTTGCTTTCAATCTATCTTGTGAGTATCATATTTTCCAAGTCACCTTTCCTCATTATGTGCCCCATAAATTTCAAGTCTTTCTTGATGTTAAGTCTAAGTTTCCATTTTCGTGTTGCTGTTGCTAACATGTTCGGTCCATGTTACCCTCTGTGTCCATCTGTAGATCGACATGAGTAAAGCATCAATTCTTTACATAAACAGGATTCACAAACATGAGAAATTAAAATTGGATCTAGCAAAACAACAATGCTGATCTGTCTGAAATTGTTTTATTCTTTGTGTTTTTTTGATAAATTCTAGAAATAACAAAAAAAAAACAAAAATGAACTGTCAAATCTGGTGATGAGGGAGCCACTGAAACATAAATGCACACAGAAGAAAAGAAAGAAAAAAAATCTTTTTCATATCATGTTTTTAAGGAACTGAAAGATCTTTGGTAAAAAAAGACAGGATGTCTAGACAGAGTTGTCTTTTTCCTTTCACCTATTATTTTCATGACTTTCATTTATTTATTTGTTTTCCTTCTAAATGTGACAGTTTTAAAGGAGACAGTGCAAAGGAGAAGCATTTTGATTGTTTTTTTTATGGCAGCCCCTGAACTTTGAACTTTTGTTGCTGCTTGGTTGCATTGTATATAAGTGTAGGGACAATATTCTTTTATTTTCATAGATGCATAAACATCTTTTTCAATAAATTCCTTTCTCTTGACTTTATTCTTTTCTTGTTTTCATTCTCGGTACCATGCATGAAAGTCTTAATTTGACAAGGCTATTTAATAACAAGGCCAATTCATCAGGAAGGCAACATCTTGATAATATTGACCTGAGAAAACAATACCAGCCAAGCATTATCAGGAAGTGCCTGAAAACCCTACAATTGTTTAAATCAAGTCTTTTAATTGAAACTGGGTAGATGGAATGTTTCAGAACCTGCTAATGATTGTGATAGCATAAAGTCACAAGCATACTCCTTTTTGATCACAGTTGCACACAGTATATGTTTAGCATGTAGGAAACCTGTCAGCTTTGTACCTCTAGCATATTTGTGCTTGTTCAACATCCCTATAATCTGACATGGCTAACAATTTTGAACAAGGTCAGTTCCAATAACTTGTGGCTTCCTGCAAGCACAATCACCGGTGGGTTTTGAAACATTCCATCTAACCAGTTTCTCTATCAATGCTTGATTCAACCCACTGTAGGGTTTTGGGGCACTTTCCAATGGTGTTGCAAGCTGGGATAGTCTATCAAGGTCAATATCATCAAGATGTAATCTTCTTGATAAACTGACCTTGTTCTTAAATAGCCTTATCGGATCGAGACTTTCATATGGATGTTATGTTTGGCACCAAATTTGTTCAGAATCTGTAACTGCTTCTGCAGATCAATGGTTAAAAATGGTTTCAAGCAAAGATAGGGAAGACTTGATAGCTGAGAGTACTCTCCCAGTGATTCCATAGCTGACTTTGGAAAATATTGTAGCCATTACATACGGTACTGGTGAAAATGCAACAATTAATTTTCAGGGTATTGTTGTTGCTACAACCCCCTCCCCCAATAATGTAGAAACCTCAAATCATGTTATTAAATAGACTACTCAAATCAAGACTTTAATATGGATGTCATGCATGGTTCTAAACATGTTCAGAAGTGTTGGGTTACCTCCTCCTAATTTTCAAAACCCCTACTAGGGGGATGCTCTCAGGACTATAAATACTCTGTGATAAAAACTTATCACTCTCTTCTAATCTTATCTGTCAACATGTAACGTTTTAACAGAGAACCTGTTCTCTTCAGGAAACACGTGAACAATGCATACACACACACGTATGTATGCACATTCACTCACTACACATACTTTGGACCATTAGTTTTTCACGTTCATTTTACACACACACACACACACACACACATCTTTGTCACTTGTAACCCTTTATTGTTAATACATTATCATTTGTTTGTACATATATATTGATTCTTGTCATTTCTTTTTCATTTATTTACATGGACTCATATTCTGAGTCTGCCATGTTTGTTGTGTGCATTTCAAGAGACTCGGGATGTGAGTCCACATAAACAAATGAATGAAATGACAATAAGCAATAAAGAACTGCAAAATAAACAAAGCAGCTAATCTAAAATAGGGTGTCTTTTGTTATTGTTTATTGAGTATGAAAAAGTCCCCATTGATTTTTTATTTTATTTTTTTTTTTTGAAAACTAGACACAATGCAGAGTAGAAAGCTTCTTTAAGGTGCTTTTTTATTTTGTTTTGTGTTTCTTGGTGCATATTTGTTTGTTTTGGGATGTGTATATATGTTTGCATCTGGTGAGTTTGCGTGTGTTTGCTTTTTGTATTTGTGTACACACATGCTTTTGGTTTGTGTGTGTGTATTTGCACACTTTTCATTTGAGTGTTTCAGATTACCTCCTCCTAATTTCCAAAACTACTAATAGGGGACGCTCTCAGGACTATAAATACTCTGCAATAATTTTTTATCACCCTCTTCTCACTTTATCCACTTATTCGTCAACATGCAACTTCTTGCTGACAACACTTTCACTTTGGGAAATGCATGAACAATACATACACACACATGAACGTACGCACATTCACTCACTACACATACTTTGGACCATTCAGTTTTCATATTCATTTGACACGCACACATGTTTGTCTTTGTCACTTGTAACACTTTATTGTCAATACATTATCATTTGTTTGTACATATATATATTGGCTCTTGTCCTTTCTTTTCTTTTATTTATGTGGACTCACATGCCGAGTCTGCCATGTTTGTGTTGGCATTTCAGGAGACACATGTGTTTATCTCTCAATGCATACACCAGCCCACAACAGAAGTAACAGCCATCTGTATCATAGCTGCCTTCTCAGATTAAAGGTGATTTTGAGCAAATGAGGACTGTAGGTCTTAGTGAGGACCATCTTTCTTTGAAATCAATGAACTGGTACTACAGAATCAGAAACAAAGAACTGTACCAAATAGCAGAAAGTACATCAGTTGAGGACTTTCAACAGCGGCATCAAATAAATGGACATTACATCTGACTTGAAGAGAAGTAAGATGCTCCATACTACTTCAAACAAAAGCTTAAGAATTGTTCTTGCTCCTCATTAGAAAGTGCAATAACAATAAATTTGAGAAACCTATTTTTGTAAAAAAAAATGTTTTGAAATATTTTATAAATTTCAACTGAAAGTAGAACTGTCTGCTTGACAATGATTGCCGAATGATTCCTCATAAGGAAATGGCTAATATTGCCATTAGTGTGAATTTGAACCTGGGTGACATATTTGGAACACTAAATTTTCTAAACATTCATCCATGCACTGACTCATGTATAGAGTGTTGAAAAGCAATCAATGTTAAAAGACAAGCAAGACACTGTTTGATTTTTTTTTCTTTACTGTCAGTGAATGACAATTTATATGCATTTGTTTAATAAATTTTTGCCATGATATTACAGTTTACAATAACAGTGTGTTTTGACTCTTTTGAACCAGCATCTGCATTATTGGTTTTACCTCAGCTGTTGTACTTTAACACCCTACCTCAAGTGTCTGTTAAGTTTGCTTAGTTGGCAGAAAGAGAAACCAAAAAAAATTTAATCAAAAACAAAAACGGTGAGCTCAGATGCTATGTAATATCTGTACTTGAGGCAGTAGAGATGTGGTTTGACCCAAACATGCAGAGAATACCATAAAAGGAGTCTTTTAAAAGAGAATCAGACAGAGATGGTAAAAATTTCTAGAATGAATATTGCGGATCAACTGATTAGTTTTTTATGGCTTATCAAAATTTTGGATTGTAAGAATAATTTTCATTTTTTATTTTTGTGACTGGATATTTCATTAACAAGTTTTGAGAACAACATTGACTTTTCCAGAAGTCTATTTAACCCATAAATAAGATTTTTTTTTTATCAAATTCACCTTAAGCAAGGTGGTAAAGCCACTAAGACACAAGGGGTTACTGGCTGTGGAAAAATTATAAAACAGAAACATTAATGAGGAATAAGAACAATAAAAGAGGAATAATAATAAGATGATGACGGTTATCTTGAATGGCCACTCATCTAGATCCTTTTGTCCTAACAAAAGTATCCCCCAGGCTCTATCCTTGGTCCTCCGCTGTTTTTAATTTTTATTAATGAACTTTCCGATGACATCAGCCCCCAACTTAGGATCTACACTGATGACAACCATTTACTCTTGTCTTGATAGTAAAGCTGATCAATCCAACAAGGTCAAAATGGCAGCCAATATCCACCATGGCCTTAAGTTTGATGTTAACGCCACCAAAACTAAACTTTTCTCCATTAATAATATGAGAGACACTTTTCTGTCTTCCATCACTATGGCTGATGCTAACCTCCAGGAAAATGGCTCATGGCACCTTCTCAGGCTAACATTCATCTGACATGAAAGGGAAAGTATATATTAAATTAATTACTAGGTCAGCTGGTAAGAGAGTTGGTCATCCATGATAATTTTTCTCTCCAGAATCTGTTTTATATAATTTTTTTTTTTTAGCATTTCACCCTAAGCAAGGCGGGAAGCCACTAGGACGCAAGTTTAGAGCAAGATCATATAGGAGTGATAGAAGAAAGGATGAGGGTAGTGGATAGATCAAGGCAACTGGAGATGTCAGTTGACATTACACTTGAATAGCTGGAGATTATAGCTCACAGGGAAACAGGAATAGGGAAGGGAGTTCCACAGGCAAGAGGTGCGAGACATGAAGCTATTAGAGTAGAAGAGACGGCTACATTTAGGAGTTTTGATAGTGAAGGGGTGAGAGTGGGATCTGTAAGTCTAACATTCACCCATGCTTAGAAAGGAGTTCAAGGTAAACAGCATGGACTGTATATATCAGTAATATTCTAAAATCCAAAGAATCAGCAATATTATTGGTTCTGATCTGGCAGCTCACCTTTGGTCACTTTTCCGCCACTGTAAGGTTACCTCTCAGTGCCTTTTCTATAAATACTTTTGTAATATGAGAAAATGTCTTACCTCCTGGACAAAAATAAAAGATTTGGATGTGTCTCATGTGTAAAGTATCCCAAAAGGAAAATGGCGGCTTTACGAGTTACATATTTTGAGATCTTGGAGTCAAATACTTTCACAAGAGTTATGCAAGTTTGACTTATCACTCAAAAGTACTTAATGAGGCAACAGAGGAGTGTGGCTATTGTAACAGGATAAATATGTTGAATTGTTTGACTTACACTATGCTGTTTGGTGAAAGAAATGAATTAGAAAACTTTATTACAAGCAAGAAGAAACTGACTAAAACCTTTCATGGTAATTGTTCAGATGAGCTCTTTGCTATGGTACCAAGACTTTTTGAATTTAAGTGCAGTACTAGACTGGCATCAAGATCTCATCAATTTAGAGTTGAGCTGACTAGATGTAACCATAAATTCTATACTAACAGTTTCTTTTCTCACACTTGTCATTTGTGGAACTCCCTTCCGGATCCATGCTCTCCTGCCAACTTTAATCTCCAAAAATTGAAATGCAATGTCAATCACTATCTACTGTCCTTGTGATTACTTTTTTTCACTTCCTGCTCATTATTAATATTTCTATTCATTTGTGCTTTACTGTCTTGCGTAAGGTGATTAAAATAAATAAGCAAGAATCCTGCCAATTTTCTTCTCAAGTAAAGCTCTTTCGTGACTTGTGTCTTTTACTAAATTCTTGCAAACGTCCCCAAAGAACTGAGAAACCCTGTATTATTCTTACCTCTTGAATAAATGGAAGATATCAAATAAATTTGATTCTTACACTTTCCAAATATTTAATAAGCCAGGGTTAGTCAAGTAAAAGGGGTTTACTTTTCAATGGAGATAAATAAGGGTAAACTGGATGCCTTGGGTGCTAAAAATGACAAAATATGAACTTGGTTTGAATCATTCTAACAAAAATTTGCTTCTCTCTTGATACTCACTACAGACATTTCAGTGATCATGACTCTTCACAACTTCCTATCTCTTGGATCTCTAATATTCATTAGAGCTGTCCATTGAGTTTGTAAGCAAGCCTGTTAATTTCCAAGCTTTGCAGCTTACAGCAACATCATGTTGAAACACCATTTCCCATATGATCACCAAAGTTAAGCAATGTTCAGTAGCTAGATGAGTGACTGGCTGGGAATACCAGGTGCTGTAAATTTCGATGTGCAGGTAGTGTAATGTATAATAGCTTAGAATTGTTAATTTGAGATCCGAGCTTCAATTCTAGCTAGGTTCATTATATTCACTTGGGAGAGGTATGCATCCACCTCTTCTGCCCCTAACTATGGGTTAATGAGTAAGAATTGTATCCCCAAAACTATTATCATCTTCATAATAATAATAAAATTGCATACAAAATATTTAGATTTCGACATTAAATAACCCATAGAGGTTGATACGTTGCTAAACAAAAATAAACAATCAACCGAGCTAGCTTTGTTCTTGTAGACATGCCTCTCAAATAAACAGGGTAGTATCAAATAAGAAAGGAGACTTCCAATTTCTGAAAATTTAATAAATTGTGGGGGATGCTTTTTTTTTAATCTTTTTTTTTTCTGAAGATAGAAAATAATGACTTCACTTGAATCCTCTTAACAAAAAAATGAGATGATAACAATTGATATTGCATTTAAAGTTTTGAACATCAAAATTGATGGGGACGCAAGAACAGAGTTCTATAAGTGAGAAATATAAGAAAAGAAACTATATACATAGAACTTATGGTTCATTTCAATTGTAAAATGTTAAAACCTATATGTGCAAGCACACATTTTAGTCTCATCTACATATATTATTGATAAAATAATGAAAATTAATGCTTGTCTTGTATTAAAAAGTTTTAAAAATGGGACAATGGCCACTGAAAGGTTAAGTACAAGTTTATTGTGTCTGGGTAAATAGTACTATAACTTAACTTCTCATATTAGCCTCCAATACATTAAAATGATTGAAGTGAAGATGTCAGGTCAATGGCATCATGGCTTCAGTAATTTTCCTACTGCCATAACATAGCTTCCCTATGCCTTTTCTATAAACATTTTCATGGTAATTGTTCTGGTGAACTATCCTCTTTGGTATGTAGACTTTATGAATTTAAGTGCAATACTAGATTGGCAACAAGACCTCATCATTTTACAGTTAAAATGGCTAGATGTAACTGTAAGTTCTATACTAAGAGTTTTTTTTTCTCCCGTGCTTCCCAGTCAATTTTGAGCTACAAATTTTTAAATGCAATGCAAATCATCATCTTTTGTTTTGTTAATTCTTGTTCTTCTCTCTTCTTACTACAGTTTATCTGTTTCCCTTATTATTTCACACTCAGAAACCCTCTTGTGTCTTGGTGGCTTTACTGCCTTGTATTGGGTGAAATTATAAAAAAATAGAATATAAGATCTTTAGGATATTTTTAGATTCTTCTTTCATTAAGAAAAAAGTGAATCTTATGACATCAAATTTCTTTAACTTCATTTTATCATTTGCCTTTCAATTCTAATTTTTACGCTCATTTTCAAGGGAAAAAAGTAATATAAATGACTTTTATTGTATGTGCTGTTTACCTTCAGGATGTTGGTGATCATGGTTTTCCAAACTTCCTGTCCTTTGTAAGATTTGTCTTTTCACTATCACTCCTAGCCCCTGTTGCTCACAGTTTCCCTCTCTCCCTCAGGGCAAACAACAATGTTAATATAACCCACACACAGTTACATAGCAAACTGCCCATATTCCCTCTGTATTGCATCACTGAGAAGTCAGTTTCTCTTGAACAGCTTCTTCCCACAAATCACTGCTCTGTGGAACCAACTCCCAAGAGGATGTTTCCCCTCCCCGATCTCTATAATCTTACCCTGTTCAAGACTAATGTTAACCATTATCTTCCATCTGTACACACAAATGGCCCCTAGGCTTTGTAAAGGGTGAACCTTATAAAAAAAAAAAGGATCACACCTCACCAAATCCCAGGTAGGTAATGCAACCTCTCAGACCAGAAACTTCTCGACAGATCAAGGTCTTCTCTTAATCTAAGTCACGAGATTTTATCTACTGCTAGCTTGCTAAGTGTGTCGCATAGTGTACAGTACCTGGTATTCCATAGCAGTCACTCATCTGAGTGAACTTCAGTGACCAGACTATTACTGGGTTTCATCGTGATATGGCTGTATTAAAGTTACAGCAACTGCCGTCTGTCTAACTCTCTGCAGTAGCAGGGAGGAACCCGGACGAAGCTTTGCCGAAGGGCAAGGTTTCGTTCGGGGAGGTTGACAGCTCTCGAACCCGCCTAGGCAGGTTCAAAGGCTATATTTTTGGCCGGGCCTACGGGCTCGGATGACCCACATTAAACTCGGCCTTGTGCCACATGCTACCCCACGTGGGGGGGGACAGCTAAATATAGCTGTAAGCAATATAAACTGCATATATTCATCAAATTTTATGTACCAATAATGAAGACTTCTAGCCAATTCTCATGAAATATGATTTTGAAAAAATTATCATTCCAAAATTTTTTTACTCGACCTATCAGGTCAACAAACTTTGTCTGCATTAGTTTCACACAGACAAGGCACTGCTATTGAAAGATAGTGATAAGGGACACATACACTGCCACATAAGTAAACAGTGTGTGGACATGAACTCCGTATGAGAGTCTGTTCTCAGGAGGACAATATTGGTCATTAAATCCTTCCACATGGGCTGTTTTTATGTTTTAGCATAAAATTCTCTCGCATGAGATTTTATCATTTATCTATCTAAGCTGGAAAACTTTGTTTTGATTAACAGTGACTGAGTGCAACATATAAAAGGTGGATGAACAAGTTAGTAACTGCGGATTTATTGATGTGCATCTGAGTAAAGCCAAAGAAGACTGTTTTTATAACAATGTGCCACTCGAACTTCAGAATATTAGAATAATTAAAGGAGTAATAAAAAAAAACTATTTGATCATAACATTTTAGATAATAATTAAACATTTTTATTTACATTTGGAATAGTACCCCACACCTTTGTTGTTATTTAGCTGTCACGCCCTCCTACCTTTTTCAGGTGCTTATCAGTCCAGGTAATCTTCAGAGAATTTCAAACTGAATTCTTTATTTAATCTGCAGGGGTAGATCATTCTTATTCCACAGATCACATCTTATCTAGTTCTTCTTATTATTATTCAGCTCAGTTATTGTTTACCCTGTTTCGACTAAATCTAAGTCTACACTCCCTGTCTCAGGAATTAAACTAAGTCACCATCACATTAGTTTGTGAATTTGGTAATAGGGTAATTGTGAGTTCAGTCCTTGGGCAGTACTAAATAAGAACAAGATGAGATTTCCCAAGACATAGACAGTGGAATGAGAATAATCTACCCCATAGATTAAATAAAGGGTTCAGTTTGAAATACTCTGAAAGTTACCTGGATCAAAAAGCACTTGAAGAAGGCTAGAGGGAACAGCAGCTGAAATATTGTGATAATAATTTAACAGAAGCGAGCTATGGTAGAAAGGTTTATTCTCCCATTGATATTTCTCCCATTATGGGCATTATTATATCCATGATATAGTAACACCATAGTTCACAGATAGAATGGAATGGCTGAAAGGAAAAAAAAAATGTTTTCTCTAAGAGACTTTTATGCTACCAAGACATACACAAAATTATATATAGAATTCATATACACAATGAGCAGAGTGTAAGGAGAAACAAAAAGGATGGGTCTTATATATAATATGGAGATATTCCTTTGCCTGGAGTAGTTATGCTTAGGATTCCAGATTCAAACAGTCCGGATTCCCTCTGTCTTTTCTACAAACATTTTCCTGACAATGGTCCTGATGAGTTTTTCTCCCTTGGTGCTCTGACAATATGTATTTAAGCATGCTACTAGAGTGGCAACTAGGTCCCACTGTTTTACTGTTGAACTCCCTAGATGCAACAGTCACTTCTACACTACCAGTTTCTTTTCTCACACTTCTCACCTTTGTAAATCCCTTCTGATTTCTTGCTTCCCTGATAACTACAATCTTCACAAATTTAAATTCAATGTCAATCACCATCTTCTGTCTTTCTGAACCCTGTTCCTTTAGTGTCCTTTCCTCAATCCTACCTACTAAAATTTTTCTCCTCTTTCGCTCCCTGTAACCCCCCGCAGTTTAGTGGCCTTATTGCCTTGCTTGTATTTGCCATTGTTTATTACCTTCATTTTCATTGTTTTTAATCTGAAAACTGTATGGAGCAATTTCCTCTTCTAATGTTACTGTTATAGCATACCTACAGACGATAATGGGCATGTCCCCATTCACATAAATACAATAGTAAATACTGTATGTTGGACATTCACTTGACTCACTTGTAGCAGTTAACTACTACTTGTATGTGTTGTTCTTGTCCTAAGTGTTATCGTTGATTACCAACCTTCATTTTGATTATTCTATTCAGTAACCTTCCCTAGGTTACAACAGTTACCAAAATTCAAAATCTAACCATTATTTTCATCTGTTTGGTCTCTCCTCCAAGCACACCATTATCACACCAAATCAAAAACATATATATGACACTGGCTTGAAGAATAAAACATTGAAATCTGTTTATGATAAACTAATCATTTTAACTTGCATGATATTCTTTTCTCATTACTATGTTTGTTATTGATTTTATGCACTGGGTATTAGTAGCAGTAATATGTTGAATTAGTAGGTTTTTTGTTTGATTTTTTTTTAAGGGCTTGTTCAACATTTCAGAATGCAACAAGCAATAGATAAAGCATAACTACAAGGAAACAAATGAATTAATTTATTCAGACAATAATTTATTTTAATTAAGAGTTTGCTTAATTGCATCTGTTAAAAATCTAAAGCAAAATTAATAACAATAAATAAAGATTACCCACTTATCAAAAATAGATTTAATAAACTGAAAAAGTAATTTTTTTTGCTAAAGTTTACACAATAAAAACCTCAAGAGCCACTCAAGGTAGGAGGTTACTGCTAAAATGGTTATGATGAATGAGGTGTGTGATATAAATGAAAAAGGAGATAGTGGTAGAAAGTGAAGATTATGATAATACAGAGGATAAATAATGTCTGACCCTTGACTTGAAGTGGTTAGGGTTGAAGTATTCCGGAGTTCAAAAGCATCTCTGAGTCCTTTTGGATGACAAATTATATGCCACCCTCCAACGTCTCTCTCATAAGTTGGATATGGCAAGCCTCTTGCTGCTCTATCACTACTTCCATTCTATTCCACGAACGCAGGTGTTCCCCAAGGCTCCATCCTAGGCCCTACTCTGTTCCTTATCTTCATCAACGATCTTCCAGATGCCATTGATTCCCAAGTAGGCATCTACACGGATGACACTACAATTTACTCCTGCCTCAAAAACAAATCTAGTGTCACTGACAAAACTAAACTGGCTGTTTGTCTTGAAAAGGACCTCCAATCGGTTGTGAACTGGGGCAGTTAACTTTAATGCCTCCAAAACAAAACTGCTCTCTATTAATCACCAGAGAGATCCTTCCCTGCTCCCCATTAGAATGTCTGACGCTCAACTTCTCGAGAGCACCTCTCTGCGGCTGCTCAGTCTCACTTTGTCTACTGACCTGAGATGGAACAAATACAGTGAGTTAATTGCTTCATCCACTGCAAGGAAAGTTGGCTCCTTGTGCCACGCCAGGAAATTTTTCTCCCCGGAATCGATCCTTCAAATCTACAAACCAACCATTCAC
The DNA here is from genome assembly GCA_903632075.3 of Acanthosepion pharaonis. Classification (NCBI taxonomy): domain Eukaryota; kingdom Metazoa; phylum Mollusca; class Cephalopoda; order Sepiida; family Sepiidae; genus Acanthosepion; species Acanthosepion pharaonis. The sequence continues at coordinate 571,999 of CAHIKZ030000899.1, read as the reverse complement.
CCTTGCATGGAATATTGCTGCCATATATGGTCTGGAGCTCCTACTGTTTGCCTCGGGGTTCTTGATAAGATCCAGAGATGGATATGCAATATAATTGGCCCTGATCTGGCATCTTGTCTACCGTCACTCTCTCACAGACACGTTGTCGCCTCTCTCTGTCTTTTTTACAAATACTTTCATGGTAATTGTTCCAATGAGCTGCTTTCGCTGGTTCCCAGACGTTGTGAATTCAAGCGTCCTATGATGCTGGCATCCCCACTCTCACCCATTCACTGTTGAAACTGTTAAATGTAGCCACCTCTTCAATAGCTTCATATCTCTCACCTCTTGCCTGTGGAACTCCCTTTCCTATTCCTGTTTCCCTGATAGCTATAATCTCCAACTTTTCAAATGTAATGTCAATCAACATCTCCAGTTGCCTTGATCTATCCACTATTCTTCTCCTCATTCTTTCCTCTATCATTCCTATCTGCTCCTGCTCCAAATTCTCTATAACCCCTTGCGTGCTAGTGGCTCCCCACCTTGCTAGGGGCGAAATGCTTAAAAAAAAAAAAAAAAAAAAAGTGCTCAAACTATATTCCTTGGTTCTGCCAGGCCTAACTTTCATGGCTAGGACCCACCATGCCACTTATATTGTAGCAAGCCACCCACATTCCCTCTGCATTGCATCAGTGAGAAGTCAGTTTCACTCCAACAGCTCCTTCCCTTGAACCACTGCTCTGTGGAATCGAATCCCAAACTTAACCTGTTCAACTCTATGGTTAACCGTTACCTCCCCTCCCATCTGCACAAACAGCCTCCTAACATAGTGATTTTCTAATCCCAGCTTAGATGTGGCACAAGGCTGAAAGTATGGGGCACCCAGTGAGGATCGAACTCACTATTCTGTCATAACTGTTTCAGCAAGACAAGCCCGCTAACCATTACACCACTTCGAGGTGCCCCAGCCTCCTAACATAACCCTCTACCATAAGTAACCCCTTGCCTTGTACAGGGTGAAGCTTACTGTAAAAAAAAATGTGAGTTTCTCAAAATCATAGTTTTTTCTGTGGGAGGGAACCTTCTGTGTAGAACTTCAACTTTATAAATGGAATATAGTGGAAATGTGGATGACTCAACTTCCTGTATAAACACATATAAGCCCTTACAGATGTGTGGCTGATAGATATGATATACAAATGTATATATCTGATTAAGAATCGGTAATCAAATAACAAAATACTAAAAAAAAAACACTTATATGGTGGACTCCTATCATGAACAATAAATAAGAGTCAGTAGTGGATGGTGCCTTTTATTTTACACTTATGCATGCTAACAGGGGCTACTGTGGAGAAAATCAGGTAAGGGAAAGACATATTTCATTTGCGCTTTCTTAAGTGCGATACTTTCCCAGCATTGCTGCAGGCGACAAAGCCAACCTGACAGATGAAATTTGTTAAAGCAAAGATTTTGATGGCATCTTTGCTTCAGAGCTTGACAAAGCTGATCACGGTGCTTCATTCTACTGTCTTCAAAACCCTTCAACTTCATGTCTTATGCCACTTGTTTTTCTTTGATGCTTGGGCTTCCCAGGTTTTCAGATTAAAACTGAGATCTTTCAATTTGTCTTTGTAGCATAAGTGCAGACATATAACTGAACACTTGGAGTTTGGTATTTGTTCATACAACACTTTTTTTGGAAGTCTATGTTTATCCATTCTCACAACATGACCAGTCCACCTAAGTTGCGTCTTTGCTAGAATGGTTTCAATACCTGTGATGTTGTTACATTTCAGTATTTGCTCTATTCTTGACCCTGTCATCCCATTTTATATCACATATGGCATGAAGACAGCGCATGTAAAAAGCATCAAGTTGATTTAGATGCTTGTGGTACAGGGTTCAAGTTTCAGCACCAACCAGGGAGAAGAGCTGATCTGTATATGTCAATCTTTACTCTGAGATATATGTATAATGATATATAAATTCTTTTGTATACAGGAACCATTTTAGGGGAAAAATTATGATAAAATTGTAAAAGTTTTCAGGTGATATATTTCATCATTTAGGACTTCATTGAACAAAGTTTGTTTACTTTCATGCAAAAGACAGGCACACGGAGAATTTTAAATTTTTTTTAAAATGTGTGTTTTTTTGCATATATTTTTTTGATTTTGTTGACTGCACAGTATCGTAGCATCAGTTGAACACTGTCTGTAAGAAAAAGAACACCAAGACACAATTCACTCTGCCAGTAATTTGGAAACAGCATGCTGTACTGTTAGGCATTTATGCTGGGACTGTCCTTGGATTGACACCCAAACACTTTAGATCCAAGGACAGTGCAGAGAATTTGGGGAAAATTGGATGAGTCTAAAGGTGATTACGAAGGTGTTTGGAGTGATAACTAACGATAGCAACATTATTCCTTCATTCATCTTCCCACAGGGCCTCAGATTCGACATGGAGGCCTACATAAAATGCCTTGAGGAGCTAGTGCTGCCCTGGGTCAAGAGGGTGGCTGCTGGAAGACAACAGGACTCTGCACCATGGCATACAAGCAGGAGAACCCAGTTATGGCTGTTAAACAATTTCTGCAACCACATCACCCCTTACATCTGGCCACCTAACTCCCCTGACAGCAACCCCTTTGATTATTATGTGTGGGGTGCAGTTGAGTGAGAGACTCCTTGTAACACCAAAGCTGTGTTGAAGGCAAGGACTATGGCAGTGATCACCAACTTAAACAAGGAGACCGTCAAGAAGAGATGCAGGTGACTCTGAAATTGTGTTGAGGTCTGAAGCCCATGACAATTTTATTGAATAAATTTACTCTTTTGTATTTCAAGATATTTTTGTGTAATTTTTGCAAATATATCTGTTAAAATGAGATATGAGTGTTATTTTCATTTTTGCATGATTTATCTATTGCAACCTGTATAATTTTTATTTTTTACTTTAAGGTTCATCCGTATATAGATAGGAGGGGAAGATAAAATTATAGTGAGCAGGGAAACATCGTCTTGGAGTCAGTTTCCCAGGTTAGTGGTTCATAGGAAGAAGCTGTCTAAGTGGAACTTACTTCTTGCTGATGGAATATCAAGGGAATGTAGATGGTTTGCTACTATGTAAATAGCATGGTGAGTCCTTGTCGTGAAGGTTAAACTTGGTCGAACCAAGAAATGTAGTTTGTTCGACATTTTCCATGGTAGTAGTGATAGAGCAGTGAGAGAACCACCACATCCTACCTGTGAGAGAGAGAGAGAGAGAAAGAGAGAGAGAGAGGTTGCAAGGTGGAAAATAATTCTTTTCCAATAAGGGTTCTGTCAAGACTTGAAAGTGAGTTTTTGGCAGCTCCCACCCAAATATGACAGCAGTACTCTTTTTTGGTTTGATCTGGCTCTTATAAAGGTAGAGGATAGCATAAGGAGCTAAGGAGTCAGGTACTTCCTAGAGGAGTACAAGGAGCTGATCCTTTTACCTGCATCTTTAGCTATGGATTGTACATAGGAGTTCCACTTGAATTTGGGTGTGAATTTGAGGACCAATATCCTCTCATCGCATGTGGCCTCCTCAAGGGGACATCTGTTCATCATGACTTGAAGCCTGGCTGGCAGTGATGGAATGTGACCAGTTTATATGTGTATATGTATAATACATGTGGAAGGGGAAAGAAATTCAACAAACGCTGATTATAATTTTACATCAAAACACCGAGGATTCCTGAACATTTAGCATTTAAATTTACTAAGTGTTGCTCTGTACCTTTTAGCATTTAAATTTACTAAGTGTTGCTCTGTACCTTTTAGCATTTTCGATATAAAATCAATATATGCCGTTTGATACATTCATATAATATTATTTCCTTTGGTTAAGATTCACACAATACAAAGCACAAGAGCCACTCAGAGTAGAGCGTTACTGAATGAGGTGTGATCAAAGAGCTATCGGGATTGATGCTATAAAAGGAAAAGTACAACACATATTAAACCTCTTTCAAATTTAATTGCAGTATTAGATTGGCAGCTTGGTCTCATCATTTTACAATTGAAATGGTTATATTTAACCATAAGTTATAGACTAACAGTTACCACTCTTGCGCTTCACATATGTAGAACTCTCTTCCAGCCTCTTGCTTTCCAGTCAGCTTTCATTTTCAATAACTTAAATGTAATGTCAATTGTTATCATTTGCCTTCTTAATTCCCGTGATTTTATTGTTCTCTATCCTTAATATTTTCCTTTCTCATAGTCTTTCATACCTTACATCTTAGTGGCTTTATTGCCATGCTTGGAGTGAAATGATTAAAAAAAAAAAATCAGGTATTTTAGTAAGAATTTATTTTCCACTAAATAAGAATTTAGTAAAGAAATATCCAGCTGTGAAAAATCTAAATTCCACTTTACTACATTTAGGTTAACAATTTACAAGATTTCTTACAGAAGTCACAATGCAGGTACATGTTTTGGAAATGGTTACATAAATTGCTTGGATGTGTTTCTAAATTTTTTTGTATTTTCATAAAATTCCTGCCAAGACATTACTTTTGGTTTTCTCATTTGGCAATGCCAGAACTCTAAGTCTTGGAGCTTTCACTGCAATTTTTTTTTTTTTTTTTGCCAATCCATGTAATGCTCTTTTTATGCATAGAATCTGTGAAGAGGGAGAGATAAAAGGACTGATGTTTTTTTTTTTGGTGGTAGCGAGGGGGGGGTCAGAAATATACTAACTGGTTCAACATATGTCCAAGAATTCTATTCTTAGCAATCTGTGTAACACTCATAACTTTTTTTTTATTTAAATTATTCTTTTTTATTCTTTTTATTAGGATACAGTTCAATTTTTTTCCTCTTAAGCAAAGTGCATGCTGCTTCATTTAAATTTTTATTACCTTGAGGTGAAATAAAACGTTGCTGGAAATGATCCAAGTCAAGGAAGACCATATATTAACTACAATTTCTTTTAAGTTCACCTGTTTTCTGCTGAGAAACCAAAAAAAAAACTCTTTCCTTTTGCATTGTGCACCTGAAGAATATATTGGTCAAAACATTGGGATAACAGCAAAAACAACAAAAAGAATTAGTTCATTTCAATTGTCTGAACAATTCTTGAAATGACGATGACTATTCTTAAAATTATAAATAATCTTTGAATGTTGTTTGCATTACATTTTTAGCAAATCTCTTCACACCTGTTCATATGGACTGGAAAATATTCATTTATTTTCAGTCTGTTTTAAAAATGTTCTTTAATAATAGAAAGCATACTTCCTCAAAGTTTTTGGACCTGGTGCTACAGAACCACAAAGAACTGCACCAAATAATTAAAATGGTTAGCACATATATAGCAAAGAGAAAATAATGACATAATCAAGATGTAAACATTCCTACTTCTAAAACAAAAAGTCAGAAAGAAAGTCCCCTTCAATACTGGAAAGAGTGATAACCTATTGTTGTGGTGTCCTCCCTCTAAAGAGTCTATGTTGGACTCTTCCACCTACTATAAGATTAGTAGGAGAGAAGGCCTTTGGGGAACAGTCAAATTGATTGAACGCTGGTCAACTGACATACACTCACTAGTCGTGTAATACACTTCTGTTATATTTACTGTTTTATATATGATATATCTGTGACACTTGTTTTGTTATTTCTTAAACCATTTACTTGTTCACAACACCTATTTTTCTGAAAAATTGTTTTAATCTTAGATTTTTATAAATTTCAACCAAAAATAACTCTGGTTGCTCAGTCACTAAATTCGAGATGTTTCTTTCTATTAGATTTTACCCCTTTTTGGCAAAGTACTAAAGGTTTTAATCAACACTTAATTGGTTAATCATCTCACTTCATGCAGCTGACTTCCAGATCAACAATATGATCTTCATTTCTCAGGGTCAACTACCAGTATGTTAACAGTTGTTACTCAATTTGTCTATCAGGCTTTAGATAAGAATATTGATGCTTGAGCCACGACTTGAAGGCATTTGACAAGGTTTGGTATGCTGGCCTTATCCATAAGCTGAAGGGGCTATGGTGTCTCTGGATGGATATTTAAATTTATCTAATTGTTCTTAACAAATTGTGTATTGAATGGTATGTTGGATGGCCAAGCTTCTAAATAATTTCTCATTAATGTGGGGTCCCCAGAAATATATCCTTGTATCTATGTTGTTTTTTTATCTTCATCATTATCATCATCCTTCCTTGAGGCCACTACTCTCTGGATTTAATAATTAATAAGTTTCTTGCTTTCTTTTGTATGATTAACTCTGCTAGGGTAATGAAACTATTTAACCCAATTTTTTGGAGAGTGGGGGGGGGGGGTATCTGAAATTTAAAATTCACCAGCTCTAAGAGCCAAAAAGAGCTAAGATTTTAAGGAAACTTTATTCAGTAATGAGTTTATTGGGTTATATTCAATAATAATAATTATGAAATTATGGTAAAACCCTTCAAGAATACAGTGTCTCTCTGACCTGAAGTGGTCTAGTAAATTAGTTTTGAAAAAGGCCCACAAACTTCAATTTTTAGGCGATTCTTCGAAATCCAGAGAATGGCTCCAAACTTTTGGCCTATATTGAAGGAGGCTGAAGAAGATATCAACCAAAATATAATAACTAAAACAACTATGTGAGGATGCTCATTTAACTGATAGAACAAGGAAAATGGATCTCACACTTGAAATAACCCCTAGGGCCAGGCGATTTGGATACTAACTTTATTTCTAATAATACCAATTTTGGGCAAACTGGTAACATATGGCCATATCACATCAAAATATTACTTCCCATATGATAACCAAAGTTAAGCAACATCAAACCTGGTCAGTACCTAGATTGGTGACCACTTGCAAATACAAGGTACTGCAAGCATGGATATGTGGATGTGGCATAAAGGATAATGGCTCAAAACTCGGAGAGCTAAGTTCCAATCAGGTTTGTTATAATAACTTAATCACGAATACCTTTGGGAAATTTATAAATCCACTTCTTTTCTTCCCATCTATGGGTTAATGAGTAAAACTTGTATCAATAAATCATTATTATCTCCAAAATTGTTACAATCTAAAAATATTTTTTGGCTTTAAAAAACTTGTAAAGGGTTGATAAGCTATAGAAAACAAATAAATCAATATTCTTTAAGTTAAACAATGTATGAAAAGAAAGAAAAATATCCTTAGTAGCTCAACTTTATTTTCTGTTTCTTTATAACAAATCTCATAGAGCAGTAGATGCTAGATACCATCCTTATAGACCTATTCTTTCAGGATGCAAATGACCATGACTCTCCACAGCTTTCTGTCTTTGTTGGTCTAAATGATTTTTAATCATTTACCATATCCATTGACTCAAGTTAGTCAATGTTTTCATTCTGCTTTCCAGACTTCAATGCTTGAAATGATAGTATCAGAATTCAGAATAATCAGTCAGAAAATAAGATTAATCAAGCAGAAAATAAAGCAAAAATTATGAATGGCTAAGTAAGGGACCAATCACTGTCCCTGTAAGAGTTTGCTGCATCTGGCTATATATGTGCTACATTCAAAAACACATGCTCAGTTATTTATTCTTGCCGGTAGTGTAATGAATAGTAGCTCTGAATGAAAAATTGTAGAACCGATTTCAAATTTCAGCTGGGTTTGTTACATTCACTTATGTGCACATATCCTTGGGAAAGGTAAGAATCTATCTCTTCCACCTTGTTAAAGGTTAACTAATAGGAATGTATCTGGAAAAATGGTTAATGAAATATTAAATTTCCCACCAAAATATTTCTTACAAGTTGAAATGTGTTTTGGCTTCAAATAACCTATTGATAAACTGTTAAAAAACAAAAAAAACAAATCAATCTTTTTTCTCTCCACCATGTTACACAAGCAGCAAGAAGCAGGTTGCTCTCATCACTACAAGTCCTGGTCATTGGCATCATTACAAAAAAAAAATGGAGCTTGTAACCTTAAGAGAAATTTACTATTTAAAGAAGCTAGCTGTGACATGAAAATGACCTCTTCTTCAACAAGGACTGTTAACAAATACCTAGATGCCTTTTCTCCTAATCTAAGTCTGCAGACACACATTGTCTACAAACACGTCTTTTTCTTTATTTCTCTTTTTCTATTTGTATATTAAATATATTTAAATAGTACAGGTTGCTCTGTTTCTTTCTCTTTGAAAGATGTTGGCAAGTTCATTTGATCCCACATGGCTTAGCATTAACCCTCCATAAATTTGGGATTGTATTCTGGCATATTATCAGGGATATATGATTCTACCAAAAAGGAGGCTGAGCCCCTCCAACTTTTGACAAAAAAAGGAAAAAGACAATTTTATGTGTATATGTAATATATGTATTCACCTGCTTGGCATAAAATGAACCATAATGATGTTGACACACGGTTAAGCAAAATCTAATAAAACCAATCTACCAAAGAATATTGTGAATATCATCAACAGAACATATAAGAAATGAGGAAGTTTTATGAGGAACAGAACTACAAAGAAACTATTGCAAGCAATCAGAGACAGCTAAAATTTCTGGGAAATATGAAGTGGCTTGGAGAAGTTAAGGCTCCCAGAACATATTGAAGGCAGGAAAAGCAGAGTGAAAACATTGAGTAACTTGAGTCAATGGATATGGTAAATGGTTAAAAATCATTTATATCAACAAAGACAGAAAGCTGTGGAGAGTCATGGTCGTTTGCATCCTGAAAGAACAGGTCATATATAAGAGCTCAATTGTCCTTGAAGATTTAAGGCACCCCCAATATTTAGGCCTCCTTAACAGATATCAACCCTTTTTCTATTTTCAGATATTGCCTTTAATACACTGTGTTCCAGCTTCCCTCCTGACAATATACTTTTCCAACAAGTAATATGATTTGGTAAGGTTTTGCTCTTTTCTCTCACTCTGCTTGATTTATTTGTACTGCTCCCCTCACCCAACCTGAAATGGCCAAATTTCATTATGGCTTCTGCTCTTCCTTACAATTTATTCATAAAACATACAATAGGTCAGTGTTACCATGAACTTCTGGCAACCAAATGCTAACAAGACCTTCCAAATAAACTAATTAAGTTCCTCAATGAACCTTGAATCAATTCCAGCTTCACCAGAAAGAAATGCTGATTTTCTTCCTAAAACTTACAAAACGTGGCATTCGTAAAGAATCAATTCCAACTTCACCAAAAAGAAATGCTGATTTTCTTCTGAAAACTTAAAAAGAATGTGGCTTTTGCAAAGAATCAATTCCAGCTTCACTTGAAAGAAATGCAGATTTTCTTCCAAAAACTAACAAAATGTGGCAGTTGAAAAGAACCAATTCTACTTGAAAACAATAGGCTCAGCTTTTTATTCAACTTAGTAACTATTCAGTAGTAACTACTTTTTAAAGTTCTATGTTCACATTATTATTTTTTTTTATTTTATTTAGGCTGTGGTCTTCCTCTTTGTCTTCAAAGTAATCCTTTATATAACCAGCACCAAATAAACTATCAAATTTCTGTTCCCCTTAAACGGCATAAAACAAACTGTCCTGTTTCATTTCAGCCATGTCACAAGTGTCACACAGGCAGTTGTAGATCCAAATGAATTATCATCATGAGACAATATTTTTGTATGGAGACTGCCAAGAATCCAATAAGCACCAATCATCTTAGGGAGACTATAACTGTACTGCATTGGTTGGAACAACAATGGCTCATTGAAAACAGCTTACATAGCAACCAGTGCCACCAGCTATTTGGGTTAAATGCCTATCAAGATGCAACAGGTGGTTATTGCTGGTATTGCAAATCATGTAAACATAGTTATACTGTCAGAGATGATTCATTCTTTGTGAACAGCAGATTGCCACTAAAGCAACTATATATATTTTTCAACCAATAAAGTCCTATTGGAAGGTTTGTTTGATAAACAATATTTACTAGGGAAAATACTGCTAAAATATGAAAATGTAGCCATCAACCTATCACGTGTTATTTTTAAGCATTTAGAAAATAACAATAACATCTACAAATTTGAGAGATTTTGACCTTTTCTAAGATCATCTTCAAGTGTAAATTACAAAGAGAAACTTATTGCGATAAAATTTGCATTCTGTTGTGACAGTGATTTTTAAATTTGTTTTAAAATTTTAATTCCCGGGGAGCTCCCTTATATGGAAAAACTTGTTTTTCCAAAACTTCCATTACTACAATGGATAAATTTAAAATTTGAGAATAACTATGATGAAGCATGTTCATGCATGTTTTTTAAAATCACTATCATAAGTGAATGCAGTTTATTATAACATTTACAATAATTTTGTCTTTGTAATTCACTGCTGAAGATGATCTCAGAAAAGGTCGAAATGTTTGGGTTAAAAAAAAAATAAAGCACCTTTTTTGGTGAATTTCATTTTAACATCAAGAAACTGATTAGATAACTGAAAACTATCAGTATTAAAATAAGTAGACAAAATATGGTTATATTATTCAATGAAACATGTTTAATTGAAGATATGCTACCTATATATATATATATAAGCATTTCACTCCAAGCAAGGCAGGATTGCCACTAGCATGCAAGGGGTTACAGAGAGTAAAAATGCATGAGGGAGGAAAGGATGAAGAGAAGGACAGAGAATAGATCAAGGTATCTCAAGATGTCTATTGACATTGCATTTGAACAGTTGGAGGTTATAGCTGTAAGAGGAAGGGAGTTCCACAGACAGGAAGTATGAGATGAAGCCATTGGAGTAGAAGAGACGCCCACATTGAACCATTTTGACAGTGAATGGGTGGGACTGAGATGTCAACCTAGTATCATGTTTAAATTCATGCAGTTTGGGAACTAGCGAAAGTAGCTCATCAGAGCAGTTACCATGAAACTATTTGTAGAAAAACAGAGGAAAGTGATGGCACATATGTGAGAGAAATGCCAGATCAGGCCCAATCACATTGCATATCCGTCTTTGGATTTTGTCGAGGACCCTAAGATGAACAACGGGGGCTCCAGACCATATATGGCAGCAGTATTCCATGCAAGGGCAAATAGTTGATTTATAGATTTGAAGGATGGATTCAATCAAGAAAAACTTTGTAGCATGACAAAGAGAACCAATTTTCCTTGCAATAAATGAAGCTATTGATTTAATATATTTGTTCCATTTCAGGTCAGCGGACAGTGTGAGACTAAACAGTTGCAGAGAGGTGCTCTCGTGGAGTTGAGCATCAGACACACACACACATATATATATATATATATATATATATATATATATATATATATATATAACACTCAGAGGCAACACACTGAGCAATCATCAGGCCGCGTCTAGCATGAAACAGCCTGTCGCCTCTGAGTGTTGACTTCAATGTTCACTTTTATATTTACATACACTCTATCTCTGATATTGAGCACTTTATCCCATAAATATAGCACACCTTAAAACTAAATATATATATATTTCATAATTTTAATTCACAAAACAATAATCGATACTGAACTTAGCATCTTCAATGAACTCTGTGTACTTCCTGTTCACTTACATAAATCTATAATCATTTTTTTAAATAATCATATAATAATTCCTTCAATTTTCAGCTTCATGTGTTCATTATTCAAATGACAGATGATGCAATTTTACTTGCAAATTAAATATGAATTTTTAAATGATGATTTTTTTTTTATTATTATTAATTTTTATTGATTGAATGAAAGCAAATCCTTTAGACCTGCTTTTTACCTGTTCAGTATGGCTTCCCATTATAGGATTTGAACAAAATGCTACTCACCTGTCTCATTTGGATAATCAACATGCTGATATATACATCTAGGCTTTCAGGCAGCAGATAACATTGCAGCATCAATAAGAGTACTCCTCATTTATCTGTCCAACATACAATGCTAGGTGAGTATGTCTTCCATAGTACACTGGTTAATGTTTGATCCTCAGTGCCCCCCCCCCCGCAACCACGATAAATATTTGATGTAGTGGTGGTTATTTTAAGATGGGAGTAGGGGGCAGAGAAAATGATGAAATTAGTCATTTCTATACAGAAAACATTCATTGACCAAAGAGCAATACAGATGGTTAAAATTTATGAAATCTTTGATAAATTTGGACTTTTGTGGCTGCAAAAAAAAAAAGTGAATTTATTCATTTTCTTTGTTTTTCAGAATTTACAACAAAACTAATAAACTCTATTCATTATATTGTTTGGTTGGCAAAACATCAGCTCATTGCCAATTACTTGAAGCAACAGAAATGTCATTCTACAGAAGGATGCTGAGGATACCTTGGACCGAACATGTGAGCAACAATAAAGTTTTGGAGAAAATTGCCAATTACTTGAAGCAACAGAAATGTCCTTCTACAGAAGGATGCTGAGGATACCTTGGACCGAACATGTAAGCAACAATGAAGTTTTGGAGAAAATGGAAACGTAATAGAAACTTAACATCAGAAAAAAACAGTTGATGTTTCTGGGGTGTGTAATAAGGAAGAAGGGCTTGGAAAATCTGATACTCACATAAAAGATTGGAGGCAAAGATAGAGGTAAACAACACATAATATACTTAGTAAGCTTGTGTAAATGGTTGGCAGACACAGGACTTAGGAGAAATAACAGAAAAACAAAGTTTATTAAGAGTTACAAGGGACTGGAAGTTATGGAGAGCTATGATCGCCTACATTCTGAGGGAACATAGTGCATGATGTAAAAGAAGAAATAAGGATTTCTTTAGTTGGTTCACATATTTTAATAATTTAGTAAATGTCTATAAATTTATGAATAGAAAATTGTTTTCATATTTCTTTATAAATTAGTAAATGATGAATATTGCATTGCATTATTTCAAATTGTATTAGTTTTTAGAATGTAAATATAAAATTATTCTTTTAAATAAACAATCTAAGAAATAAATAGTTTTGTTGTAAATTCTCAAGAGCAAAAATAAATGTATAAATTCACTTTCATCATATGTTAAGGTTTTATTCCAATTCTATTTATGACTTTTTAAAACAATGAACATTGCCAAGTATGGAAGGTAGTTAAGATAATAGTAGTATATTGTAGGCCCTTCGCAACTCTGTTTATGTGATCAAGGGCAGACATTATTTATTTTCATGGCCTTTTCTTAACTCCCTTCAATTTAATATAGTAAGTCTGTTTAGATTCATAATAAACCTAATGTCTTTTTAATTGTTTCAGTATTATGAACTTAGTCTGAATACTTTTCGAGAACATTTTGATGCTTTTTGTACTTCGTAGCAACTTTGGATTTATTTCCTTTTGATTTTAGGCACTTTGCAGGCCCAGTTAATGTTATTACACTCCCTTGTTATATAACCTGGGTATGGATGGGTTTTGTATTGAGTTGCATGCTCATTTATTTCTGTTCTGCCAACTGGATGCTAGTTGGGCTTTTCTATCCATTCTTACTTTCAGCACTCTTACTTCCAGCTACCATGGTCCCTTATGTTCCAGCATTCCTTGCCTGTATTACTTCTGGCTACCACAAACCCTTATCATCTGGCATTCCTGGCCTTTATTACTTCTGGCTACCACAGACACTTTATCTTCCGGTATACTTGGCCTTCATTACCACCGACTCTTTAACCTAACTCACCTGGTTGATCTGCATTAATGGACCTGCTTACAACAGCCCTGAACTTCTGGCTATACTAAGTCGCTGCTTCCGGCTTTCTTGCCAACCTAACTCAACTTGCTGCATGCATATCATCCAGACTTCAAATAACCTATTCCGTACACTTTGGTTAAAATACTATGGAAGGTTCACCATTGGTCTTAACCAGCACCTTTTCAACACAGACATGTGGACTGAAATTTCGAAGTGCCAACTACTTTCAACATTTAATCACAGTTATAGTATCTAGATCTTCTAGCCAGTCAGTATTCCTCAATTTACCTAATTCTGCCTCCACTACTTGATTCATTGTTAATCAAAATTGATACCTTTGTATAGGATGTAAATACATTTTGCATTAATTTTTACTTTGTTGTTAGTTATCCTCTTGTTGACCTGTCAGATTTCATGTCTTTTATTTTAAAAATGCTAGTAGACCTCTTGTGACATCTTTATTTTGGTGCACAGGCCAAATTATATCGCACCCCCTTCAGGGATTCTGTTACAAGTATCAATGGAAAAACCATCCTTTTTTACATGCATCTTTTTTTTTGCAGGGACAATGGTCCAAGTTTGTGGAATCTTTTCCTTAAGATTAATTTCTGAAAGAAACATTTTTATCAAGTGCACTGTTATTGTTCTTTCAGGTATTGATGAGAATTTCCTTCCTAACCTTTTGTTTAAGGTAGTGTGGAAAGTTAACATATTAATTATATCAATATTTTCTCTTCTAGTTACATGTGCTATACAATTGTTGTTGTTATTGCAGTTAGGAGTCTTCAAGTGATGTGTGTTTTGTTTCTTCTTTGTCTAGAGGACTTGAACGATTGTCTTCTTTAAGACTTAAAGGATTCATTTACATGAAGCCATTTTTATAAAAAGTCAGTTGTATATCGATGATAGCTTAGACATTTCTGAATGAGATTGACACCATGTATAGCATCCATACAAGAGTCTATATCTGAGAAAGCTATTTAAGGAAATGACTAGAGTTGATATATAAAAGTACACCTCTCTTATTTTCAATTCCTTTCTGTCATATGCTAAATTTGCTATAACTGAGGTATTTGAAGTGATTAGAATTTATCAAATCCACCTTCTGAATTTTTATCATGGATTCAAGGGTACATGCCTTCATGACTCTAATTCCAGTTCCAGATCATAGTTTCTGTTTTTGAAAGGTTTATCTGAAGTCCCATGTGTTTGGGACATTACATAACAAAAATGTTTGTTATATCAACTATGAATCCCTATTTCATAAACATAACAGCCCACTGTGCAATCTTTCCTTTAAAACTCTTGTATTATAGCCTTGTGCCAGATTAAGTTAAGTTTAGTTGACTGGCAGAGAGGTTTAGTTTCTCTGACATGGTCATTGAAGGCTTCACTATTTTTGTCCCTGATGGTTGGTTGTTTTTGCTTAGTAGCATATCAACACTTGCCAAAATCCCAAATATTTTGTGCACAATTTTCTTTTTGGAAAATAATAATAGTTTTAGTGATGCAAGTCTTACTAATTAACCCATAGCTGGGGAGGAAGAGAGATGGATTCATACATTTCCCAAGTGTATTTATGCATAAGTGAATATAATGAACCATTATCCACTACACAACCGTCACATCCAAACTCACAGCATATGGTATTCCCAAGTAGTCACTCATTTAGGTACTGACCAGACTTAATGTTGTTTAACTTCAGTGAACATACAGGAAGTGGTTTTTCAGCGTGATGTGGCCGTAAGCCTTATTTTGGTCCAGTTTCAAGCCAACCTGAATAAACATTTATAATGCCAAGCTAATATATTTATATCCAACTGATAAAGTAATAAACATTTGCTTACTATCACTAAATTTCTTTATTGCACCTTTTTTTTTTTTATTAAAACCCAAAATATTAAAAAATCAAATAGAAAATCTCTCATCTTCGACAGATAAAGTCAATTTAATCAGAAAATGTTTACATCTGTTTGTTGCTGCTCAGATAACAAGATATTAGAACCTTTTTCTTCATATTAACAGCAAACAAATATATATTGCAATTCAAGATATTTCAAATTGCCTGATTAAAAACTGAATTCCTCTAAGCCAAAATTTTCAGTTATTTTATTTTTGTCAACAATCAGCATCATTCTACAAAATAAACTCCAGCACCTAAAAAATACTTGCCTCTACTAATTCTTTTTTTCTTTCAAATATATGAGAGGCAAAACTGCAAATGCAGAATAAATCTTCAAGTTTTCTTTTGGGAATGAACAACACATGAAAAGCATCTTTGATACTGGACAAGTTGGAAGAAATTAACTGAAAGAATTTGGTTAATTAATTAGATTTGTGGACAATTTGTACTTAAACATTTCAGTGTTTAATTATATCATAAGAAAAAGAAACTTGAAGTCAGTTTTACTTAAAAAAAAAAAAAGAAATAAATTAAAAAAAATTAAAACAACAAACCTTTAATCTTAGGCCTTGATACAAGTTGGGAAGTCACTGAAAACAAATTTTAGCTTTTGCTATACATATCAGCTGAAATTTTGTAAATCTGGCTCAGGAAAATATGATGATTTTCTAAGAGTAGCTTTGATGTGGCACACAGCCAGAATTATGGGGCACACTGTGATGATCTAATCAACTAATCAGTTGTAATTGACCTAGTGAGACAAGCTTGCTAACCATTACACCATGGTGAAGTGCCCAAGGCCCAGGGAAATATAGGTAAAATGATATTGTTAACTAAACTTTCAAATTGAAAGAAAAGCTAGTCTGCTCACCACAATCAATATTTAACCCTCTCCCAGGAAGTAGGGGGTCTTCTTTTTTTTTTTTTTTCTTATATGCAACTTTTATGGTTGAAGTATTGATTTGAAACTCCAAATATGTTACTAAAAATAGATTGTACTGAAAAATTGGCCTAAGGAATAAACACATACATTAGAATCAAACGGCTACCAGCAACATTTCACAAAAAAAAATTAAATTCTGCAAATATTTTAATTACACTCATATAAGCAAAAAAATAAAATAAGGCATGACTTTTTTTTTTATTTATGTGTTCACAAACAATTATTTCATAAATGAAATTTCAATAAGAAGTCTCTTAGCAAAAAAAAAATACACAAGCAAATATAAAATTTAGGTTAAAAAAATTATGTATAGGTGGTGTTGTCATCTAAAGTCAAGATGACGTAACTAGTTCCATATGAAATGAAAATTAAAAAATAAAAGCTAAAAGAATAATTCTGCTAAGTTTCAAACCATTTACACCAATATTTGGAGCTCTATGACATTTTAAAATTGTGAAGCCAAAAAATCCACACCCACTTTTCATAACTCCTAAATAACCAGCCTGGGATAAAGTTAATATCTAGGATTTTATCTGGACTCAAATACTGATGATATTTCTTCTATATTAATTTATTTTGTTTTTTTAGTTTTCAGATTACTTGCAAAATCTGTTTTGGAGTGAGTAAATACTTTTAGTTTGAGTAATTAATGTTTGATATATGCAGGTACTTATTAGTTAATAAATGTATGTGTGTGTATATATACATATATATATTTTGCATAACAGAAATCAAAAATTGCTTCATGAGTATAGACTATTTCAACTAACAAAGGCTGACACATTCAGTGTTAGTTGAAACAGTCTATACTCAAGAGGTAATTTTGAATTTCTCTGTTGTGTAATTTATATATTCTGTTATAATAAATCCACTGAGCTCTTTTTGTGGATCAGTTTTAATATTATATTATTAGGGCCCACATGGATCATATACCAATGGATTTATCACATGTACTATATATATATATATATATATACATATACATACGCAAACACAGAGGGTGCAGCAGAAGTACTTCCCACATAATAATAAGACATTAGTGGCAATGGTGTCTTCATTTAGCTAATAGTCATTTTCCAAGTGTAGCTTAGATGTGGCACAAGGCCGAAAGTATGGGGGCACCCAGTGAGAATTGAACTCACTACTCAGTCGTAATTGTTCTTGCAAGACAAGCTTGCTAACTATTACACTGCCTCGAGGTGCCCTCTTCATTTAGCTAATATCTTACCATTCTGTAAATGTATTTCTGCTACATCCTATATATATATATATATATATATATATATATACACACACACACACGCACAACAAAAAATGCTATATCTATTATTTAATGGATACATGTGTTTGAGTAGATATGTCTGTTTTTAAGCAGTTTATTTTCATGTCTACTGGACTGTGCATTGAAGTGTCTTATAGTAAACATGCCATCCATGAGGGTTCAATCATGCATCCCCCTTGCAGGGGAAACCACCATTAATCCCAGTGTGCTTTATATCACTCAGCCGTGGAATGCTTTCACAAACTAACAAAGTTCAACTAACCTTTTTGAGAAATGTAAATCTCTTGTTTGAATCATTAGCAGATAATATATATGTTTTAATGATAATTTTCATTCAAAAAAAAAAAAAAAAAAGGCTCAAGAACCACTCAAGTTTGACACTTATAGTCAAATCAGTAAAGCTGAATGAAAGGGGTATGAAATGATAGAAAAGAAGGTGGTAGGAAAAGATGATGATAAGGAGATAAAATGATGATTGACCCTTCACTTGAAGTCACAATTAGAGTGTTCAGTGAAGTACCCTCACGGGAGTTCACTCCACAAACTGGGAGTTCCTAGGAAGAGGTTTTCCAAGGGGAATTTTCTTATTATTATTGGAACACATGATCGATGTAGCATGCTGTATCCTAACTGCAAAAATCTGAACTGGTATAACGAAAAACTGAAGGTCTTCTGAACGTTTGCTATGGAAATGCTGACATAATAGCAACAGGTTTGCAACATTGTGTCTGTGAGGAAAGAGGTTGCAGAGTGGAAAACTTGTCATTATCCACAAGACCATACAAAGAGTTTTGAATCTGTCAAGGCCGAAAAGCAAGTATTGAACACCTCCAGCCTGGACAATTTTTTGATCTAAACTGACTCTGATAAAAAAGTAAAGCATGGCAAAAGGAGTCAGTTACTTCCTAGAGCAATAGAATGACCTGACCATTTTCCAACATCTTTGGCAATAGATTGTATATATGAATTCCACTTGAGGTCTGGAGTGAACTTGAGATCCAAAAGACATTCAAAGCACAGTGTCTCTTTGCAAGTGTAACCATTCATCGGGACTGGTGAAAACTCAGGAGGTAATCTATGAAAATAGTGTATATGGCATATCATTAACATTACCTGAGTGTAAGAATTCGTATGTTATACCTGATTCTTCAGTAGAAGTTTTGGCACTTACCAGTTTATATATAATCCTAAAAATTCTCAGACACAAGCAAAAACAAATAAATAAATAAAAACATTACTGTAAATATCTAAGCAAATTAACTTGTGAATTCCCCACTTCAAATATAAAATAAAATTGGAAAATATATTTAAAGGTTTAGATGTTTTCAAATTGTTTGAATCTGACAAAAAAAATTAACTTGAAAAGAATAACAACAAAAAGAAAATGCAAAAAAATTCAAGTTAAGCTTGTACCTAAAATAGTTCAAAATAAAAAATTTACAAAGTTTGAATGTGTGACTAGGATTGTTCTAATTTTTTTAAATCTGGAAGAGTAGCATAAATCTACAACATTACACAAAGAAAAAAAATATAGTTTAAGTATTACCCAAGAAAAAGGTGTTTATTGTGAATAAAGTTTATTTCATTGGTGAAAGATCTTTTATAAAATTAGTAAAACGTTGATAAATTACCTCGTGAAGCATAAATTGTATAGTTTCACGATTTCTTTTTCAAATACACAATTTACAATTAGTTTTAATATTATTATACTTTCTTCGTTATTATTTCACATATCATTTAGACTAATAACTCATCGTTACTACTTTTGATCAGTGTTTCAGCCAACAGGTTCTTCAGCCTCTCTCAACTGTACCGTTTATTTTTTTTTTTTTTGTCTCTTTATTTCTCTTGCAAATGGTTCTAGATCCTGGGCATCAAAATTATTGTAAATATCCAAGTCAGCCCCCCCAAAAACCTCCAAGCTTACTACACTGATTTTCACTTATCAAAAGCTAATGGTCACCTAATTTTGATTTTGGATACCCACATAATATTGAATTTTATACTGAGCTTACTTATGTAACATTGATCAGACACATGCATGCAGCCATCTATCACTCTTGAATGAGACTCTTATCAGCATGTCCTAAGCTGAGCATAGTATGGCTCAGGGCCAAAAGTGTAGAGCACCCAGGGAGGATATAATTTGGTAAAATGGTAAATGTTTGCAAAATTATTCTAACTAGCTCTACAAAAAGGCACCTATATAATTATTTACTTAGCTTTGTTTGGCACAAGGCCACAGATATGAGGCACTTAGTGAGGATCATACTCACTACAGTAGTAATGGTCTGTAAGATTAGCTTGCTATTGATGGTGAAACAACCCCTGTCATTCCCCAGCTTCTTATTTATTATACTGAATGTTGAGGAAATTAGTTTAAGCTATTCAGAATATTTCTGTCTCTCAGATCATTCGTAGTCATGACCAAAATTTTGTTATGAACTCAACAATGCTTTTTTTTGACTGCATAATTTAGATATGGCTATATATAGATTTGACTTTTTTTTATCCAGTCATAGCTAGAGAACCCTGTATGCACTGCTGTTTAATCCAATGGGAGTGGGAGAAGAGATAGATTCATGCCTTTCTCAAGGGTATTTGTGCAAAAGTGAAATGTAATGAACTTAACCAGAATTCAAACTCAGTTCACAGATTTCTTGTTCCAAGTTGCTAACCATTGCACCATCTGCACATCCATTTAGAATGACTCATGTTGGCAAATTTAATTTTAATTCTACAGAACATGCCCAGATCTAAAATTATCCATAAGAGAAGGTACAAAAAAAAATTCTTGTGAGAAATTATATACTGAAAGACGGCTCAAGAATCAATTGACTGAAACACAGTGATTGAAGCACATCAAGGATGAGGATATTAGTCTGAATAACTTGTGTAATAATGACTCCTCTCAGAGTTTCAGACAATATTTCTTATTTGAATATAATTCTGAACAATAAGCATTGGTAACATTTTTTGGCAGTTTAACATAAAAAAAGATTAAATTAGTTTTTACAAACAAAAATGCACAATCATGTGAAGAAATTTTTTAAATAAAGTAGAAAAAAAATGTAGACAAAATAATCCAAGACAGAGAAAGTAAAACAAAATATTTTATGGAGCAAAAGAAAGAAAGAAAAAAAGAGTGAAGGATGTCAATGATGAATTTTACAAAATTTCATCCGATAGAGAAAAATAAAAAAAATCATTTTAGACAGGTACAGATAGTTTATACATAACAGTGACACGCACACACAGAGACACACACGCAAAAGTTTAGAGCTTTAAACTGATTGATATTTTTCATTCTAAACAGAATGCTTCACCTGTGAAATGTCTGTATAACTCTTGAGAAACAGTAAACTGAAGCAGTTTACTTTGGCCACAATTGAATTTTTTTTTCCAGTTATGTTGGATGAATCATCAAACTATCTATTTTCATAAAAAAAAAAAAGAAAAAACTATTCTAACATATTCACACCCATAAAAAATATTTGGTAATTGGACAATACTGATTCAATTTGATTGTTCCTTTCTCTGGGAGGCAATTCAGCCAGCAAATTCTTTGATTTTGAAAACCAGTAACCATTGTCTCAGAGTATATAATTTACTAAGCATCACTTAGTCTGGCACGAAGAGGAATAAGGAAGGGGAGATTGGGTTGCACCAATCTCCCAAGAGAAGAGGGCCTGTTTACTTTGAAAATCAGCTTTCTAAATCTTGGCATTTACGTGGGGATGAATATTGACCACTAGCCCCAATGGGGAAACTGAACGATGTCGACCATAAGAAACATTCACATTTACTAAGCTTAGCTGGATGCGCCACAAAAGTAAATAAAGTAAATGGAGGTAGGAAGACTGTGTAACACCAGACTTCCAAGTAGAGAGGAAGATATGCTTGATTTGAAAATCGGCTTTCAAAATGCTAGCCTTAAATCTCAACTGGACTTGAACACCATCCAATAATACCAGTGGGAAATACACAACACCAAACCTATAAGACAGGTTCTTATGAAGTTAGCTTAATGTCGTAGAAGGAGTAAATAAAGGACGTGAAGACAGGGTTGCAGCAACATTCCAAAAGAAAAGAACTTGCCCGACATAGAAAATCAGCTTTCGAAATCCCTGGGGTGTTCAAAATATAACCGCTAGCATCATTGAAAATCATGCACCCTCAGCCAAAAAGCAGGCCCCTATAGAAGATATTTCTTTGATTATTGTAATTTAGATATTGCTTGTAACAAAGAGGCAGTAATGGCTTGGAAATTTCATGGTGTTTGAGGCAATGAATCTCGGCCTAGTAATCTATAAGAATTTTCAAATACACATCTGCAGAGACATTTGAAAGCTGATATCTGAAGAAATTCTGTCTTTTCCTCCTCTCCTTCATTTAGCATATGGAGGATTATAGTTTGGAATTGTAAGTAGGGTGGATTTTACAAGTAGTACTGGCCAGAGTGGGCAATGAGAAATGAAAGTCTTGCCCATGATCTCAATGGTTACTACAAGGTGTGAAACTGTGTCAGACATAAATCAACTACACTGATAATAGAAGGATTGATGGTCTTTTCAAAAATGGTTGCATCACTCAGGCAGTGTGAGTTTTTTTTAAACTCTTGCTAATATTGCTAAATATTTTCTCAGACTGCAATTATAGATCTTTTATGTTTCTGTCATTTACATTATTTATATTCAGACAGTTATCCTCATCTTTGTTGTTGTTATCAATAGCCCAAATATAAATAATGTAAATAATGATAACTCCTCATCCCAGAAATTCAGACAAAATTTATCTTTTAGGCTTCACTTCCAACTCCATCCAGCATTTTGTGGAGTATGTTATTTCTTTGTAGCAAAAAGTTAAAATGACTAGTTATTAATTTGTAAAGAAAAGCTTAAAAGCCTTTTTTGGCATATTTTCTCAGTTAAAGAAAACTAATTATGTAAAGAATTTTTTTGTTTAAATTTAAAAACAATGAGGAAAAGTTAAAAATTAACTGACTTGGGCGCTCAGATAAAAATCACTAAAATTGATTGTCTATAAGATAAAGTTGTTATCCATCACTTTTTGTTCGATGGAGATTATTTCTTAGACGTTTGCCAAAAATGTCAAAGAAAATGTCTATTGGCGAGTGAAATGGCACGATTGAAATATTTGAAGAGAAGAGATTTTTTTTTTTTTAAATAAAGATTTGCACAAAATAGAGATTTAATCAGTTTCATTAAATTTGCATTTTCTTTGTTCACATTTCTTAGTCATAAAATGATCAATTTCTCTTGATCACTCATTCTGTGAACAACCAGAAAGGCAAAGTGAGAATTATAAACATTTCACTTACTCACAAGAACAGGCATGTTGGTTTAATGCATTCTTCAATTACAGATTATTGCAAGAAAAAGTTTAGGCATCTGAATGTTTATTTGTTTGTGTATTTTCTTTCTTTGAAAGGTTGATTCTGTTTCCTGATTGTATTATTATTATTATTAGCAGTAATACATACAGAAAATGAATTCCTTTATTTATTGTGCTTTTTTATTCCTCATTGCTGCCACTACGTTATTTGTGATTATATTAATTAATAATTACATTTTTTTTTTAATTATTTGCATTTATGATCATCAACAAAAATATTAACAAATTCAAATTTAATAGTCATTGACAAATGGCATGTTTAACGTATTTACAATAACTTGCATTGCAGTTTAAAAAGGAGGCAAATATTTAAGCTTTTTCTTCATAAATTGATTTCTTCTACAAGTAACTTTTAATAATTAATTGCAAGAAGTCAAAACATTATAAGCTATATCTTTTTTTTTCTTTTTTTTTTAATATAAAAGCAATATTATCACAGGTTTTTTCTCATCTTGCAGAGAAAAGGACATTATTGAATTAGGTATGGTTAAGGATGAGAAAAGTATGGAAGCTATTGAGCCCAGAAAATAAGTTGATGCATCAAACTATGGACTGAAAAAAAAATCAAAAAAATTTAACACCTAAGAGTATCTTGTAAAGCATGTATGAAAGAGTCAAATATAAATTTGCAGAAGACACACAAAAGAAAGAAAAAATATAATAGCAAGAAGCTTATGAAATGGTTTTGAGCTGATTAAAAGCAATTTCACCTAACTAATACATGTCATACAAGAAAGAAATCATTTTAAGTATTCTTATACCATTTATATATTTTAAAAAAGAGCAAGGAGGAAAAGAAAAAAAATAGGAAATAAATAAATGAACAAGTATCTTAGACAGCAAAACAATGTATTTTCAAAAGAACATTTCCCCCAACACACATGCTTGATACATAGTCTTACTTATTAAACAGCAAAAATTTTTTCTCAATCCTCAAAAGAATTTTTCTGTGAGTCAGTTTTTTGTTGTTGTTGTTGTTGTTTATATTCTTTTTTTTTAATTCTTTATCTTTCTTTTCCATCTTCTTGGTCTGAAGAAGAATTTTTTTTTTTTTTAGTGGGCATTGAAATGTACCCAAAGAAGCAATTAATTCCTGTCTTTCAAAGTTTATTGATTTTCTTTTATTTATTTATTCTTTTCAAGAAATCAGTCATCAGGAGAGAAAAAAAAAGTCAAAGGGTGTCAAAGGCTGAGCATTTTTTGTAAATGTTTATTGTTTGTCATCCTGATCACAAATATTGGAATATAAAGACAGAGAGAAGGATGAAGAGAATGAGAGACAGGACTTATAAAGGAGTGACAGTCATGATTGCAATGCTGATAACTTCTATATAGTTCTATTCCTTCAGTGACTGATAAGAGTCACCTAAGTAAGGTTAAGTAATTCAATATTTTTGTCAAAATCTTTTTCATCTTTTTTGTGCTTAACACAGTGTTTCAGCTAAAACATTCTTCAGTTGTTTCAAAGTGTATGTCACATCCTGTGGCCTTTAGAAGACACAAAATACTTTTCTTTACTTTCTTTTCTCGGAGAGTTCCCAAGACTACAGGATCTAACATAGACTTGAAGGAAGCTAAAAAAATATATCAGCCAAAACATTAAAAAGCAAGAAAAACAGTGATAAGTTTAAAAATTATTTAAACAACTTAAGAAAATAAAGGAAAGAACTATTTTTGTTCTTATAGATTTTAAACAATATTGCTTATTTAAAAAAAAAAAAAAACTCACTTGCTTATATTCTTTGGTCTCTGGATATTTACTTACTCTGCATACATATTAAATTACTAAAACATTGACAATTAAAAATGAATAGTTAGACAAAAAATTTATTTGAGATGTTAGACATTATCCATGTAATTATGAAGTCTAGGTTACTTTAATCTATACTTATTGATAAAAATGTTCACCAAATATGGACATTTTAATCAGTATTCCATTTTCATATCTTAGATGTTTTCTGGACTGAAATTCTTGAAAATCCTACATTGGATTATTTTTGTTTTTTTTTAAATAATGACCTAGAAATTCTTTCAAATATCAATTCCTATCAATTGCTTTGGTCAATAAGAAAAAAAAAAAAATTCCCCAATTTATGAAGACACAAAAATTTTCCCCACCTAAAAAAAAAAAAAAAGAAAAAAAAAATATATATATATATATCTCCAGATGATTTTCCTACTTTCTGAAGATCTAAACATTTTTTTTTTCCTTTTTCTTGGTCATTTTTGTGGGTGTCTGTTTTAATGGTCAACTCAATTTAAATTTCTTTCAGTTTTAGAATTTTTAATAGAAAAAATTCCACATAACTATCACTATTCATGCATATGGTATATCTGCAGACATCTAGCAATTCCTGCTTTTGGAGCACGAAGAGAATAATCAGAACAAGCGAGAGAGAGGAAGAGAGATAGAAAAAAAAGAAAAGACATAAAGAGGGGGGAAAAATTTAGAGGAAGGAGAAAAAAGTCAGAATTTTGGTTGGGCACTTCTGAGCTCTTGTAGTAACTTTATCTTACACCATATTTTGTACATAACAATTTCAGATCATGTTTATTTTTTTTTTAAACTGATTTGTGTGTGTGTGTAAGAGTTTTTATGTGGCTATTCAAGCAATATTTAGATAATTTTAATACATTTTTTTGGCATGCAGTTTTTCCTCTCAAAGCAAATTTTGCAAGCAAACCTTAAAATATTCATTTCATTCAACAACATTGTTTTTCTTAGTTTTCCTTTAAAATCTTTTTGGGAAAAATCCTCAGAGGAAACAAAAATTGAACAGAAATACTTATCAGACATTTTGACTTTCTACAGAAAAGAAAACCAAGATGAGTATCATTATTATTATTTTCATTAGTTCCTGCATGTTTCTACTGTAAGCAAGAACAATCTCTTGCACCAACACACAGAATAGTGTGAATGTGTTTCCATCGAAGAATATTGCACTTCCTAAAGATGGAGAAGTGAAAGGATTTTAATGTACAAAATGAATATTTTTTTCTTGTTACTTTTTCATTTGCAATGAATCTTTTTTTTTTTTTTAACTTTTTTTGAGAAGAGTTCCATTATGATATTTTTTTTTTTATTTTTATCAGGTTAAACAACAACAAAAAATATCAGGTTTTCAGAATTACAGACAATTTCAGCGATTTTTTTTTTTTTTTTTGCTTTTTTTTGCTTTTGTTTTGTTTCTGTATTTTTGTTGTTGTTGTTGTTGGTAATTGGTTAACGTCTCTCAACTTCATTATTTTGCATCTGTTTTAAAACCTCCAATTATCATGGGCAGAAAAACATTGGAAAGTTATTCACAAGAATGAATCCAAGCAGCAGCAGCAGCAGTTAAAAAAAAAAAGAAAGAAAGAAAGAAAATGAAAAAAAAAAACTAGTCAATGTGTTTTTTTTTTTTTTTTGGTATTTTTTTTTGTTTCACAAAGTTCAGAGGGCAGCCATGCACCAACAGCAACTGTTAACCTTTGACACAGCACAGTTTGGCGTGTTTTGTTGTTAATTTTTCCTTTTGACGGCACTGGTTTGCAACAGCAGCAGCAGCAGCAATGGAAAAAATGGGCTGAAATGCATTTCCAGCCGATTGAAAATATCACGCAACAGAAAGCAGGTCAAATGTTGATAACAGGGCAATCACGGTCAAAATGGACGACGACACTGTGAAACAGGATTCAGCCGCTCTATCTGTATATAAACCTTCTGAAAAAGAAGAAAATAAGTATTAAATCATTAACAATTAATATTAAAACAAAGTTTAGACCAAAGTAGTTAAGCAAGTTTGAAGGAATGTAATCAAACCAAAATATCACAAATCTCTCGCTGCTCTACACTATTTCCATGGAAGTGTTTGTTTTATTTATTTTTACAGTAAGGTTCACCCTTTACAAGACCTGGGGGCCACTCAAGGTAGAGGATTACATTAAGGAGTAGTATATACAGCTAGGAGGAGAAGATAATGGAAAACTCTAGACATGAACGGGTTAAGATTGTAGTGATTGGGGAAATATCCGCAGTGGTTCATGGAAAGAAACTGTTTGAGTGGAACTTACTTCTCACTGATGGAATACAGAAGGAATATGAGTGGTTTCCTAGTATGTAAGTGGCATGGCAGATCCTAGCTGTGAAGGTTATATATCATGGAACCAAAGAATGTAATTTGTCTTAGCACTTTCCATGTTAGTAGCAATAGAGCATTGAGAGATTTGCCTGTGTGAGAGAGGTTGGAAGGTGAAAAATAATTCTTCTCCAACAAGGACGTGGAGATGTTTTGAACTATCAAAAATGGAGAGTGAGGTCTGGGCAGCTCCCACCCAAATATGTACTCCATTTTCAGGCTGACCTGGCTCTTATAAAGGTAGAGGATAGCATGAGGAATCCGGTACTTACTGGAATGGTACAGGGAGCTGATTATTTTACCTAATTTCAGCAGTTCTAACCTTCATGGCTAAAACCCAACATGCCACTCTCATTTTAGTGAACCACTCTCATTTCCTTCATATCTACCTGATGAGATGTAAGTTTCACTTTCTTCCCACAAACCACTGCTTTGTGAAACTGACTCCCAAGAAGATTGTTCCCTCATCAATACAATCGAACTGTTCAAGTCTAAGGGTTAGCTGTTATCTTCCTCATGTATCCTCATAAACTGTGCCTCTTACTCTGTAACTCTCTACCTTGAGTGGCTCTTGGGCCTTGTACAGTATGAACATCACTGTAAATAAAAAATAACTATTTGAAAGAATTTCTTTGTTTTATAAAATCTCTCTCTCTAAAAATGTGTGCATGTGCATTTAAATATCTGAAAAGTTTTATAACATGACAGAAAATGTAACACTGAAGACACATTGGAATAGCAAAAGATACCTTCCAAAAGCTAAGCAAAATATTAAGAAATAATGCTTGTAGGAAATTTTGTTCACTGTACCATGCTAGACAATTTTTCTGTCAGCATTTATCTTACACTGTTATAAGTCTATCATACACCCATGCACTGAATACTGCTGCAACATCCAGTCTGGTGCTTCTGCTATGTTTTAATAGATTCTTGATAAAATACAAAGAAGAATTTGCAATGTTATCAGTCTGAACCTGGCATATTGGCTTCAGTCCCACCATCATAAATATAGAGCAATTTTTCACTCAAGGTAGAGCCTTACTGAATGAGGCTGTTGAAAATAAATAATAAAACTGAGACTTAGTGAGGATAAGATTGTAGTGATAAGGGAAGCATCTGATCGAGAGTCTGTTCCACCAAGTAGTTCTTGAGAAGAAGCTGCCTGAGAGGAATTTCATCCTTACTAATGGAATACAAAGGAGATAAAGATGGATCTTTGCTGTAAAGGTCTGAAATTGATGGAACTAAAGAATGTAGTTATTTAGAACATTTGTTATGAAAATAGTATTTGTAGGAAAGGGTTTGTATGGTGGAAAACAATTCATTACCCACAATGCCATGTAGAGACATTTGAACTCTGTCGAAACTCGAAAATGACAATTGAGCAGCTCCAGCCTAGATATGGCAGTCATATTTCATATTTGGTCTGATCTGACTCTTGTAATGCTAGAGAATGGCAGGAGGACTCAAATACTTTCTGAGCAGTATTTTTCTATCCTCTTCAGCAATGGATTATATATATATATATACATATATATATATATATATATATATACACACACACACACAGGGTTCGATGGGTAAATTGTTGCCATCCTATATTTTGTGCATTGTTTTTTATTTTGTCAGAAAACTCACTATGTTTGCCAACAGGGCTCTGCACCATGCCACACAAGCAGGAGAACCAAGTCATGGCTGTCAGACAATTTCTGTGATCACATCACCCTTTATATCTGGCCACCTAACTTCCTAGACTGCAACCCCCTTGATTATTATGTGTGGGGAACAGTTGAGCAAGAAACCCACAAAACTCCTTTCTAACACTAAAGATGAACTGAAGGCAAGGATTATGGCAGCATTCATCAATTTAAACAAGGAGACCATCCAGAGGAGTTGCAGGAGATTCTGAAATTGTCTGAAGTTTGTGGTTGAAATCAATAACAATTTTATTGAATAAATTTATTCTTTAGTATTTCAAGATATTTTTGTGTAATTTTGGTAAATATAGCTGTTAAAATGAGATGCCAGCATTATTTTCATTTTTGCGTAATTTAGACGACCATTTATCCATCGCACACTGTGTATTCCACTTGAGATTTGGGGCAACTTGAGTCTCAATAGATGTTTTGAATCAAGGATCCTCATGGAAAGTACAAGCTTTTATTGTGACAGCAGAACATTCTTGGTCCGCTTGGTGATGATAAAACATTGCTTGGTTTTGCACATATTGATGGTTACAAATCAGTTCCACGTCCACCAATATCCATTGAGTTGTTAGAGTTACGTCAGAGGAGAGATCAGTTGTAATCTGGATTTTTGGAAGTGCCCCCATTAATTACAGTATTCTCTGCTTAGATATTTATTAAAGATATATGTTCTTAGATCATTTATATAAAGCAGAAAGAGTGTAGGACAGAGGAGTTATTCAGTTATATGCAAAGGTGCATATAAGTTCAGACAGAATCATATAAAAGAAAATATTTTATGACAATTATGATGATATAACTTACAAATGAATACAACACAGATCCTGGCCTTGTTAGTAGATTATACTACTTTAGGTAAACTATCAAACATTGCTAACTTTAGAAAACTTTAAAGAACCGAAACAAAACTATGAGCATGTAAGACAACTGCAGTTACTTCTATTCACACTCACAAAAAAAAAAAAAACCGCTAATTATATTTCAATGTTGGAATAGTTTCAGCAGGCAATGTAGCATGAATTAACGATGATACATGTAAATGTATGCTTGTTGCCATCCTATATTTTTTGCATGTGCATTGTTTTTGATTTTGTCAGAAAACTCACAATGTTTGCCAACAGGACTCTGCACCATGCCACACAAGCAGGAGAACCAAGTCATGGCTGTCAGACAATTTCAGCGATTTTTTTTGTTCACTGTACCAGCCTATTATCCAATATTTATGGCATGCTGGTCCCACACTAATTATAGGAGGGAAGCAAAAAAGGTATGCTGGTCCAAACAATAATTTAATGCTGGTCCCAAAATTATGGCATTTCCCAATTTAAAGACAGCTACATTTACTGGAAAAAAGGCCCTAAAATTTTCTCTTTTATATCATACAAAAACAGAGTGAATACAATTTTTTTACTGGACACTGGAGCTGAATAAAGTGCAGCACTGCCAGACACATCCAACACTAAAATACTTCATGCTAAAAGCCGCTAATAGCATCAAAATTTCAGAATTAAAGTATGAATAATCAACTCTAGCCTACGCCTTGCATTTGCATAGAAATTTACCATTTTAGAAGTTTGGGAATCTATTTTGGGTACTGACTTTTGTCAAATATCTGTCAAAAAAAAAAAAAATCAAATTCTAATTGAAAGCAAAATGTTTTCTGGGGACATGTACCAAATCCCATCACACAAGCTCTAAAATTTACTGCTACTTTTTTATGCAGCTTAATTAAACCCTCAAAATATGCTTGGTCATCCCTTTTACATATGCTTTCTAAACCAAACATTTCAGATTGGTGTACATGTGGATATTTTTGTTGACAATGCTATAACTACTCTGGATAGATATCCACTTCCATACATCAATGACTTTACATGGCAAAACAATATTTTCTAAAAGAGATGTAATTAAGGTGTCCTATCAAATACCAATAGCTGAATATATATATATGTTCCTCATCATGTGATGCAACTCTTTCATATTGAAAACATAGACAAAAATAAAGATAAATGAAAGAAAATAAATAAAAATTCAAAAATAAAATGTATACATGAAGCATCATAGCAGTTACCAAAGTCGATCTGGTTCAACATTTAGATATAAATTTTGCCCTGTTTTTTTTATATTCCACAATATTCTATTATTACTATCAGCATTTTACATATATATATATATACATATTATTTTATTACTTAGTGGATAGTCATATTTGAGTAAACATACTATTTATTACTGTCCTTGGTATGATTGCTGGTCCAACAGCAACACCTCTGATCAGGACATATTGATGAGCGAAGAACCATCTCTTAATTGCTGGTGTTCCCAGATTCACCCTGACCTGGGGTGGTAGCACCTGTTAGGGTCCCAATTATGGGCAAATAGTTAACCCCTAAACTGGGGTTAAAACACTATGAAAGTGTAAAAATAGGTTTTAATATCAGAAATACTTTTTTGCAAAAAATTATTACCAGAAATACATTATTACTCTTTTGAAAAAAAAAAAATTACCAGCAATAAAAAAATTGTCGGCATTAAATAATCTATTGAGGCTGATATGCCATAAAACACAACAAACAAACTCTATTTATTAAACAGTATACGTATTTATTTTCATCTATTAACCTGAATATTTGAGAAATCTTAGAGAAAAATATGCACTCTCAGGTATATTTTTCTCTAAGATTTCTTGAATAATCAGACAGGTAGATAAAAATGAATAACATTATTTACATTATTCGGACTATTGTCCTCATCTTAGTCGCCATATTTATTACAATGTTTCGGTCGTTGTACGCTCCGGCTTTCTTCAGGTGGTCGAAATGTCAAACTAAACCCTTTATTTCACTCACTGGGGTAGACTGTTCTAGTTCCACGTGCCATGTTTGATGGATGTCAGTTATCAGTTATCTCCTGTTAATTCCCTTCTGAAAGTTCTCTACTTAACTGGGTATTGAACTCACACTCGAGGATGTATTGAAAAGTTTTGGTCCAACCAACAAGCATTTCATTCCAAGTTCTGCTAAAGTTTGAGAAGTAGATAGGGATGAGAACCTTTAATCATCCAAGCGTACATTTATTTATTTCCTCAAGGACACATGGCACAGTGGATAAAGGCTTTGGTTAGATCCAGTGACAGGACCCAAAGAGTGTGAGTTCAATACTCGGTTAAGGCAGTGAAGAACTTTCAGAGGGAAAATTTACAGGAGATAACTGATAACTGACATTCATTAAACATAGCACATGGAACTAGAACAGTCTACCCCAGTGAGCAAAATAAAGGGTTCAGTTTGACATTCCAACCAAAAGAAGAAGGCTGGAGCGTACAATGACCGAAACGTAATAAATATGGCGACAAAGATGAGGACAATAGTCTGAATAATGTAAATAATGTACATAATACCTCATCTCAGAAATATAGACAGAAAATGAATAAATATAATGTTTCATAAATAAATAAATGGAGCATCTACTCAAATATGAGTATCCACTAAATATAACATTTAAATAATGAAAAATCTGTCAGATCAATAAATAAAAATCCATCCCTGCAGCAACAATGGCGTCTGGACATTTTGTGAATACACTGAAAAGTTTTAGGGCTTCTGGGATTCAACCCAATCATTTCAAAAGCTGATAGGCAATATTTTAAGAGGTTTATGCATACATTAGTGACATACAAGTGATAAGCATGAAACACATTTAACATATTTTAACATTTAACTTGAAATTAGTTTGAATCAACCTTCATCTATATATAAAGTTGTAGCCTCTATCTATTTGTTATAGAACTCTTCCTAGTGTTTTGAAGATAGACCCCCCCCCATAAACATATATATTCTGAAACTACATTACCCAGGGTACTTGGATAAGTATATTTTATTTTGATCAAAGGGGGGTCTCTGGGGATACACAACATCCCCCACCCACTCCTGAGAAAGCAAGAAAATGGAGGTCACATCAGCAAGATCAAAATGAGACAATATGGATGTCAAGTTGAGCAAGAAATCACCAATCAGTGGGTAGTGCCTTACAATACATATTTGCTGCAACAATTCAACTGTTATATCAATGTTAAAATCTACTTATCAATTCATTCAATCATGTATTGTATCAAATGCATATGATCAAGCTGTTTTTTCACAAAACCCCCACTAAAATGTTTTTCTGTTTGATTTAAATTTGAACAAGGGAATGAATCCTATCCAGAATATAGATGGACAAAGCCAGAAGGTCACATCGGCAAGATCATTTTGATCAAAGGGGGTCCCTGAGAGGCACCCCCTACCACACACACACACACTCAATGTTTTTCCCTTTGATTTAAATTGAATTTAAATTTAAACAAGGGAAAGGCTTTTATTCAAATTATAGAATGAGAAAGTCAGAAGATGGAGGTCACATCAGCAAAATCATTGAGTAATACTGAAATGCTTCATTTTTCTCAACAAATTATAACAATAATTTAAGATCAATCATGATTTTCTTACAAAAAAATGTGACATGCATCCAAGTGCATGTAATTTGACTAGTTAGTTGATAAAACAAAGATTAAAACCCAGAACGAAAAAGGAAAAAAAGAAAATGTGGAAGTAATAAACAATTTTCCAAAACCAACATTACAACTTCAAGGTTTTAAATTTTTATAGACATTTAATTTTTTATTTTTAAATAGCTATCAACAAAAACTTCAAGAACCAATGAGGTGTTTGGACAACCTTTGCATGATAAGCCTTCATTTTGAGCCTGTTTATGGCAATACTATGTCTATCTCAGGGCAATAAAATTTCAATATTCTAGAAAAAGTATTGAGAAGGAAAATTCTTCTGTTAGATTATTTTTTAACCAATCAAAGTAAAGTATTCAAACTCATTATAGTTTGAAATGAGGAAGCTTTAAGGAAAGAGGGTTTGGCGAATTTGACACTCACAAGACATAGTGAAAGCAGGAGGGATAGAGTGAAACAATGAGTAACATATCTAACAAGTTTGTATAATTATTTTTAATCATTTCATCCAAAGCAAGTCAATAAAGCCACTAAGATGCAAGGGATTACTGAGTGCTAGAGAATGAGAAAAAAAATGTATTAAGGAGAGAGAACAATCAAAGAAAAGGAATGAAGAAGAGAAAAGATACTGATTGGCATTGCATTAAGATTTTTAAAGATCAAAATTGACTGGGAAGTAAGAAGCCAGAAGAGAGTTCCACAAACAAGAAGTGTGAGAGAAGGAACTATTAGCATAGAACTTATGGTTACATGTAGCCATTTCAACTGTAAAATGATGAGACCTTATTGCTAATCTAGTACTGTGCTTAAATTCATAAAGTCTAGGTACCATAGAGGAAAGTAATATTTATTTTTTGTAATAATGCTAAAATATGGCACAAAGCCAAAACACTAACCAAAACAAACTACAATATTCCTTGCACCAAAACAAGACATTCTTACTTACAGAGTCACCACTATACACTAGAGTCTATGAAATTCTAACTGGTCCCCATATGTACAAATAGAGGAAAGTTCATCGAAACAATTATCATGAACGTATTTATAGAAAAGGGCGCAGGGAAACTACATTATGCCAAAAGGAAAGTGACTGAAGCTGAGATGCCAGGTCAGGACTGATAACATTGCTGATTCTTTTGGGGATTTAGTCAATTTTTTTTTAATTATATCACAGAAATTTAAAAAAATGTTGAATGACTCATCTACCCAGGAGAGTATTAACAATGAAAAGAAAATATTCATTGCTAAGTAAGGCAATAAGGCCACTATGATGTAAGGGGTTACTGAGCATTAGAGAATATGAGAAAAATACTATTAAGGGGAGAGAACAATGAAAGAAAGAAACGAAAAGACAAAAGATACTGACTGGCATTGCATTAAAATGTTTAAAGACAAAATTGACTGGAAAGCAAGAAATCGGAAGAGAGTTCCACAAGTGAGAAGTGGGATATAAAAAACAATTAGTATAAAACTTACAGTTACTTCTAGCCATTTCATCTCTAAAATGATGAGACCTTGCCATCAATCTAATACTAGGCTTAAATACATAAAATTGAAATATCATAGAGGAAAGGTCATCAGGTCATCGGCTCTAGGAAAAGGACTGAAGTCAAAATGTTAGATCTGGACCAATAACATTGAAGTTTCTTTTTGATATTAGAACAGCAATTGGGAGCAATAATGAATAAATGACCTTTTTGACAATGGATAGGAATTTGTGGAGAGCAATGATCATAACATAGAAAAAAAAGAAGCTGAGTGTTCCTGGTGACCTAAATACAAACTAAGTAACCTGCCAATGAAAATCCCATCTTGCAGTTGAGAACAAGAAGATTCTGAAATGCCAAGAGGCCAACCAAAAACTGCAGACATTATGACCGAAATCAGAACCCAACCATTTGTTTGGAAACCTACTTCAAGGAGAACTCAAGTTTTTGTTTACATTGTTGCTACCAGTTCCTCATTTGGTCTTACCTACCATTATATTTGACTGCCACTGCTGACAGCTCAAGATTTCACTCTGCTCAATTTGACATCATGTAAAAGTCCTCCTTTTCTTGTCAAAGTTCAACTTATTTCTTTATATGGGATAAAATTCCAATATATTACTGTATACGGTATATTTAGTAGATACACTTATTCAAATAGATTTCTTTGTTTTTTTAACAGTATATTTTCATCTACCAGCCTGGGTTTCTCAAGAGTTTTTAATAAAGAAAATGTGCCCTTCAGCGGCACTTGAACTTGCGTCCAACTTACGTAAGGAAAATAACTGTATAAAAGGACTTCACAGCTAAGCATGGTTGATGATACTCATGGATAAAAGCACATCTTGTTAAGATCTTTCAAAGTTTGTATCTTCTTTTATTTTCATATTCAAAACGAAGTAATTTTTAAGGAACTGATAGATTCTTATCTATAGTCCAGTATTATTTTTTATCACAATATATTTAATTTCAAAATCATTCACACAATTTGCAACAATTAATTAAGCTTCTGAAAAACAAGTCTAAAAATATCAACTGCAGTGATAAATCCTTTAGAAATGAGAAGGATAAAAACAGCCTAGCTGATTATGTTAGATTTGCTTATAATAACTGAAAATTGACATAACAGATCATGCAGTGAGCATCATTCTACATTAGAGGATAGAACGTGAGTACCAATATTTGGTTTCATTTTGGCCCAAGTGAACAAGACACAAACATTCTCAACTAACTGCTAGGCAAATATATACCAGACCTACACATTGCCAACCAGAAGTAATTTAAACATTACAACCTCCCTTGAAGACTCTTGAAAGACTTTCAGATAACCTGAGAAAAAAAGGTGGAGTTTTAATTCTATTCAAAATTCACATGCTGTTTGGGCTTTCACGTAATGGTAGATCTGCTTAACTAAACCTTTTATCATTTTTTATGTTGGCAGTCAAGGGAAGGTTTTATTGCAGAGAGGTGTGTTGTATAGTGTTGTTTTGCGACACATGATCAGTAGTCAAATTCCCCATCTGACTTTTTACTTTACACTTTATTTATCCTATATGTAAATATGTTAAATCCTGTTTGCCATTCCCATTACACTTCCATGAATCGAAGAAGTTACATTGTTCTTGAACTTCAAACTCTTTCATCATCTTCCTCACAAGGTTTATGTCCTGATCTTTTTAATGAAAATCTTGGTCTCATTTCATCTTCTTCTATGTCTGAGTCAATCCATAGATTCATTTTTCTGTTATATTTTTCTGATCTGAAGAACTCATCATTTCTTCTTTATCAAGATCTTTTATTTTTACACATTTTAGGCATTTATGTACATATCTTTCTATGTTGCAATAATACTCCAGCCATCATTCATCCAATTTTAATCTGTACTTGTAGCTGTTATCCCACAATGATCATCATCACCATGTACACTTGTTAAAATATCTCTTCTTACTATTTCTGGTGGTACTATCTCATCTCCATTGTATATAACGGCATTTACCATTGTTAATTTATGCTTTATTTCTCAAAGAATGTTTTCAAATGTGAACTGCAGAAGGACAAGTGTGTACAATGCAAATGGCTATTCTTTGCACCATATAGAGGTTGTTTGTATTGATTTTGTTGAATAGTGTTGTATTACAACATATGCAAATAGGTAAAATCCTCTTTGCCAATCCTATGACAAGGTGTATAAAAATGAAAAAAAAAATTTTCTATACCTAAAATTTCTTTAAACACATTTATCACCAAAATTAATGCAAGAAAAATAGACATAATACAAACAGATAAGAAGAAATAAACAATTACAGTAGTCAGCAATTTGAAAAGAAACATGAAAAGATAAAAAAAAATCCCAAATGTGATAGGATGAGCTGAATGCTTATCACTCCTCACTTGTGAGAAATCAATTGAGGATATTAAACTATTGTGCAAATTTATAGGAAAAGAATCCTCTTCCCAACACAAACTACATACCCACACACATACCATATTAAAATATGGCCTTCATTTTCTACCCAAAAACAGACAATACAGCAAACATGGCAAAAAGATTCCGCAATACAAAACACACCATTTAAATCAAAGTGTTGATTGATTATAATTTAACATTGCCATGTGAAATGTTTGACCAGTTAGAGAAAACTAAAAACCTATTTTTCTTGGGCCTACCTTTGGAAAATAACTTCTTATAAAAACATGCAGATTTTGACTTTCAAGGAGTAGATATATGCAACTGTCTCTATGCTGTGGCTACATAGCCTTTTTTTCTTCCTCAATGAGTGCCAAACAAAATATGTTGATGAATTCAAATGTTTCAGCTACAACAACAAGCTTAGATGGTCAATTGGTGACTTCAAATGAACCATCTCCAATAACAAAGACACGGAATTTTCAACCACAGCATTTTTCTGTGGGCCAAGAAAAGTCTTTTTAAAACCACAACAGTTG
Source organism: Acanthosepion pharaonis (assembly GCA_903632075.3). Taxonomy (NCBI): domain Eukaryota; kingdom Metazoa; phylum Mollusca; class Cephalopoda; order Sepiida; family Sepiidae; genus Acanthosepion; species Acanthosepion pharaonis. The sequence continues at coordinate 534,091 of CAHIKZ030000899.1, read as the reverse complement.
TTTTGTGTACCAACAACCCAAAGACTTTAACTCAAATATAAACTATTTTTTTTAATACTTTTTAATTCTTTGGAATTCATGTGAATCTGTTTGTATGTAGAAATGATTTATTTAACAGAGGTTTTTCCGTATTTTTTTTATTATTGTTTGGAATTTACAAATTTGGATTTTTAATATAAAAAAAACCTTTACAACTGAATTTCTGACACACTTACTAAAAAAGGGAAAAAATAAGGAAAGAAAATATACACATATCTATAATATATTGACAGGGAATATACCGATTGTAACAGCAAAATTGTCCACCCCACAAAACGTTTAATATCTTAAAAAATTAAAAAAAAAAAAAAACACTAAACTCAGTTTCTTTTTTCCAGGTTTTCAAGATAAGATGTTTAGACATCTGAACACCATCTTTTCATAAGAATCACTGAAAACTCTGACTTATTCAGCTAATTAGAGAGTAGATTAAAAGTTATTTTTATCAGATCCACTGTTTTGGCAAGTGACCAATGGTGAAAGGAAAAAGATCATTCAGGCCTTCAATAATGGTACCAACATTCATATTCTGGCTTCCATCTTCAAAGTCCATTCAAGAGCCAAGAGAACAGTAAATAAGTTTAAGAAAGAGGGAACAGTAGAAAGGAAAACTGGATCAGAAGGACACAACAGTAAGAGGGATCATCATTTCAATTTAGAGCTAAAGAAATCAATTAGAAAAAATCCAACTCATTTTATAGGACGTTTGCACATGAGAGAGGATTTTCAGCTATGGCAGTCCAAAAAGAAGTGAAAAAGGACTTGAAAATGAAATCGTATGGGAAACCTGTGAGGACAGAAAGTTAGGTTAGAGAGAGCAAAGTTCATCTTGAATAAGTTGGAAAATTATCCAGGAATAATATATATATATATATATATATATATATATATATATATATATTTTGAACTTTATTTCAATAATTCATGAGCTTCTGATCCTTAGCTATGATTTATTGATGATGAACATGTCATTTTCATTTGTGATCAATTTCATCACAATACTTCTGTTAAGCTTAGAGAGTAATTATACATTTTTATTGCTCAAAGTAGAGTGCAATAGCATTATAAAAACCTCAGAGAATTCCAGTAAGATATCTATAATCATTTCTAAGATACAACGGTTTAGAGATTAATTTAACAACTGGACAATTTTGCTGTATATATATATATATATATATATATATATATATATATATATATATATATATATATATATATAAGGATCATATTAAGTTCTAACAATAAGTCTTTTTATTTGCATAAGTATGGGTGTCTTGATTTAATATAAACTGTCTCGAGGACTTTCAATTGATAGCTGAAATGTGATCCACGTAAAATTGACAACAAATTCTCATGGAAGGACAATGCCCCATCCTAATTTTTAATAAGAATTTCTGAGATTACAGACCAGGGCACAACAAAACATTTATGCAAGTTTAGCAGTCTACAACTTCTAATACAAGCTTCTACATGTTGGCTAAATTCACTTCTTGAGAAATTGAGTGGTCTGACTTATGTCATCAGTGACACACTATCAATTAGATTGGTAAATTATGCAAAATGTTTGAAAAATAGGCCATCTTTATGAATTGACTTCAGGATTTGATCTTGAAGAGAACATGATGTACGAATTGGCAGAAAAATAACATTATCTAACATTGGTAGAGATTTTGTTTCATAAATTTGATATCTTCACCAGATAAATGAAACCACAACCCTTTTTACATTCAAGTTGTAAGTTGGCAACAAAATGAAAAATATTCTCTGTCATTATAAACCCAAGTAGTTACAATTTTAGAACTGTAATAAGTTTTTTTTATCATGATATTCACCCTGTACAAAGCCCAAGAGCTACTCAAGGTAGGGGGGGGTTACAAAGTAAAAGGGACAGTTTATAGGGATAAGTGGGGAAGATAATAGTTAATCCTAGACTTGAAGAGGTTAAGATTGGAGTGATCAGGAAAGTAACCTTTTGGGAGTCAATTCTATAAAGCTGTGGTTCATTGGAAGAACTGCTCAAGTGGTGCATACAGTTCACCAATGAAATGTGAAGGGAATGAGGGTGGTTCACATAATGATCTAATGAAAGCTTTTTGGAGACAAAACTTAAAAAAAGGTAAGATCCCAATTGCCTAACATCATATTAGTGTTGTATTCAGTAAAATAAATGATAATTCAAAAGTGACAGGTTTACAGAATATGTTGCTTGCAGAAGAACTTCCCATCCCAACTTCATAATTTACAGGAGAATGAACATTGTTATGCAGCAAAAACTATTGATTTACTTCCTTACCTTGTAAAAGGTATTTTCTTTTCTAGTACATCATTCAAATGAACCAGTTAGCCACAATAATTTGACACAGTAAAAGTATTTCCATGTTCCAACAATTTGTAATGAAAAATCTTTTTGAATCCTCATTTAGATTAAGCAGATTTAGATTAAGACATGGAAGACAGTCCTGCTCCCCACCAATTTTATCATTTGGGATTTACTTAACAATAAATATATTTTCATTCCAAGTGATTCTCTTATCCAAAAATTAATTTCCTGTGTTGACCAAGGAGAGAAAGAAAAATGCTTAAATACTGTATGTCCATATGAAGTCCATTTATGAACTTTGGAATTATTTCTAAGGCTTGGAAACCATCAATTGCAAAAACTATACATAACTATGTGAACAAGAAAACACTTCTAAGATTTTGTCTAACATTGTAGAAAATTGATCACTGAAACTCTTTGCTTCAGTATTCATTGAACATATTGTTGTTGTTTTACAGATGTTAAAGTTTAACTTCAAACAAGTTGTGATTGCAGTACTTCGTGTGTTTGCATATCGTGACACACCAAGCTTTTTCTTTCACTTTCAATGAATACCTGAAGGTTTAAAAAAATTTTGGACCATATTTTGTGAATAAAGTTCATACAAACAATGAAATATCATTTTTGTATTGGCAAGTTTTGGCAAAAATGTTTGGAAATAAATAAAACCTTTTTTCATTTTTTTTCAAATCATTACAAAAAGAAAAACAATTTTCCATTTGCATAAAAATTCTATTTAAAGATAAATGTGAAAAATTTCTTGAATAAGTAAACTATAGTTCTATCATAAATATCTGTAAAAAATTACACATAAACACACATATATATATATATATATATATATATATATATATATATGAGAGAGAGAAAATGTTTCTAGTTGAACAATTGTTATAAAAAAGAAACACAAAGATAATTATTGGCAGAAGTTCTGACATGAAATATTCTCCTTAATCCTTGAGGTATTCAGTCTAATACCCTCATCTTTGTTATTTTTATTACATTTGAGGTCATGGTTTTCAGACATTTTCAGTTTGTTAAAATGAGATATTTATGAATCTGAATCATCAAAAGTAAAATGTGAACACTCAGACAATTAGTCCTGTTTTCAATATAATTGAAACATTGTGGTAGGAACGGAAGAAACAAGTGCTCCAATGAAAACCATGAAATCTCCAAGAGCTTTGAAACCACTGCCAATAAGAATGAGAAAAAAATTCCTAATAAAGAGAAAATCTGAACCTTGAAAAATGATTTAGTTTTATTTTGTTTAATTGTATTAGTCATGATATAGTCTTAAGGTGTAAAGGGTCAAGAATAATAGCCACTGTCAGTCACCTAAGGCAATACAATCTCAAAGGAAGGTGGCACATACTATAGAATAGTGCGACCCTGTGCTTGCCCACCAGAAGTGATTTAGAGACACTTTCTATGGACAACATATCACTACAAGAACACTGATATTATACAAATGTTGACCAGAGGAGTCTCAGTACTAACAAAGAGTTCAGGCTCCTAGCTAACAGTCAAAATTTAGCAACAAGAAAACTGGTATGAAAGTTGTCGCCTTCTGCCAATCATATCACCAAAAAAATCATGACAGCCATTCTCATTAAGGCCTGAGAAGAGGGAACTGGAAACCTTATCCTAAACAGGAAACAAGGGATAAAACTAAACTCTGGAAGACAAGGAAGAAGTGTGAACTGGGTGATAAGCAATACTATCTGTAGCATGAAACTCTTTCTTCTCTAGCACAGGCACTGGAACAACACTTGCATGAGACTTTGGTTTATGACCAACCTGATCTGCACCAAGTGCAAATGTGCACTGTCCTCCCAACAAACACTTGCCTCTTTTATGCATTTTTCCAAGCCAGAAAATTAGCATCCTGTGCATGCTGCCAGCCTTGGTCTGTTTAAGTGACCTATGCCCTGTGTCATTTCAGCAATGATACTTGTACAATTCACCTAGCTCACAATTTCGTCGTCTTATGTGAAAATTTAGGCTATGCCACTCTGGCCTGCTTGGACCTCCAAGGTAATTCTCTAGCACACTATCTACTCTAAAAGAAGAAAATATCTCACTTAAATAAATGTCATCACCATTACAAACTGATAACTCCTGTAAAACTACCAAGAAATATCATATGATCTAGTTATTATATATACAGGGTGTGATGGATAAATTGTTGTCTAAATTATGCAAAAATTAAAATAACACTGACATCTCATTTTAACAAAATTACACAAAAATATCTTGAAATACTAAAGAGTAAATTTATTCAATAAAATCACCATTGGCTTCAAACACAGCCACTAGATGACTTCACAATCTCCTGCAAATATTCTGGATGGTCTCCTTGTTTAAGTTGGTGAATGCTGCCATAATCCTTGCCTTCAGTTCATCTTTGGTGTTACAAGAAGTTTTGTTGGTTTCTCACTCAACTGGGCCCCACACATAATAATCAAGGCAGTTGCAGTCTGAGGATTTAGGTGGCCAGATGTAAGGGGTGCTGTGGTCACATACATTGTCTGACAGCCATGACTGGTTCTCATGCTTGTGTGGCATTGTGTAGAGTACTGTTGCCAGACATAGTGTCTTCTAGCAGCCACCCTCTTGACTCCTGTTGAGTTTGAGGCCCTCATCAACAAATTCGGGAGTTCTTTTCTTATTAGAATGATCAGAGGGAGTTTTCTGAACTGTCATACCTTCATAATCATCATTAGACTCATCCAACTCTTTCTGAATCCTCTGTATGTGTCCTCAGATTGACACCCAAGCACTCTAAATTTAGAGCTTCCAGTATGAATGCCAAGCTATACAGCATGTCATTTGCAAATTTCTGGTGGATTGAATTGCATCATGATGCTCTTTTTCTCCCAGATGGTGCCCAGCTGACCCTATTATACAGTGCAGTTGACAAAATCCTAAACAACATACATGCACAAAATTGAAAATGTAAAATGGTGACAATTTACCCATCACACCCTGTATATATTAGTAAGTTATGTTTAATCAATAAAAATAAATGTATTTTTTAAATCCCCCGAAAAGGGTCATCTACTTATCTTCTTATGACCACATTAGCATTAATACTGACATTCTGCAGGTCAAGTAGCTAACTTTATTTCTGAAATCAGATACTTGGATAAGCAAAATAAAAGATTAAAGCCCCACTACCAAAGCAAAGGACAATCCCAAATGCACTCACCACACTCCCCAATAACTTACTGACCTCAGTATAAATAATAGAAACATAGGACCTCTCTATTCTTTCACCAAGCTGGTCCACTCCACTCTAACAACTAACAAATTATTTAGGACAACTGCCTGCTAAAAAGAAAGAGGGGGTCTCTCTATCTGTTCCAAAACAACATTCACTAATCATTCATTTGTTTTCAGTGTAAAAACTAACATTCTGTGTCAGCTTCAACATAAATATATCATTGAAGAGAATGTATAGCAAGAACAAAGATGAGGTCAATAGATCAAATAAAAATCATGTAAATAATGATAATTCTTCACCTGACATGAAGTGGAAAGACTATAATAAATCCATTGCTAGGTCAGCTGCTAAGAATGTTGGTTCACTGTGTTGTGCTAGACAGTTCTTCTCTCTAGAATCTATCTTACATATCTGTAAGTCTACCATACATCCATGCTTAAAATATTGCTCTCACTGTGGGGCTCCTGCTATCTATCTAGAGATCCTGGATAAAATCTAAAGAAGAATCAGCAATGGCATCTAAGTTTCAGTCATTTACCCACCGCCATAATATTGTCTCCCTGTGCCTTTTCTATAAATACTTTCATGGTAATTGTTCAGATGAGCTCTTCACTATGGTACCTAGACTTTATGAATATAAGCATGGTACTAGACTGCAATTAGATCTCATAGAGATACTGTTGAGTTGGCAAAATTTAATTGTAAGTTCTGTGCTAAGTTTATTTTCATGCACTTCTTGCTTGTAGAACTCCCTTCCAGCTTCATGTTTACTAGATTAAAATTTTCAAAAATTTAAATGCAATGTCAATCGCTGTCCTCCTGATTTTTATTCTTCTACATTCACCCCTTAGTGATGTTTGTTTTCTAATTCTTTCACACCCAGTAATCCCTTGTGCCTCAGTGACTTTAATGACTTGCTTGGGGTGAACTTGATTAAAAAAACAAAAAAAAAACAACAAAAACAAATCCCAGAAATTCAGACAAGAATGTACCAAATTTATTAATTTCTTAACTTGATTAAAAAACAAGAAAAAAAACAAATCCCAGAAATTCAGACAAGAATGTACCAAATTTATTAATTTTCTATGATAAACTGTTCAAGAAATACATAGAAATTCAAATTAGTATTATTATAAGCAATATAATTTTTGGCTTTAAAGATTTATTTTAGTGAATCTGAAAAAATGTTCAGTTTAAGAAGAATTCATTATAAAGCAAGTAATCAAATATCTTCATGCTGATCCTATTCATTTAAATTTAAGTATTCATATCTAAAGAACATTATGTGATTTTTCAAAAATAATCCTGTCTTATAATTAAGTTTAGTTGTAAACTTATTGTAAATGTGAAAAAAAAGTGTTTTCTTGAGATGCATTTAAAAGGTAAACTCTTTCACTTCATTTATTCTTTTATAACATTTCCTGTCATTTAAATACTTGTCATTATCAAAAGAAAATATGTTATTCAAAAATGAATGTCTATCATAACCATTGAAAATAATCTAAACACAGGAATTCTATTTTAATTAGCTTTTCAGCAATCATCAAAAGAGAATTTTATTTTGGGGTTTACTGTTTTGATCGAAAGGAAACAATCATGGACTCACAAACCACTGTAGTGTATCTTAGTGACCGACTAAAACTTGTGACCTTGTATCAGATGAAAGAAATGCATACACGAGAGGATGTTGGAAATTTCTCAGCTTGATAGACTTATAAAAAACATATTAGTACTCTGCTATTCCTTCATTGAAATACTAATCTTGGGAAATGGGTTGATTGAAAAATTAATTGAATAATATAAGATAGCTCCTTGTAAATAACACAATGTGGGATCACCCCAGTTGTCTGCCATTATCCTAATGCTTACATGATGGCATTGCCAAAAAGTATATAAAAGAAAGGACCCAAAGCATCTCTCTCTTTTTTCTCACTTTTTATGCTCAGGATGCGATAGGGACAGAACATATCTGATTTTTTTAGTCTCCAGCAAATCACATGTTGCAAATAACACAAGAAAATATCTCTTCAACAATTAATAATACTACAACAAACTGGGATAATAATAGATATTTTATGCACAGTACTAAATAATATCCTCCTTGAACAACTAGCAATGCTACTATAATAATAATATTTTTTCAATAAAGCAAACTATAAACAAAGATTGCACATTTTATTTATTTCATGAATTATCCATATTGCGTTAAAACAACCAACGACTAACAAAATATATTCTTTCTTGATGACTGAATCTTTTCAAAAGCTTGGAATATCAGCAAGAACTAAAACAAACTGCAGATAATTCCTTTGCACCCCTGATGCTAAGGTACAAGAACTACCATATATACTCAAGTATAGTGCAAGTTTTTATGATCTGTTTTTATGCAAAAATTACGAAGTGGCACTATACATAGACAATTCTTTTGAAGAGATTAAAAATCATGCATTTTCATTGACTGTTTGCACTATACACAGATTTGTTCTCAAGCAAGGCATGAGAGTCTAATCTGCCCTGCTATTTCACCCAGATTCTCAAGGGCATTTATATGAAAGTGTATACAATTGCTTTGGCCAGAATTTGAGCACAGCTTACCAATTTCAATTTCTGCATGAGTAACTATTACATTCCTGAAAGTAATGCAGAGTTATAATAAAGATAGTAGAAACAAAAAAAAATATATTGTTTCAGGTCAGTTTGTATTAATCATTGTAAAAACACATTATAGAAATTGCCGCTTTCTAAGATCAATGGCTAAAAATAGCTTTAAGCGAGTGAAACCCAAGCATCTTGGCAATGATCATCCCTCTTTGAAACTTGTAGACTGGTGCTAAAGAATCTCAAAGAACTTTACCAAATAACCAAAACCACATCACTTGAGGACTTGCAACAGCTAAAATGGATATCACATCTAACTTGTGGAGAGAACAATGTCATAATCAAAATGTTAAAACAGAAAGTTATAAAAGACCCTCCTTACCCATCAATACTGGAAAGAACAATAACAGTTACTGAACCAGAGAAAGCTATTATTCTGAAAAATTATTTTAATAGAAAGATTCTATAAATTTCAAACAAAAGCAGCATTAGTTGCTCGTTCAATGAATGCTGAATGTTATCCTAGCAGGAAACAGTTGATATTACCATTTAAAATTTACTCACTGATAAAAATGAGGCAAACATTATGTAAAGAAATATATTGCAGTTTGGTATTAAATTTCAGAATTTTTTCAATTCAATTAACTTTGTTTAAGAATCAGGTACTGAAAGCAAATCAGTTGTACCTTTGCAAAACAGAACCAACACTCACATAAAAAGTCTTTATCATAATCATTTTTAATTTAACTCTCTTTACTAACAGTGATGTCTGTGAAGCTCTCCTGTTGAGAGTTACAACAAATATTTCTTCCAGTTGATTCCATTACCCATTCTCTCCAACAAATTCTCTTTCTTAGATGAAGTACTCAGCTTAGGTACAAGTAACAGGCATATGAATACAACAAAGAAGTACTTATGTTGCATCTCCTTATTGTATCTTGTCTTCCTTAATTTAGTTCTTTTGGCTGACAGTGTGGTTTAAGAAAATCACCTGTGCCAGACGAAAATATCTCTTTAACAACTTCAATAAACAAATTTTATTCCATCCTCTACTCTGAAAAATGTTCAAGATTGTAGTCATATTTAGATATGTATATCAAAAGCACTATATAATTTACTTAGAATTATACAAAGTTCAAAAACAGAATGTCAGTTCATGCCTGCCACCTTCAAATTCTTGAACAGAGAAAAGCGTCAGAAAATGTGGTCATAAAAATGTTTTATTCGAACTAAAGCACCTAACACAGACAAAACCTATTCCAAGTAGAGGGCAGTTCATTTGTAGAAGTGACTGGCTGTCAAGGATAGATTTGTGAACAAAATACCATGTAGTCATTGTGAGTGAAACCTTCAACATAAATAAAAGCAATAAAATCAATTACTTACGTTCAATGTGAGCACTTCCACTTCCATGTGGAGTGGTCTTGGTGTGATACGAATTGTACGATACAATTGAAACATCTGGTCTTTTTCTACCATTGTTAGAACTCTCAATGACCTGCCCATGGCCGTTTAAATCAGGACCATATTCTGGTTTCACAGAACTTACTGTGCTTGGTTTTTTACTGGACACTCCTATTTCTGGAATGAAACAATAATAATTAAAAAAACAGATTCAAGTGTAAACAACAATGAAAAAAAAAAGAACAAAAAAAAACTAGCAGAGAAAACTACCATGTTTCAAATTCAATAATTTAAAATTAAATTTCTCAAATTTGTATTATTTCAAGATATTCCTTTTTAATTTGCAGTTAAAGAACTCTTAGGAAAGAGGTAATGTATTCTTGTAAAATGTCCTAAGTATATATATATATATATATATATATATATATATATATATATATATATATATTCTGCAGTTCAAAAGTTTGAAGCTACTTCCATAATTAGCATGGGATGAGCTTGACAAAAGAGTTAAAAAAAATGAAAAAGAGCTCTTAGAGTAATTAAAAAAAAGACTGGAATCAATTATCAAATTTATACTTTGAAAAAGTTTTGTGACAAATGTCAAAAATTTGTGCTGCAGTAATCAAGGCTAAAGGAGGATATTTTGACAAGAGCAAAATTTAATCATAAAACAATTTGTTTTTGTCATAATAAAATTTCTAATAAAAAATAATTTTTTCTCTTATTTAAAGTTAAATCATCTACTTTTGGGGCCAATTTAAATTACCAATTATTAATTTATATATATGATACTAAATTTAACATAAGTAATTTAATCATAGACAATAATGTTTTTACATCAACTAGTGTTTTGGAAAAGACCAACATTGTATATGAGTTTAAATGTTTTTGGGGAGATTGTATCTCTGACAAAAAAGTAAGTACATACAGAATACAGAAATACAATATGGAAAAATACTTGTTGACAACACCAATATAATATACCATGAAAATGATAGACAAAAACTTCAAATTCTTGAGCCCGTTTATATCAAAATTAACACTGAACAAAATTTAGTACGAGTGTAGCAGCAATGTTTGAAATGTGACCAACATTTAATGCCTTTCTGCATCTGTAAGGAGATTGTTCAGCAGTCACTGGCATATAAGAGAACTGATATTACATAACAGTTCAGTACTCTTTTCTTTGTTTCTAATGATATTTGATATTGTTAAGAAGCAGGAAAATATGAATTATTTCCAATCATTTTTCTTTTTCAAGAGAAAAGTATTTTATATAATATCATCTGTGGCATTTATTTACTTTTATTTATTTTTATTGGCAAACTTAGACCTTCATGCCTGCAAGAAAAACAGAGTATCAAAAAGGACAGTTTTTTTTTCCTTTAAACTGCTATTATTTTAACTACATTCACTTCTTGGCAATATTCATTGTTTTAAAAAGTGATGATCATAATTGTAATAAAATCTAAACATATGAATCTGAATTTTTACATTTTCTTTGTTCTTGAGAATTTACAACAAAAAAAATAATCAGTATTTATTTATTTATTTATTAGGTCGTTTATTGGCATGGTTAGCAAAACATCAGCATTACCAATCGATTTGAACTTTATAAAATGGTAAGTAATAAGGATTTCTTTATAGTTGGTTCCTATATATTAATAATTTAGTAAATGTTTACAAATTTATTAATAAAATTTTTTTCATATTTATTTCTTTATAAATTGGAAAATGATAAATATTGCATTATTTTTAATATAATTTAGATTAGTTTTAAGAATGTTGTAAATATAAAATTATTCTTGTAAATAAACAATCTAATAAACAGTGTTTAATATATTTGTTGTAAATTATAAAGAAGAAAAAATATATAAATTCAATTTCATGATATGTCTAGGATTTATTTAAAATCTAATCAATAATTTTTTAAACAAACATTGCAGAGGAATGAAGGTAGTTAAAATGATAATGGTGTCAAAGGAATAAAACATACTTTTGACACACTATTATTTTGGGGCAGAAAGTTTCAACATCATCTTTTTATTTTTATTAATTCTTCTGCCAAAGTTTGCAATCCAATTTACTGCAGTATTCCAATTACGAAATGTCAGAATAATGATATTGGGAAGACAGTAGGAATGAGAATTTTGCAGTACCCAACTTGAACTTTATCACAATCTCTCTTCAGCCAAAACTTCAAATATTATTCTAAATCTAGTTATTAATGTTAAAAAGAAAATTTAACAAAAGGACCTAAACTGGTTTTAAAAGCTCAATTCAACAAAATTATTTCGTAAAAAAAATAAAACATTTATGATGAAATAAGGAAATTAAATTATTTATGAAACCCTGAACTGCAGGAGTCTTATAAAATTGAAATATCAAAACAAGTTTCAACACTCTCAATAGGATTTGTTTTTGATATTGGCCGTTATGTATTGTTAAGCCAAGTAATACACAAATATTTCATTTACACCAACACAGCAGGGGTGACAAAATGAGAGAGCCAAATCCTTTACCAATCATTTTTTGTTTTTGTTTTTTAACAATCAGGCTTTTTATTTATGTATATAGATGTGAATTATTACTCAAGAATATTACCGGCAGACATGTATACAAGCAACATTTTCATATTAAAAGGAAAAATGTTTGTCGCAGTTCAACTGTTTTCTATTCAGAGTCACAATACTTTTTTCCGGTTTCCTTTATCAAAAACATCCTGGACCACCTACTTGCTCTTAATAAAAATTTGGCTGACACCTTGCGATATCTTTTGGGGCTTTCCAGACACGGACACAGGAGAATGATCACATAATTTCTATGGCCTTTGTCCCGCCTACCATCCTGTCCGTTATGTACAATGCATGCCCAACGATATTGCACAAAAATATACTAATTGAAAAATCACAACAGGAGGTGGGCTTTTCTTGCCATATGAAATCAACCATAGCACAGATTTCAAAACATAATATTTGTAGCATAATGTACTGCTCTGTCGGTCAGGCTATAAGTCAGTGAAGCAAAACTATTTCCTGACAGAATTAGCTCATTAGAGATCAACTCATACAAAACATGGTAAAACTAACGGCCCAGGAGATTTGGCTCAGAGTTGTAAATGCAATGCAAAATCTTTTTTTTTTTTAAAAGTTCTATATAATGGCTTTAGGACATAAAATGATTGAGGATAACTTGAACTAGCCAATGTAAAACAACTGAAAATATTTTTGAATCAGTTCAGAATAAAAAAAAAAATAAAATGTACTGGAAAATACAATTTTTTTTTATTTTATTAAGAATTTACTGCTAGCTTCGATATTTGAACCCTTATATGAAGGCATCTATATTTTTGTTAGATATGCCATAAAAAATTGTTATGTAAGCTAACTCAGTTTTTATTTTGGTAAATAAAATCATATTAGCACATGCATTGCAAGTATGAATATTTGAATCCTTACATAATGACATCCGTATTTTTCTTAGTTATAATGACAAATATAAGATTACTAATGTTTTATTTTGATCATATTAAAACATTTAAAACTAGTGTAGTTATTTCAACCCTTATGTAATATAATCAGCATTTTTGTTAAGAGTTACAATTAGAAATTTCTATAGAAGATTACATCATGCTTTATTTTGGTAAGTAAAATTAAATTTATTAAACTATGAAGTTAATATGTACCTTTTACAGTCATTCTGCCTCTTTCTACAAAGTGTCAAGTGATGCATTTTTGCATCATGATGTTTTTTGGGCTTGGAGTTTTAACACCAAAAAAGCTTTACAGATCAAGGTAAAAGAAAAAAAACGTTTATAGAAAAATATGTTCTTTAGAAATAAAATGATTCAAAGCACACACATCTGCATCAATGATACTACATACCACAAGATATATACATGTTTTTTGGTAGTTTTTTTTTTCTTTCTTTTTTAAATGCCATGATCCTTTGTGATATGGTTGATAAAAACTTGCAACATTCTCTTTATTCTCTGTGATGTGTCATGACTTTCTTGAGAAAGATAATGAAATATTTTCCCATTGCATTCTTCATAGTTTTGAATTGAGTCATACTGGCTGTTACTCAAGTCTAGAGAGTCCAGTCTACTCTGCTATTTAGACCATAGCTAGGAGGAAAAGAGATGTATTTATGCCTTTTCCAAAGCTTGTAGTACAGATGTGAAAGCAACTGACTAGACCAGACTTTGAACTCGGCTCACCAATTCCATTTTCCATGCTGATAGGCATTACACAACCAGCACACCCCTTACACTGTTCTCCAAAGAAAGTGTGTCTTTATGACCAAAAATACCTTGATTTGTTTCTAAAGGTTAAAAGTAAAGTAAAAATAAAAATATATTTTTATTTTTCACCACTTAAAAATAAAAGTTAAAATATTGGCAGTGATTATAATAATGATATAAAAATTATTCATTTTTGACAAATATTTTTTTATCTTAATTTCAGTTGCTTTTTATTGCAACTCCCAGATCATTATTTCATGATTGCGTGTAAATATCATGGATCACAATTAAAAAATAAGGCTTTCATGAGAATCAGGTCAGATCAATATGGAGGATTGCTGGGGGGTGGCCCAGTCCTCACTTGCCTGTCTTGATAGTGTTCAAAAGAGCCTATGCTGTTTTTGTGTGATGAATTATTTTTCACTTTACCACCATTTTCCTACAAAGAGAATATTGTGAACTTCACATATCTCCCTCACTACTTCTATGACATGTGTTTTGACAAGCTACATTCCTTAGTCCCACCGCCCCTGACCTTTACAACTAGGACCCACAGTGCTACATACACAAGGTTGAATCATTCCCATTCCCTCCATATTCTTATACAGTGTAACCTGGATATAAGAAACCCGGATATAAGAGAGATTTTCTCTGGTTCCAAATTAGAGCCTGTGTTAATGTATATAAAAGAGACCAAACCCGGATATAAGAGAAACCCAGATATAAGAGAATTCTTCTCTGGTCCTGACAACTCTCTTATATCCGGGTTACACTGTAGTAAGAAGTAAGTTCCATTCAAACAGCTTTTTCCCAAGAATTACTGCAATGTGAAACAGACTGCCGGCAGGATGTTTTCACAACCACTACAATCTTAACTGCTTCAAGACTAGGGTTAACTGTTATTTTTCTTGTATATCCATACAAATTTCAATTCTTGTTCTTTCTTATGCTCATACAACACCACACAGTAAACCCCTACCTTGAGTGGCTCCTGAGCCTTGTATTGAAAGAAAATTAGTATAAAAATTAGAAGAAGAAAATGCTATATTTTTATGTTTAAGATTATGTTGCCAAGAGTCCTTGTAGCCTAATTGGTAAGAGATCTACATTAGATAAACAGGGTGTAGTGTTTGTGAAGGAAAACTAAAAATCTATACAAATTAATATTTCATAAAATGAACAAATGAAACAGATACATTATTAGAATATATTCTATTAATCAATCAATTTCAAATAAAATAAAAACACCTTTTTATTGGAAAGTTCTAATAAGATACAATGTGATACACTTGATGGATACCAACTTAAAATAAAATTTAGTTAACTTATAATTTACAGAGCAAAATAAATGTTATACAGAATTTAAAACCCAGCAAATTATTAAACTGCCAAGTTTCAGCTTTGACGCAGTTTGGCTGCTAGGTCTTGCAATTTTAAAGTTGAAATTGCTAAATATAACCGTAAGTGCTATGCTAATAGTCTCTTCCTTTGCACTTCTCACTTGTGGAACACACTTCCAGTTTCTTGCTTTCTAGTCAACTTTGATCTTCAAAAATTTAAATGCAATGTCAATTGTCATTTTCTGCTTCTTTTAATCGTGTTCTTTTATTGTCCTTTCTCCTGAATAATGATTTTTCTCACATTGTTTCTGTTATTTACTGTACCTATGTCCCAATCCTCATAAATATGTTGGACAATATTGCAAGTGGGGGGTAACATGCTAAGTAGTCCACCACTAGCAGTGGTTTACCTACTTTGCAACACTGGCGAGTATTTCATTTTGCTGATGTTATAAAGATTATCATTTCATTTCCAACCTCTGTTTTGGTTATTCCTCAGTCAGTAACACTTTCTAGGTTACAACAGTTTCAAACACAGTAACCCATTGATCTTAATGGCTTAATCACCTTGCTTGAAATGAAATGATTGAAAAAAAAAATTTAAGAGAAATTTTATACTCTTTAAGTAATATACAGTAAAGTTAAGGTAAATTATGGAGGATGTTAAATTATGTAATTTAATGTTAATAAACAAAAGTGAATAATCTTGAATTTTTTTATTATGTAATTGTTAATTATTATAGTATTTATATTATTTTAGTTTGGGAATAATTTATTAATTAATCCTAAACTAAAATAAAAGTTTGGGATTTATTAAGACTTTCAGGTTTATCAAAGATAATTCTGGTATTAATTTGAAGTTTATAAAAATATCTAGTATTAATTAGAAATTTATAAAAAAATGTCCCATAATAATTAGGGGTTTATAAAAAAAAATCACACTAATTAAGGGTCTATTAAAAAAATTCCATATTAAAGGTTTATAAAAAAAAATTCCATATTAATTAGCGGTTTATAAAAACAATCCTGTATAGTAGGTTTCTAGTTTCTGCCTATGACCCATTATTGGCCATTGTCCCAAAAATGGGGTTTATAAAAAGGGATTACATTAGGGGTTTATAAAATTAATTAGAGGTTGATAAAAATCACATTAATTACAGATTTATAAAAAATATCCCATATTAATTAGGGATCTATAAAAAAAATCCAATATCAATTAGGGGTTTATAAAAATATCCCATATCAATTAGAGGTTTATAAATAAAATTCTGTATTATAGGTTTGTAGTTGTGTCTATGACCCATTATTGCCCACTGTCCAAAAAATGGGGTCCTATGGTCATATCATGTTGAAATATTGGTTCCCATATGCATACATACAGGTTGGTATACAGCTAAACAAAAACAACCAACTAACAAAAAATTAGATGATGGACATCAATGAGTTATTCAAATTAGTAACTTCACCAATGTCATTTCAACCATTTGTGCTGATGAACTCTTGGGGTTTCTTCACATTTAAGATAATATTATTTTTAGATATTTGTTATAATTATAAAATAATAAAAGATATTTTTTTTAAGCTGAAGATTACCTTATAAAGAAAATAAAAGAAAATAGAGTTAAGGGATCAAAATAACAAAGATGAGGATATTAAACTAAGGCATAACACGAATGAACAAATTCTTGACAATATTTCACATCAGAATCTAAGACAGCAAACCTGACTATATTTACAAACCTTTATCAGCAAAGTAGAAATTATAAGGTTGTTAATATTTGGCATTTTGTTTAGTACCCAATTACTTTCCCCTAAATACTCTCAATTCTAAATATAAAAAAAAGAAATTAGAAATATACCATTTTTAATAGATATTACTATCATTTACGAATAAAAACAAATACCTGATCTAACCCGTCTCTATTTAAAAAGAAGCAGAAACAACAAAAAAATGGTTCATTAGTGACTATTATTACTGTTATCCGTGTTGAAGAACAGACAGATTTTTCGATTTGCTGACATTACATTTTAACAAAGTTTATTTTATTTATTTACTTTTTTTAAAGCAACAAACGAACACAATGAAAGGTGAAAAATAAGAAAAAAATCTAAGTCAGGAATATTTTTATTGCGTGATTTGTTGCCTATGGTTTAAAATGATTTTCTTTGCTTCTTGTAAAGAAAACTATTATTTTTAGTTAAATACTGAATCACCATTATTTGTTTAACATTTCCTTAGATGATAAAAAGAAAATCTTTGAAAAAGAGAAACTAAAATCTTCATTGCTATTTTTTTTCAGATAATGCTATTTAATTTTTTTTTTTTACTCAGAATAGTGTCCCTGACAAGAAAAGGTTCTCTGTTTAATTTTTTTTCTTTCTTTATACTAGAAGAACTAGCCATTGTCAGGTCTTGATTCAAACAAAAGCAAGCTAGAGATTACAGTTTTATTCACCTTAGGGATTTTTGTACAGTCATTTAGTAAGCTGGATACTAAAGAGGCCTTTAACAATTTACCATAATTATGGGCCTTTTCATTTATGTGATTTGATATTTTGATAGATAAAGTTTCAGGTTTTATGTACAATGTAGATAGACTTTGTAAGATGTGTAAGATGTTTTCTTATTTTTGTTGTTCTTGCTGCTTTACACTTAACATGAAGTCCTGGATTTTACAGTCTAATAATAGCTCAATGATTTGATTTGTTTAACATCATATCAACTCCTTATGGGTCATTTAATGCTGAAATGTAATTGTCTTGGAGGATTTGAAGTAATAAACATATGTTATTCTGCTTTCACAGTTGAATACATGGTAGATGATACTCAGCTTTTGTGCATATACACGTTTGTGTGAACATAATTATTAGAGGTGGTCATATGTGTGTTTTATGTTGTAGTTTTTTCAAAGTTATATTTTGTAATATAGTTTGATTTCTTTATGAAATTGTTGGCTATAATATGGATTAATGTCAAGAAAGAGTTCTTTCATATTGTTTGGTTGGTTGGTCAATTTTGTTTAGCAGCATATCAACATCTGTGGGTTAATGCTGAAATCTAAATATTTTGAACACAATTTTATGACTTCAACTAAATACATACTATAATCAGGTATTGTTGTCAATTTTACTACTAGGCATTGTTAGCAATTTTACTACTAGGTATTGTTGGCAATTTTTACTACTAGGTATTGTTGGCAATTTTTACTACTAGGTATTGTTGGCAATTTTTACAACTAGGTATTGTTGGCAATTTTACGACTAGGTATTTTTGGCAATTTTACTACTAGGTATTTTTGGCAATTTTTACAACTAGGTATTGTTGGCAATTTTTACAACTAGGTATTGTTGGCAATTTTTACGACTAGGTATTTTTGGCAATTTTACGACTAGGTATTGTTGGCAATTTTACAACTAGTTATTGTTGGCAATTTTACTACGAGGTATTGTTGGTAATTTTACTAAAATATGTATTGTTTTAATTTTTTATATAAAAATATACTTTTATACTTTCATAGTGTTTTGTTTTTGTTTGGGGGTTCACTATTTGCTCATAGCTGGGACCCTAACTGGTGCTGCCACACCAAAGGTGGACCTGGAATAACAGAAATTAAGAGTTGGTCCCACACTCCTTAAAACCTTTAATCTCCTGATCAAAGGCCTGGCTGCCAGATGTAGTTGATCATCATATCCAGGACTAGATAGCTTAAAGAAAGAGACAGAAAAGACGGATCAAATTTTAAAAGATTATCTCCGATTAAAAATAAAATGAAAAATCCATCTTTAATTAAAATCTACCTATAAACATAAATTGTATCCTTATGATTAACCTCCATTTAAGAATCTGAAGAGCTTTTATATTATAACATTTTTCAAAAATTCTTTTGCTTTGCATTGAAACAATGTAGAGAGTAATTTTCACCACTTCATATGTTTTAAGGGATCTTTTCTGTTAATTTACCCCAAATAATGTAAAGTTACTTATTGCAAATATTAATTCACCTCAAAAAATTCGAAATTTTAAATCAAAATTTGTTTAGCTTGCTTCACAACAAATCATAATGAAAAATTACTGAAAATCATAAATTTAACAACATTTCGTAAATGTAGATGATATTCAAGGTACATACAAAGAATTTTTTACAATTTAAAAAAAAAAAATCTGTTTTTGGCATGTTTATTGGGGTAAGCACAAATGTAGATCCCACACTTAGAAATAGCACACTTGAATTGCCCACATTTCAGCCAATCAGAAATGTCAACCCAACTGGATTGAATAGAAGAGACACGCTCTGGGAGAATTTGGTGTGAATTTTAGTAAATACAAATTTTTTATTTGGGGGTGAATTAATGTTTTGGGATGAATTAACAGAAAACATTGATTTTAAGAATCAGTCCCACAAGATGCTACTGTAAGTAATAGATGGTATTTAGATAATTCACTATCTAAAGAGAAATTAGCCACTTGTGTTCTATGGTCAAGCCACACTGAAATCATTGGCTCTCATTTGATCTCTAAAGTTAAGCAACATCAAGCCTGGTTAGTACTTAAAGGAGTAATTATTTAGAAACATGATGTACTTTTAGTTCGTGATAGTTTTGAATTGTCTGGCACAAGCTAAGAAAATAAAGAGAATTAGTAAGATGCATAAATTTTTTAAAGTAGAAAAGTTAATGACTAATTTAAGAGAAAATTAAGCTATTCATAATTGAGCTTATGAGCAGGCATCTAGGCCTTAAGAAAACCTTTAATCTGTCTGGTCAAGTTTTTTTTCATTCTTATTCAATTGCAGATAATATTTTTTAAGCATGTGGTATACAGAGCTGGTGCAAGGATCATGTGCTCCTTCATATATAATACAGCCTCGAGAGTCTATGATATGCCCCCGACTACATCTTAATTTTCATAAGGTAGTATTCATATAAAATACAAATTTTATTGTAACTAAGTTATGTACAATAATGAATCATATGCAATATAGGTGAACAATTCAACTAGAAAAATTGAAAATAAATACATCTAAATACAAATTAGAGACATAAAAATAATAAATTATTCCATCTTAAATAAATCAACAATGTTTTGCTGCAATTTTTAACATCAAATTGAGATTTGTTTTTAGTTCAAAAGTTAAAGAATTTTAACACATTCATCATTATAGATAAAAAAAATAGTGACTTTTATATTATGTTTTCTTTTTATATTTAGCATGTGCAAAACGAGTTCATGGATTTGAATGAAAAAAAAAAAAAATACCCCAGAATGGCATCAGAATCCATGAAAATTTAATAATCAGGTATGCTTAATTTATTTTGTAACATATGTAAATGTAGGTAGAAAAAAGCAAATGTTAATAAGATAGTGAGGGACTCAAAGATCTACCCAGAGCCCCCAAATAGGCTTGAACCCCACCCCTGCCTGGTTGGGGTAGTATGAATCAGCCCTGCCAGTAGAAGATATTTCATAGTCTCTATCTCATGTTATTTACTGAACCATCATCAATTTTTAAATTCTGCTGTCAATTTATTCTTCCACAAGGAGTAAAGTATGTCAGAAAACTTTACGTTCAGAAATAAATTAAATTATGCCTTTATGAAATACACTAGTTTACTCATGTTATGACAAAATTTTTGTTTGGTTGGTTATATAATATTTGTTAAGTTATTTAATGTCAAATTCTGTTTTTAATTACACTCAAAGCAAAAGGTAAACACTGAGTTTATATTAAAAATTTCATGAGCTATCAATTTTAGTTTCTGCTGGTGTTGTAAGTCTTCAAGTGATGTTTTCTTTATTTGGTAAAGTTCTTTGTAATTTTCTAATGCCAGTCTATAAGATTTGATGAAGAATTGTCTTCTTTGAGATTTAGAGGATTTATCCGTATAAAGTCATTTTTAATCATTCGGCCATGGAAATGGTTATATATAACTGATTTGGATACTATGTGTAACACCCAGATGAGAATCTAATAGCTGATGGGGCTATTTAAGAGCATACCTCACGTTCTTAGGTTAATATCACGGCTTGTAGCATCTTGTGGTATTGAACAAGATTACCTTGATTGCAACCTATTGTGTGTTATATTTCCTTATCTCTTAATATATATGCATACAGCACTCACTAAAAAAGCTTTGATCTATTCCATAATAATCATAGCATCAAGGGAAACTTCTGCTTGAATTTCTGAAATGATGAGTTGTCATTATTTGTCCATTGGAACATAGGTTTTAATCATTCCATTCAAAAATGCATGTCTGTGGTCTCCTCCCGGGTAAAAGCCAGCATTGATGCTTTCATTCCAGTGAGGAAATACCAAGTTAAATTGCACTTATCTCCTTGGTTCTCACTTGATTGCTCAGCCGCAATAGTCCACAGGAATTACTTCTTCTGTCTGTAATGGAGTGATATGTCTGATTGCAACAGATGTCTCTTTGTCTCTACTCGTAATGAGTGCAAGTATGTCCTCAATGAAGCAAAGATGCTGTTTAATGATAGAATGAAACAACATATTGCATCTCACAAGTTTGATTCTAGAGATTATTGGCAGCTCTGCAAGAGTGTGCTGAACAATATCAAATCCTCAGTCCCTCCACTATGCAATCAATTCAAAGTTCTGACATCCACAGCAGATAAGGCTTAATGCTTTGCTCAGAAATTCTCATCCAACTCAACACTCAATCCATCTGGAGAACTGAGGCTCTACTGAATGATACAGACATAACCCTACTGTACTGTTGCCATATATAGGTAGGAGCTGCCCAATTTTCATTTTCCAGTCTCACTAGAGTCTAAAAGTATCTCCATATTCTTGTGGGTGACAAATAATTTTCCACCCTTCAACACTTTCTCATAGACAAAACATAGCAAACCTCTCACTGCTCTGTTATTATTTCCATAGAAAGTTTTCAGGTAAACCACATTCCTTTGTTCCACCAGTTCTAACCTTCATGAGTAAAACCTGCCATACCATTCCCATTGTAGCAAACCACCATCATTCACTTTGTATTCCATTGGCAATATGTAAGTTCCACTTGAGCATCATCTTCCCATGAATTGCTGCTTTGTGGAAGACTGCCAAGAGGATTCTTTCTTGATTGCTACAATCATAACATGTTTAAGTCTAGGGTCAACCATTATCTTCCCAACATATTTGAATAAACTGTGCCTCTTACTCTGTAATACTCTATCTCGAGTGGTTCTCAAACCTTGTACAATGTAAATATCATTTACAAAAAAAAGGAAGAAATTGTTGTTGTTAGCACAACATTTTGACCATTGTGACCTCTGGTCTTCATCAGGTATATGTCAATCTGAGAAAGCTTAAGGGAATTTTGTACTGGATCTTTTATTTAATCCACAGAGGTCTCCTGGATTGACAAACACCTGATGAAGTCCAGAGGACAAAATGGTTGAAATGTTGCAATATGAATAATGTAAATACCAAGGGATAACATCTAAAATTCTCACCTTAATCGGAAGAATTGTATTATTCAGCAAAACACTCAATACAGATATAATTCTACTTTTTTTCACAAAATTTGTAATTAGAAATATTTTTACTTTAAAAGGACAAAACATTTTTTCCATTTTGTCATGTAAATAATTTTTTACCTAACCTTGAAGATTTTCAACACTTTCAACAGCAGCAACAACTAAAAGAGATTGCACATGTAACTTAAAGAGAAAATAGTGATTTAATAAAAACATCAAACCAAAGGTTAGGAAGGCTGTCCCCATCAATATTGGAGAGAGCGATAACAGTTATTGGACTTGAGAAACTTACTTTCCTGAAAAATTGTTTTAAGAGAAAAAAAAAATTAGAAAAATTTTAGAAATTTATTATTAAATTATTTTTAGAAGAAATTGAAAAAGTTTAGAAATATCAACCAAAAGTCACACTAATTCCTTGTTCAATGAATGCTGAATGTTTCATAATAAGGAAACAGCTAATATTACCATTATCAACCCATTTCTTTAAAATTCAATTATTTTATTTTCTCTGGACTTTTTATTGAACTGCTTGGGTTACATAAAAATTAAAAAATAGAAATTAAAAAAACAAAATTGAAAAAAAAGCTTAAAATCCCAAAAGTAAAGATAGATAAATGCTTACTTACCATACAAGATCATAGTTTCTTCATCATGTCCTAATCGATTGGAAGCCACACATGTGTACACTCCATAATCTTCTTTGGATATCTGACGTATACGCAAACTCAAGGTGATGGTGTAATCATCATCACTATAGGCATCTACACGATATTTCCATCCTGTTTGTAGCTCTGTGCCATTCTTTCTCCAAACTGTAACTCCTTGTGGCATAGCTGTTATTTTACATTCTAATATTGTCTCTTTAGCTAAAGCTTGTCCAATTCTTTTGGTTGGCAAATAAATCTCGGGAGGGACTGAAACAGAAATTATATTCATATTTGGGAAAAAAAACAGTCAGAAAAATTGAGACAATATTTCTAATCATAGAAATTCACAAAGAAAGCTCAAAATTTATATAATAGTTTTTAGGCATGATATTTACAAGCTTGTGCAGAAATACCATCATGCCTTCAAGGGCTATTAAGAAAATGGCCTAGAGGATATATGAATTAAGTTTATACAACAGGTAGCTGATAGAAGGTTAAAATGGCTGAAATGTTACAATTATGGTACAGTGTAACCCGGATATAAGAGAAACCTGGATATAAGAGAGATTTTCTCTGGTCCCAAATTAGAGCCTGTGTTAATGTATATAAAATAGACCAAACCCGGATATAAGAGAAACCCGGATATAAGAGACTTCTTCTCTGGTCCTGACAACTCTCTTATATCTGGGTTACACTGTATATAGAGATGAAAGTTGGGCTAATGCACAAGTAAAGGCCAAATTTACTATCTATAGTACCATTTTATTGTTGACTTCATTTGGTTACAGTGGTTAAAGGTGGGTGACTATCATCACAGTCCTTTTTGTGATTTGAGTGTTCATACAAGGTCGTTGTGTTTTTGGCTGACAGTAATTAATTTGTTGAATACATCCTTTCTTCTTTTTCTTCTGGAGTTGCCTGTCTGGTCAAACTCACATCCGATGAATCTCCAACCCTCAAACTGCTACATTGAACCAATTTCCCACTTCTGCCGCTGCTGCCACACGTTTTTTTTTCCTCTTTTTATTGAGCCTGACATATCCATGTTCTCCGTTTGATTTTTGGTAGGACATGTTGTCATTAGTTGATTTTTAATGATGTTCACTGAGCCACATAAGCTATGTCCATGTTCTATCAGTTACTGAGGATAGGAACAACAGAAGGAAAGAAAGGAAGTATGCGTAATAGAGAGAAGAGAGAGAGAGTTTTCTTTTCCACTCTCTTAGGGAAAAGGAAAGTGTATATTTCCATATGGTGTTACTACTACCTAATTCTACCACACAATAGCAAACAGGACGAGGGTGTTAGTTCAAATAAATTGGTCTAAAGTCGTGATAACCCTTGAGTATTAATGCAGTGGTTTGCAAATATGGTGATATACTAACTGAATTTAATCTCTGGGCCAGGTTGTGAAGACACTGTGAAAACAGGGATAGCAGTAACTAAGCAGTTCCAAAAAAAAGAATAAAATGAAATATACTGGACTTGGACAGTGAAATAAAAAATTGGACTAATAGTTTAAATAAAGGGTTCATTTTGAAATTCCCTGAAGGTTATTCAGATTGAGTGAAAAAAGGGCAAAACATTATGATAATAGCAACAAAGATGAAGCCACTAATCTGACTGTAAATAACATATACAATAATAATTCCTTGTCAAAACGCTATGTAGCTTGTTT
Source organism: Acanthosepion pharaonis (assembly GCA_903632075.3). NCBI lineage: Eukaryota > Metazoa > Mollusca > Cephalopoda > Sepiida > Sepiidae > Acanthosepion > Acanthosepion pharaonis. Next base: position 509,101 of record CAHIKZ030000899.1, on the reverse strand, counting down.
TGTTGGTACCAAAATGATTCAGCTACTCTATATTATGACCTTCTTCTGGTATACAACATAAGAATCACAACACTCAGAACAATGATGGCTCTTCTCAATATTATATTGAAAATATATTCTCAGTATTATAGCAGATACCATCTTCCTTCATTTTCAAGAATTTTACAAGAACAGCATTCCTTGTGGATAACATTTCTGATTCTTTGTTTTCCCCAACTTTATCAAACTTTTATATTTTTAATATGAGTGAGGTAGAAAATCAACAAAATTGCTTGTGGTTAATACACTAAGCGTATTGGAATCTTGTTAAAACTTTCTCCCAGTCTTTTTTAAAGTTGAATATCATAGATAGTAGAACAATTAATGGACCAACAGATAGTAAAGTAACTTGACACTAGTATGTTAGATTTATTATAGGTACAAGGCATGTTAAAACAGAGACCTTTTTGATTATATTTAAGCAGTCAGTTAAAAGAAATATTATAGGTGGGAACTAAAAAGATCTGTTATCATGCACTCTCTATTGAAGGAGCTTTCTTTTTTGAAAGTCAAACTGTTCAAAATAGTTGGTTAAAGTTTCAACTAAGTGAACAGAAAGAAATGTTGTAAGTAGAAAAAAACAATGGTCAACATTTTTTCTATTATCTATAATCTTTCAGTAACAATTTGTTGATTTAAAGTCAGAATGAAACTTTTTGGAACAAAATGGTTTCTCCAGTACAATGAAACTGAAAAAAAAAAAAAAAAAAAAAAAAAAAAGAAATCCCATGAAAAAAGTTGTGGTGGACTAACATACAAATTTATCTTAGTTTTTAGGGAAAAAAAAATTGATTCAGTTACCTCCCTTGGAATTTTGAGATTTGGAAGCTGTATGAAAATGAAAAGTAAATTTTAAGCAGGAATCACTGTCTGTTGTCTTCTGGGAAAATAATTTCATTAGATATATGCAAAGCATTTTCATTTGGCAATGATCCTGCTGCTGTTTAATGATGTGCTATTAAGAATGGACATTTTTCCGATTCATATAATACCAAATTGACTTTATAGACAGAAATTATTCAGCAAACATTTGACTGATTCTATAAAGGAAAAAAAAAATCAAATCATGAATAAATGCTGAAAGGCAGTTTTCCAGCTCTGCTTTTACCAAAAAAGAAAAAAAAAAGAAAAGAAAACAAGTCTGAAAACTCACAGACTCACTCAATTAAGAATTTGATTATTTTTCTCCCAACTCTAACCCTGGTAGATAAAAATTACTATAATTCTTATTTAATGACTCTTTATGACATTATAAATAAAAAAAAAAACAAAAAAAACAATGTAAACTAGAAATTATGAGCTACCATTTTGATTATTTTGATAAATGATCCCCTGGAGAATATGGAAAATTGTGTTTATCCTATTTTTTTTTTTTTTACAACTCATTGTTCTACCATTAAAGGGACACAATAATTTTCCCTAATTTCTCCAATAATTTATACAAATCCCAACCAATCACAAAAGATAAGAAATACCAAATTTAAAATATAGCCAATCAATAACATACATACACCTATTCCTGTTAAAAAAAAAAAAAAAAATCTAGTTTGGAGTAATCATGACACCAAGGGAAACATCTGAAATTCTCACTTTGAATAGAATATTATTTTTCTTTTCTATGCAGTGTTCCTTCAGGACGTATGTGATCATGGCCCTCCACATCTTCCTGTCCCTTGTAGTTTTTAATAAGTTTTGTTCTACTATTCAGTTACTCAAATTCATCAAGTATGTTTTGCACTGCTTTCAAAGGAAAGAAACCCATAGCTAGCCCACCCCACCACTGTGTTAGTGAGAGGGTGATCTTGACCTGCCCAGAGGAATCCATCATCATAGCATTGAAGAGAATACTTTAGCTGTATTTCCAAGATTCCATCAAGTAATCAAGCCTGTCCTTAAATGTATGTATCCTGTTACTTTTGAAGTGACTTCTTTTTAATTTTAATCTTTTCAATTCCTTCTATCGTCTTCTGACCTTTGGTGCAACATGTGTGTGTGTGTGTGTGTGTGTGTGTGTATATATATATATATATATATATAAAAATTAATGATCAGAGTTGGATCAGACTAGGAAACAGAAGTATTAAAAAAATAAAATAAAAATAACATGTAGAGGTTTTACTTTAATAATCAGGAGACCAGTTAAATCTCTACCTTGGTATCAACCTGATGGTGATTTCTATCAATTGATCTCCCAGTGCTTTAGTTTTAAAAAAACTAAAGAATGCTATATTATTTTAAGAAAATAAACAGACACATGTCATTGGGCGGGAAAGGGTAGAGGAGACTGTGAAGAAGGAAGAAGTGTGGACGAGAAGAAAAGCAATAAATAATAATAAATGTATTTGGTCGGCGGGGGGGTAATTGAAATGTATGGTTTTAAAATCAAGCCTCATATGTGCGTAAGAGGATTTTTTTAAAAAAATAATATAGCATTCTTTAGTTTTTTTAAAAATATAGTGTTGGGATGTCAATTGATAAAAATCACCTGAGGATACCATAAGGTTGAAACCAAGATAGTGGATTCAACTGATCTCCTAATTTTTAAAATGGATAATATATATATATATATATATATATATATATATATATATATATATATATTGTATATTTTGGTAGCGTGGTTTCATTAAGACATGTTTCACTGAATAATATAAACAAGTTTTGTCTACTTTATTTAAATTTTGTCTTTTTGTCATTTTTCCTAAACCATGTTCTACTATCCATTTCCACAAGCTTACTATGTAGGTTTTGCATTGTTTCCTCTATCCTTCTTTGCCGCCAATCTGTCCTGTGAGTATCAAATCTTCCAAACCCTCTTTCCTCATTATGTGCCCTAGAAATTTCAACCATCTTTTTCTAAAGTATGTGTCCTTTTTTGTTTCTATTTTCTCTAAAACTTTGTTGTTGCTCACATATTTAGTACATGGTATTCTCAGCATCCTTCTGTAGAACAAAATTTATGTTGCTTCAAGTCTCTTCAACATCCATGTAGAGATTGTTCAGTATTCAGCATTATATAGGAAGACTGGTGTTGTGTAACAGTTCAGTATGCTATTCTTTGTTCCAACCAGCTTAGTTTTTGGAAGGCATCATTGACTATCCAAATGCATGTTTGGATTTCAGTGTTACAATTTCCAGCCTCTTTTAAAACACTTCCCAGATATTTAAATTTTTTTTACTTGTTTGATTTTGATATCTGCCATTTGCATGTTGGGATGTTCTTTTTGCAGATGACCATGCATTCTATCTTCTTGCAATTGATTTGTCTTGCTTTCGTTTCTACCTTCTGTAAGAGTTCTTTCAATTTCCTATGTTTGCTATCAACACTGTGTCATCTGTAGATCATATGTAGTTAAGATTGTGGCTGCCAATAATAAATCCTGGTAGGACTTCTAATTCTCTCAAAATTGCCTCACTGTAAAGGTTGAATAAGTCTGGTGAGAAGATGCATCCTTACATGACTTTCTATTTTTTTTTAAATGTTATTAACATTTCATAAGTTTAAGTCACTTTATTTGAATTATTTACAGTTAAACTAATGCTCCTATAGTTCTTATCACAATGTTTCAGCTGTTATGACCTCTGGCCTTCTTCAGGTGTATGTTGATCCATGAGGTCTTCAAGGAATTTCAAACTGAATCCTTTATTTAATCGATGGTGTAAACTGTTCTTATCCCACTGTCCTTGTCGACAACTGTAGATTTAATAAATGGTTCAATTCAAAATTCTCTGAAAGTTACCCAGATCAGTAAACACCTGAAGAAGGCTGGAGGCCACAACAGCTGAAACATTGTGATGATAAGTATAAAGATGAAGACATTAGTCTGAAGATAAATAATGCAAATATCTTCACCAGACAGAAATTTGTGTAACATGGTTTCAAAAGTTTATTCAGCTAATAAAGAGTGTTTCAATAACTTGAACCAATTTTAAATGTGAATTAAGTTTAAGCGTCTAATCACTTTTTTCTTTTTCTTTCAGATTTGGCAGACATTTGGGCAATATTATTTTTCACATATAACTGCCATGACTTAAATAACATGATCCAATAGAGAAATAAATAAATTTTCACCAGTAACACTGATTTATTTACTGCTGACTTTGATCCGACTTAATGAAACACCCTTATATATAATCCATCTTAATAAAACACCCTTTACTATTATAGACTATAAATAAAATTGTACAGATGGAATCAACTTGCTTATGTTATTTATGCAAAGAGAGAGAAAAGATGTAGAATATTAAGAACATTGTCTAAAGGCATGAAATCAACCTTATATTTTAAGTAAACATCATAAAGATAAAATATGAGTGAAAATATATTAAAAAAAAACTGATTTTGAAACAGTAGCACTAAAATGAACCTGATGTCAGGGCAAGATTTTATGTCCGTGATGAAATAAGCAACCAATACAATGCAAAAGCCAATAGTAGGGAGTTGGAATAATATTTATATTAGTATCTTTTTTTAATCATTTTAGCCCAAGTAAAGGAATGAAGCCACTAAGACACAAAGGGATACTGAGAGTGAAGAAAACTAAGAAAGGACAATAAAAATAACAAAGTTCAAGGAGACAGCTGATGATGATTGACGCTGGATTTAAATTTTTCAAGTTTGTAGTTGACAGGAAAGTAAGAAGCTGGAATAGAGCTCTGCAGGTGAAAATAGTGAGGTGAGAGAACAATTAGAATAGAACTTATGATTATATTTAGCAATTTAAACCGTAAAATGACGAGACCGCATTGACAATCCAGTACTGTAACAAAAATTATTGAAATCTAGGTACCAAAGAGGAAAGCTCATCAGAACAATTGCTATGAAAATATCTATAGAAAAAACACAGGGATACTATATTATAGTAGTAGGAAAGTGATTGAAGCAGAGATACCAGATCAGGACCAATAACATTGCAGGTTCTTTTTGAGATTTTGTCATAAATCTCTGGATACATAGAAACATCAGGCCAGATGTGGCAACAATATTCACTGCATAGATGAATGGTAGACTTATAAAAGTGTAAAACAGATTCAGGTGAGAAACATTGTTAAGTACAACACAGTGAACCAATTACTAAGGAGTAAAATTATAAATGCCTTTGTGCATTACCTCACTTGGTTTCACTAAATAAACTCACTAGGCAGTGTTGTTTAAGTCTATAAAACGATAAAACATATCCTCTCCCTTTCTCTTCAAACTTTGGTAGTGACAAGATGTACTATTCTCATTCTGTCGGCATGTAAGTACATCAGAGACACATACTAAAGGTTGCTTTGAACTCTTCACATCTTTAACCCTTTCAGCTCTGTCCACTACTTTACCAGTGGTAGAGAAAAATGACTTAATGCCTAATCACTAGTTGAATGGTAGGTAAACACTTGTAACTATTTTTATATCTACCGTGAAACAATTATTTGCGAATTTTGACTCGAGAGCTAGGGCAGAAGGGTTAAAATTGTTCAAGAATGCAGAGCTCAAATGGTTAATGTCATTTCTCATTTCCTGTTTTGCAACATGTCCATTTAATATAATTGTTAAATCTTGTTTGTTTAAATTCCATGTTATTGTGTTTTATTTTTGCCTGGAATTACATGTCTGCAAAATATTGTTTGCAGGACAAATGTACTAGGAGCCATTAAATATTTACTAAAAAATGGCCACACCTCACAAGAAAAATAGTGATTTCAGCAGCCCCTTCAAAATTTGATGATTCTTTACGATAAATGCAGAGAATTATTCTAAGTTCTTAGACAAGACATTTTCAATAATGCAGGACACTACAAATAAGCTTTAAACTAATGAGCATATTCATGCAAGCAATGTTCCTTTAAATTATGCCAGGGTAATTATGGACCGTTTTACCAAAAAAGATCTCGGAGACACTGAAGTAACAGAATTGTCTCTTGCTTCTTCTGATATTTAAGCAACAGATTTTTCTAATAAAATCTGAGTAGCTAATTTTTTTAAAATTTCCTCATTATCAGAAATCAACTTTTATCATCAACATCCATCAATATTTCTGAGATGAGGTATTGTAACTATTTACACAATTATATTCTTCAGTCTGTTTTCTTCATCCTTATTGACACATTCGCAACATTTTGACAGTTGTACACTATGGCCTTCTTCAGAATGTGTCAATATTTCTGTGATGCGGTTTTGTAACTATTTACATTCTTTGGGCTGTTGTCCTTATCTTTATTGTCATATTCAAAACATTTCAACTGTTGACCTTCTTCAGTTGATAGACGTTGGAATTTTGAGCCAAACCCTTTATTTAGTCCATGGTTGTAGATTGTTCTAGTTCTACATGCCATGACTTTTCTGGATATCTCAGCTTTCAGTTCATTCCCTTTAATAACTCAACTCTCCAAATTTTTTTGTTTTCCTCTGCTGTGGCCCGGTATTGAACTCACAACTCTTTGGGTCAATTCAATTTTGGATTACTTCAACCAACACTTTTTATCAACTGGGCCATATGTCCAATTTCTGATCTTTCAATCAATTGGATGATTTAAATATAAAATTAAATTTTCTCTGTAAATAATACTTTGAAATGTCAATTCTTATGACAATTTTTATAAAATGTAATCATATATATATGTACACATGTTTTTAACTAATTGTTCACCCATTACAAGGCTTATGAGCCACTCAATGTAGAGGTTTACTGATTGAGATTGGTGCAAATATGAGGTAGAAAGCAGTGTACTTTATGAGGATATGTAGGAAAGATAACAGTTAACTCTAGATTTAAAGCAGTTAAGATATAGTAAATTGGAAAGCACTCACTCGGGACTTTGTTCCATGAAGTAATGATTCTTGGGAAGAATGGGACTAATCAAATACAAAAGGAATAACGATGATTCATTCCAGTGTATGTGGCATGGCAGATTTTAGTTGTGAAGGTCAAGGCTGGAAGAACTAAAGAAAGTAGTGTGTCAGAACATTTGCCATGGAAATAGCAATAAGATTTTTAGCTAAAAAAACTATGAAGTTTTATATCAATTTTGATTTGCTGAAGAATTAACTTGTTTGCCAAAATACATCTGTTTTCAGTTTCAATTTGTTTGCCAAAATACATCTGAGACAATTTAGTTTCTGAGTCAAATCTACACTGAATCTTCTATCTGACAGATAAATTAGAAAGCTTTTGAATTTTCCAAGCTAAACATATGAGATTTCATGTGAAAATCAGAAGTAAAATGAAGCTTGAATTGTGTCATCAAAATAGAATTTAAATGTAAGGACACATTTACACCCAGATCTCAATCAATACAATTTTACTTTCTTTACTGTAGGTCTGAATATTACAACGTGCCAATAATTTAATTTCAATTCAGTCAAATAAAGCTTTATATACTGAAAGCAGAGAATGCTAAATTTCCTCAGAACATACAGAAAAATTTCTTGCAGAGATTGAGAAAGCATCATTTTCTAAAGGTAATGGAATTGAAAGAATAAATGGTAATAAGAGAAATTGTCACTGTCATCCCATTAATGTGAAAGCTCCCTAGTAGGAACCGACATATATTTACTGCGAGAAACAAAAATCCAAGGACATTCGATAAAAGCAGAGATTCCTACTCTAATGTTTTCTCTTCTCTCAATGCAGTGAACTAATGTTATGTTTATCAGATTTAACAATAGACATGGTTTAAAGCGAAAGTAAAAGTGAATTGCTTGATGCAAACGGAAATAATGAAAGGTGTTGTGGTGGGGGGGATTAAAGAAACAGATGAAGGGAATATCAAAATTAAAATTCACCAGGTGAGATAGTAAACCTGAGATTATTTTATATTATTATTTTAATAGTAAACATCAAAGTAAACTAGTGTTGCAGGCCTGTATATGTGGTTCCCAACTTGTTTCAGGCATTAGTAATGTTGGTGTTTGAAACTGGGAACAACTCGCTGTCTCTTGAAATACCCACAACAAACATGGCAGAGTCAGGATGTGAGTGCATGTAAAAAAAAATGAAAAGTAATGGCAAGAACCAATATATATGTACAAACAAATGATAATGTATTAACAACAAATATACAAGTGACAAAGACGATGTATGTAACAAAAGAATGTTAAGCCTTTTTGGTCCAAAGTATGTGTAGTGAGTGAATATGCATACATATGTGTGTGTATATTGTTCATTTGTTTCCTAAGAGGAAGCATGTTCTCCGCGAGAGGTTACAGGTTAACGAATAAGCAGATAAGGTAAGAAGAGAATGAGAAAATTATTGCAGAGTATTTATAGTCCTGAGAGTGTCCCCTAAGATCAGTTTTGAAAATTAGGAGGAGGTAACCCAACACTAGTATGTTATTGCTTAAACTATACACATTTATAAACTTCTGTTAACCTGAAACCTTACATACAAAATAATTTTGGACTAAGCACCACCAACACAGTATCCAGCAATGTACCTCAGCTGACTGTTAAAATGAAAGATTATTATTTTTGTCATAAAATAATGTGGGACCGAAAGCATCACCAACATTGCATCAAGTAATGTAGTTCATTTGACTGTTAAGATGTAAGCTTACTTTTATCATACCAAATAATGTTGGACTGAGCCTCACCAACACAGTATCCAGCAATTCTACCTCTGTTGACTGTTAAAATGTGAGCTTACTATTTATCATATAAGATAATGTTGGAGAAAGCATTACCAACAAAGTATCCAGAAGTATACTTCACTTAACTGTTAAAATGAAACCTTACGTTTTATCATATAAAATAATGCTGGACTGAGTCTCATTAACACAGCATCAAGCAATGTACCCCAAGTTGACTGTCAAATTGTAAGTTTCTTATTTGACATACAAAATAATGTTGTACTGAGAATCACCAATACAGTATCAACCAATGTACCTCACTTGACAGTTAAAATGGAAGCTTAATTTTTATTACTAGTTTCAAGCAAAATATCTCAGTTGATGTTGAAATGAACCCTTTTTGTCATACAAAATAATTTTGAACTGAGCATCAACAACACAGTATCATGCAATGTACCTCAGTTGATTGTTAAAATGAAAGCTTGTCTGTTTTATACAAAATCTAAATTTAACTGAGATTTTCATTTAAAGATAAAAAATAATCATAATTTTTTTTTACTCATTCAACATTTTCCTCCCACGATATATAACTTTAAAAAAAAAGATCTTGAATTTGTCATCAGGTATCACCGACCAATTTTTATAACGATAAAGGAAGATTTGATACCCATGAATCATCACTCGACATTAATATTTTTCAAGGAAAAAGAAATTAATCATGTCAAGTATACATTTAAATTATTTTATATTTATTAACTAAAAAATTTGTATCTTTTAATGGAAAGACTTGAAAAATAATGGGATTTGTTCTATCTTGGTAAATAGAATTTGCCAATTAGAACTCACTGGAGAATTAAAGAAAGCTTAATTATTTTATCTATACATTGGGAAAATAGTTATGTTTAGTCACATAGAATATTAGATAAGATACTATATATTTATAGAGTCGAATTAAATTTTATATATTGGACCCATAAAAAATAAAATAAAAACAATGACCATATATCAAAATACTAGCCAACAAAATATTCTTAGAGTGGGTATACTTCTTTTAGAGGGAAAAGACAGATGAAATGGATATGAAGAAATAACACAGCAAAATTTAAAATATTTCTTGAAATGCATTGAAAAACTGAAGTAAAATGTTTGCTATCTTATGGGAATTTAAAAAGAAATTCAGGCTGATATCTGAAGTCTTTCTGTGCCAACATCTTGTCTGAAATAAGTTTAGTACATATCTGTATTTTTGTCTGACTGCTGGACTGAAATAAATTATTGAATCATTAGCTATTAATATTTTTTTCGGAATGAAGCAAACACAAATGCCAAGAATAAATTAAGTACTGAAAATAATTAACTGAAAAGTTGTAGGTTTTAATGGAAGGGTAATTGAAAAATAATGCAATTGTTGGAATTTATTCAGTCATTTCCCAAGGAAAATTGGTAAGATTTTAAAATGAACATGTCTTCTCATCAGAATCAATCTTGCACATTTATAAATCAACCATTCATACACACATTGAATATTGCTGCGATATCTAGTCAGGTCTGGTGCTCTTACATATCTCAAGATTCTTGAGAAAACTCAAAGGAAAGTCTATGTAGTTTGAGTTCACTTTGGCAACAATTAAATCTCTTCTTCTTTCAATCTGTCTCCTGTGCTCTTACTACTCGTTCAGCAGAAAAACCCAGACTTGGATCCGGGACATCTGTATGATCACACACAATGCTGGCTTCCACTATTGGTAATGCCCTTCTGCTTATCTCCCCTTTGACCATCGTAAATTTCTATGATACCAGCAAAATTTTATATTTGTAAGAATGTAACGTTCTTAAATATTCACCTTGTGAGCAGTCATTTTATTTGGTTCTTCCTTCAGTACACCAATAACAACTAGTGCTGGACTGAGTCTCATTAACACAGCATCAAGCAATGTACCCCAAGTTGACTGTCAAATTGAAAGTTTCTTATTTGACATACAAAATAATGTTGGACTGAGCATCACCAATACAGTATCAACCAATGTACCTCACTTGACAGTTAAAATGAAAGCTTAATTTTTATCATTAGTTTCAAGCAAAGTATCTCAGTTGACTGTCAAAATGAACTCTTATTGTCATACAAAATAATTTTGAACTGAGCATTACCAATCACAATCTATAATGTAGTTGATTTTTACCAGGAAACTTGACTTCAGTCACTTTCTCACCAATATAATGTGGCTTCCATCTGTCTTTTCTAAAAAATACTTTTATAGCAAATGTTCTGATTATCTCTTTTCCTTGATGTCTCAACTACATGAATTTAAATTTGCTACTAGATTGGCAACTAGGTCCCATTTTATTGTTGAATTAATTAGATGTAAATGTCACCTCTTTTCTAATAGTTTCTTTTCTCACCTGTGGAACTCCCTTCTCGTTTATTACTTCCCTACAACCTACAATCTTCAAAAATTTAAATGCAACATCAATCATCATCATCTTTCTAACTGAGCATTGTTCCTTTATTTTCCTTTTCCTCAATAGAGTCTTCTCATTCTCTTTCACATCCTCCGAATGGCATTGTTGCCTTGTTTAGGGTGAAAAAATCTTTAGAAAAAGAAACAAGAAAGACTGAATTCTTTCATCTCCATATTGAGAAAAAGACTTCATTTTACAGGTGTGACAAATATAAGTAATTTAGTTATAGAATTCTTAATACTATATTTATTAGAGAAGTAGAACTACTGCCGGCCAAAATAAGGTAGCATCATGAGTTATACGCCAAGACTAAGCTGAAGTTAAAGATTTTTTTTTTTTAAAAGAATAGATTGAGATTTTAACAAATCCAATTGTTCTCACAATCCTGGAGAGTTTCTTCATTTACTTTATACTAAAGCAACCCCCCAAAATGATGTTCCTACCACCATGCTTCACCAATAGAATGGTATTCTGTTCACGTGTTTGCTTCAAATGAAAGTCATATCCTAAAAATTCAGTTTTTGTTTCATCTAACTCAATAATTAAATTAAAGTAATCTTTTGACTTTCATTTTGATGAATACAAAATTGGACTTTATATGCATTTTTATCAAACTATACTATTCAAAATTTTAAATTAACTGATATCAACTGCTTTTCCTTTTTTTTGGCTTTTTCTGCTTAAAAATTTCTATGCTGGTATATTCTACCATTATATAAACTGATGTACTAAAAACTTAGAATCAGCTATCTAATCATATGTAGTTATTTGTTTTGCCATTATTTATAATGGCCGCTATGCAATATGATATAATGAATACAAGGCACTGAAATTGTTTATGTACATTTGTCCAGGTAAGTTCTTAGATAGTTTCTGAGTTATGTTTGTTGGGTGTGACTGTAGAGAATTTAATGATGTCTACAACCTTAGACCTCAAGTGAAACTTATATATACAAGTCATCACTGAAGACACAAGAAAAAAAATGATCAGTTCATTGACCTGTTGTAATAAATATGTGACTCCTCATCTCAAGCACTATCTTTACAAAAGTCAGATCAGATTAAATATGGTGTATTGCTGCCATATCTTGGCTGTAGCTGCTCAGTCGTCTTTTTCAAGCCTTGTTAGAGTTGAAAGCATATCCCAGTAATTATTAAAACTTATTCAAATTTATGGATAGGCTCATATATTTGAGTCATTATTAAAGATGTTATAACAACAAATAAGACATATCTCGGCTGATTTACAGGCAAATACTCAAGAGCGAGAGCCAGATGTGAACAGGACAAAGCCCCGTCACAAAATGACCATTATCTTCCTTTACAAATGTTTCTGACATATGAGTTCCGGTTGAAAAATAAAATAATATTTAAAGTGTTCTATTTTCGTCCAATAAAAATGCTTCCCTCCTAATTATACTCGCTTCATTTTTCGAGCCTGTTAAGCCATAAAAAAACGCTATAAAAGGGGTCACACGGACGTTCAACGGGCAGTCAAAGGTGCCCGGGGTAGAGACCTGTCGCGGTCAGCAGCTGACAGCAGGGGAGCGTCAACCACCATCAACATGTGTGAACTACTATGAGAGATCAACCTAGATCCGAAACTGGCTTATGAACTTTACCACAAGGTAGCTGTCCCAAAGCCACATGTTCCTGTTGAAATAAACCACGTAAATCTATTTCTGCTGTTGTCGTATTTTTTTCTTTCAACCATACGCTTGTCTATAACAAAGATTATAGAAAAATTATCATTTCCTTGACCTGCTTCAGAATGTAATGGATGACACCTACCATGAATCAGATAAAAGTAGAAATGCAGTATTGCTGCTATATTTGGTCTGGAGCTGACTAATGCTTATTTTCCAGCCTTGATAGAGTTAAAAGATTTAATGCTGCCTTGTGATTTGTGAATTATTTTGCTGTCCTGAGATGAAATTTCACAAACAACAAGCTACTATATTGTTATTTCCATGACATATGTTCAGATAAGCTACATCCTTTAGTTCACCAGTTCAGACCATTACAGCTTGTAGCCACAATGTCAAATATACAGGATCGGCTCATTCTCATTTCCTTTGTATTCCATTAATAAGGAGGAAGTTCCAATCTTAACCTTTTCAAGTTTACAGTCAACCATTAACATTTAAAAAAAATATCTAATTCACTACAATAAGCATGGGAGAATTAAAAAACAGAAACCATTACTAAGTGGCAAGAACAATAAAAGAGTAATCAGGAAAGCAGTAGATAATGATTGACAATGCATTTAAATTTTTGAAGATCAATGTTGACTGGAAAGCATGGAGCTGGAAGAGAGTTCACCAACTGAGAAGTGCAAGAAAAGAAACAGTATAGAATTTATGGTTACATCGAGCCAATTCAACTGTATATTGGTGAAACCTCATTGTATGTTTGGCACTGTGCTTAAATTTATAAATAAGTACCATAGAAAAGAGTGATATTTATTCTGTTCTCTACAGAAATGTGGCACAAGGCTGAAAAGGGGATTGGGGAAAGAATGGTCTTCTTCTGTCTTAACTATAACTTAGCTAGCCGCAAACACTGACCCAATCGTACGAACAATATTCCTTGCACCAAAACAACACATTCATATGTACCTTTCTTACTACAACCACCATAATACCTCTTTGTCTCTATGAAAATACTAACTAGTTCCCATATTTACAATTCATTGTCTGTGGGGGGGAGGGGAATAAAACAACAATTCTAAAAAACTAGCCCCAATGAGTATTTACAATATGAATACATAAACTATTTACAAGAAACTAAAGAAAATAAGATTAGTAATAAAAAAAACCACAATCACTAAATGTGACAGAAACATCACTTCACTGGCCGAAATCAATGAAGTGATGTTTCTGTCACATTTAGTGATTGTGGGGTTTTTTTATTACTAATCTTATAGAAAAGAGTTCATCTGAACAATTATGACGAAAGTATTTATAGAAAAGGCAGAGGGAAACAACTTTACGGTGGTGGGAAGGGACTGAAGTTGGGACACTAGGTAAGAACCAAAAATATTGCTGATTCTTCTTTGGATTTTATCCTGAATCTCTAAATATATAGCAGCAGCACCCAACTATATGTGGCAGCAATATTCTAAGCAGGCTTGGTTTGTTTTGTTTTACAGCATATCAACCTCAATGCTGACAACTTTTTTTTTTTCCTGGTAATATTTTTGTTTTGTCAAAAATCTTTTTCTGTTAATATTTTTTTCCTCAAAAATATATAGCTGGTAATATTATTTTTTCAAAAACGTATCACAGGTAAATTTTTTTTCAAAAACGTATTGCTGGTAATATTTTTTTTCCTTCAAAACTTTATTTCTGGTAATAATGTTTTACAAAGTATTTCTGGTATTAAAACCTATTTTTACACTTTTATAATGCTTTTTACCTACGTTTTGGGGTTAACTATTTGCCCATAACTGGGATCCTAACAAGTACTACCACCCCACGTCAGAGTGGACCTAGGAACACCAGCAATTAAGAGGTGATTCCTTGTTCATCAAAGCCTCCTGATCAGAGGCATTATTCTAAGCAGGTGTGAATGGAAGACTTATACATATGTAAGATAGATTCTGGAGAGCATGTCACAGTGGACCAACTTTCTTAGCAGTAGAACTAGCAATTGATTCAATATAGTCTTTCTACTTCATCTTAGTTGAGAATGTAAGCCTGGGAAGGTGCAATGAGTCATGGAAATTAGCATCAGCCATGTGATGGAAGCAAGAAGTGGTTTTCCAGGTAATTGATAAAGAGAAACAGCACTTCTTTATCTATTATGTTACATAAGGAGTCATGGATAGCGGCTCAGATTGAGGAATCAGAGAGCTGTGTTCGAATTCCAGTTCATTACTTTCACTTTGGGAGAGGTATGAATCTTCTTCTCCCCCAAGCTATAGGTAAATAGCAGGACAGACTGGGTTCTATAGCCTTGGATAGCAATTGGCCTACATCAGAAAGAAATGGCAACCTACTGCAGGAAAAAAAATATGCCTCGTCAGTCATGTATCGGAAGATACATGATCACCTAAGCATGTATCACGCATGGCATGTAACTGACAGATGTCATCCAGATTGGTGTATTTCTACAAGTGAAGGTTTGTGAAACCATGTAGTCTATTGATGTCTATAATATTTTGGAAGTTCATTTTATTACGGAAAAAAAATATCAGATGAAATGGAGCCAGAAGCAAACAGAAAAGAAGAATAATGTAATTCTCTTGAGTAAATAAGGAAGACATAATGCATTGGATATTTTTTTTTATTTGTAAATAACAAAAAAAAAACACTTTGAAAAGATGTAAAAAAAAGAGAAGTTCTCTATTTAATAATGTACAAGGCAGACAACTTTATCAATTGTATACAAAATATTGGTATATGATGTCAGAAATTTATTAAAAATTTGTGATTTTTTTTTCCACTGTTTATATGATAAAAAAATTCATGTCTTTTAGTAATTTATTTGAGAAAATTTTCTTTTATCCAATCATTTATGTTGTTTATCTTAATAAAATAAGGTCTCATTATTTTTTATTTTGATAATCTTTATCCTAATAACTTACAAGAAGAATGATTTGAAATAACATTTTCTGTTCAGACACTTTATTTAGTTCTCCTTTATAAATGAATAATTACAACATTAAACTCTAAACTTAATAAAAAAAAAAATATACAAAAATGATTTATGTTTGTCTTTACCATTCTTATCTTGCAGACAGAATTTGTCTACAGGAGAAAATCTGATCAAATTACAAATCTTATTCTACCAAGAATTTGATTAGCGGTGTTTGATTAGATGATTTTTGATTGACACTTAGAGTTTCTTATTTTTCCACCTCAACTTTATTTGCTTCTCGATTTTCAAGAATCTATTCTTATTTGCAGTCTTTACTTGAGAATTCTGACACTGTACCTGTCTTGGTTCCTAAACCTGGAAACAGTCTAATGTATGAATTAAAAGCATATTTGAAACAACTTGATTTTTATTGACCTAATTAACCAGAAAAAAAAAATAAAATAAAAAGATAAAGAATGTTACTGTTGCAGATTCATACAAGTCAATAGACATCTTTTAGTCTCAAGCCAACTAGCTCATCCCTGTTGCAGGTACCTACTCAGAAATGTTTTTGTTTCTTCAACACCCACAGAGCCAACTTGTGATTTTATTGCTACTATGCTGACTGAGACCTTAATTACTGTTTCCAGGAGTGAGTGCATAATCTGGTGTGATCACTAGTTGAAGAAGACTAGTATGATCAAAAACTCAGTCATGATGACTTGTGACTGTGTACTAATATTGTGCTAGAATTAATGGCTTCCAGACAGATTTGTCTGCCAAATTTCCCCTCACATACAAAGCTTGGGTCAACCCATAGATTCATATAAAAGATATTTGGTATTCAAATGCAGGGTACTCCCCATCTTAACACTACTAGCAAAAAATATATCTTTATATACTTCAAAGATTAACACTGCAAGGGACTGGTAGGTAAGTGCAAAAATTGCCATATTTCACAACCAGCAAAAGCAGAATCAATCAGGATTTTGATTGTTTTTGTAACAGACTGCACAGAGAACACAAATTCATTCTTGAGATAAGACTGTGTTTTATCTTTCATCATCACAGTTACACCTTTTATTTTAAATTTAAATGCAGTGAGAAAAATAAAATGTTATAATAGCTTGCCTGTCCCCTGACCATAAAGTATAGCAGCAGTGGAGAGAGAAAATTCCTAACCCTTTTGTTTACTTCCAGCTAACCCCTCTCTGGGATGCATTGAAACTATACATGTTTTGCTAGAAATAAAGGTATAAAAAGAAATCTTGTGGTGAGTACCTACTTATTTCCTGCCCTGTCATTACCTGAGATAAAGGACATTTTATTTTGATTGTAAGTGAAGATGGATGTAAAAGATATATCAGAGATGTTGTTTCATCTTAGTGAGAAAAAGAAAGAATACATAGAAAGAAAGAAAAAAGAGAAAGAAAATAAAAAAATGGGATAATAGAGGAGGTGATAATGGCCTTATGCCTTTCACATTTCATTTGTATACCCTTAAAAGCTGGCCGACGTATCTAAGTATGCCTGTCTACTATTTGTCAGGCACATTTGTGTTTGTTCAACACCCGCAGAGTCCATCTGTGGTTTATATTGCAACTATGCTGAGCAGACCTTATTTACAGTTTTTGGAAAAGAGCATGTTATCTAGCATGGTCAACAGTCGGAACAAGGCCAACACAACTATTGATGGCTCTCCCCAAAGAGTTCTGTCTACCCAGTTTTGCTCACAAGGATTGGGTCAACCCGTGGCATGGTTTTCAAGTACTTTCCAAAGGTGCCACATGATAAGATTGCCTCCCCCAGACAGAGAGCATCAAAATTCACCTACCTAACAAATCAACTATGGTAAGATTCGAACCTGGGTCAGAAAGCAAAATGTTCTAACCTTCAGCCACATGCCTACGTACCTTCTTACTTCTTTAAATAATGAACAATGGGATAAGTCATGTGAAAAATTAAAAATATGGTGAACTTTCTACAGGTTCCCATTATTGAATTTTCTATAATATATTAATAATTCATGTATTAAACTTATTTAACAAATACTAATTGAATAGATAAATGCCATCAAATTCTGAATAAATAAACATTAAATCATATAAGGACTAATTATTTTGGTACACAGCTTTATTCTATAGTGACAAAAACATTAGTTTCCTCCCTAAAGCATTTTTAGTCTATATATATTAATAACAAGGGCCACTTCAACATGGTGTAAAGGTTAGCAAGCTCGTCTCGCTAAATCAATTACAACTGATTAGTTGGTTAGATCATCACTGGGTGCCTCATATTTCCAGCCTTGTACCCCATCTAAGCTTAGAAAATCATCTTATATTACATTAATATAATGTAGAAAATGATATAAAAATGAAAAAAAAAATTCTAGAAAAAATAAAATTCACTAAATAATAAAACTAATAACCTGGGGAATTAATATTCATACTTAACAGAAATGCATTTTCAAGTGTGACATTCTTCTCCCTGCATTTAAATTTAAAATAAAAGGTTTAAATTTTAAGCTGTTGTAAGAATAATAGTAATATTACTTATTAATAATACAATTATTATTTATGCAATATGAAAAATAATATTACATTGGGCAAGACAGAATAGCAAGGGAGACAATCCATGATTAATGGTTATCCATTTTATGTTACTGACTAGTTCACATGTGCAGTCAGTTTAATCCTCAGAGTGACTCACTGCTGTGTCTTTGTGCCAGACAAAGAACAGTAGTAAGTATAAACATTCATATTTTTATACTTATATTGGTAAGTATTATTTACCTCTTCTCCCTACTGAGATGTGATGTGACACAAGGTCAGATTTATTGTGGGAAACTTGAACGTGTACACCTGGGCCAAGGAAAAAAATTGCCCAGCCCCCACAACCGTCAATTGTACTGGCTTTGGTAGCGACTACCAATCACTCCTCTCTAGTGCAAGTGGGGAGGGGGGGGGCATGCGGGCAGCTGTTCCCCAGGGCCAAGCACCTTGCAGTATTTATTTTCCTCAGTTGTGTCGCTGTCTTCAGACAGAGCCACAAATGAATCACACACTGCCTGAAGGCAGAGAGATGATAAACCATAATGGCATGTGCCAGGTAAGTAGAATAAAGCTTGTATTGGTAAGCACAAACAGTTGTATTTAAATAATAGAATTTTTGCTGATAAATTGTTTCAGTTGTATATAGAAAATGATATAAAAATGCAAAAAAAATTCTAGAAAAAAAAAAAATTCACTAAAAAATAAAACTAATAACTTAGGGAATTATTATTGGTACTTAACGCAAATACATTTTCAATTGTGACATTTTTCTCACTGCATTTAAATTTAAAATAAAAGGTTTAAATTTTAAGCTGTTGTAAGAATAATTGTTGCTTCCGACATTTGTTTTTTGTTTTGCTTTTTACTTTTATGACATTAGAATCGACTTGATAATTTTGTCTTGAATTTATAAAAACCTTTTCTCATGAGCTGAATAAGAAATAGATAGGTAAAAAGAAGACACAGTTCTTACAATATTATTCACTTTAGTTATTAACATGCTTAAAGAAATGAAAATTAAATAAAATCAGTCAAAATAGTAATATTATTTAATAATAATACATTTGTTATTTATGCAATATGAAAAATAATATTAAATTGGGTGAGACAGAATAGCAATAATGCCTAGGTGTAGCTGGTGTAAAAATAAAAAAAAATGAAGAGTAACACATATTGTTTGGGGGGTTCAAATGTCGGTTTCCCTAGGGCTAAGATGCTCCATGAATCATCCTATGATTTTGGCAGCAAGAGTAATGATAGAAAAACCTTTTTAGAAACTGACTATTGGGAAAAAAACATCTCGGTCTGCACCAAGAACAATTTAAAATCAGAGTGTTATTGGTTTTGACTATAGTGGAAGTGTTAATTTATCAGTAAGAAAAGGCAAAGATTTCAATGTTTGTTATGACGGAGGATGGAACAAGACACAATTGGTTATTTTCTCTATATTTTCTCTTATAAAAAAAAAAAAAAAAAAGTATTCACAAAACTTTTCTTTCTACATATGCTTTGAGTATTTTGTTCTGTTTCCATAATTCAAGAAAACTAACCGCTTCCTATTTTTAAATTTAAAATGGTATTGAAACATTTCATCTATCTTGTTAGAGGACATTTTTCCTTCAGAGGACACAAAAACAAAATATGGTAGTTATAATTTTTTATCCATTTTTAGTAATGTTATCATTATACATTGTGTGTGTGTGTGTGTGTATATATATATATATATATATATATATATTGATTGATCAATTGATTTTTCTACAGCTTGACAACCTTTTGCAGGTTATTTAAAGCCATAAAATATTTTTAGATTCTAAGAATTCTTTTTGAAGATAATGTTTTATTGATACAAATCATACTAATTAACCCATAGCTGGGGGGAAGAAGAGGTAGATTCATGCCTATGGATATTTGTGTATAAATGAATATCATGAAACTGACTGGGATTGAAACTCCACTCAGATTTCCAATTCTGAGCTGTTATTGGTTACACCATCTGCACATTCAAGCTTACAGCACTTGGTATTCCCAAGTAGTTCTCCATGTAGGTACTGACCAGGCTCAATGTTGCTTAACTTTAGTAATCGTACAGGGGTCAGTATTTCAAAATCATATGGCCATATATCATGTGCATATATATATATATATATATATGTGTGTGTGTGTGTGTGTGTGTGTGAGCATATGAAGAACAACAAAATCCTTAAGACAGACAAGTAGTCAGTTATGTGTCATGCGTGATACACACAGGTGATCATGTATCTTTTGATACATGACTGATGAGGCAGATTTTTTTCCTACTGGAGGTTGCCATTTGTTTCTGTGGTAGACCAGTTGCCATTCAAGGCTATAGAACTCAGTCTGCCCTGCTATTTACCCATAGCTGGGGTGCGAAGAAGAGGATTCATGTCTTTCTCTAGGGTATTAGCATATAAGTCAATGTAATGGATTCGACTGGAATTCGAACTCAGCTATCCATTACTCCACCGTGCCATAAAAAAACACACTGATATTGAATTAGAGAATGTATCAATTATGGAAGACCAACAACATCCAAACAACATACTCCTCAGTGAACTACTGGCAGTGATTTTCTCACAGATGAAGGAGAGACTCAATGTGACAGAAATGTGGTTCTACAGAATGGTGCTAAGGATATCATGGATCGAGCGCATTAGATCTTAGAGAGGTTGCAAACAAGGAGGAGGCTTATCAGAAAGAGGCAGCTAAAGTTTCTGGGATACATAATGAAAAAGGAGGGCCTGGAGAATCTGATACTCACAGGTTGAATAGAGAGAAAGAAAGACAAGGGAAAACAATGCGTGCCATACCTGGCAGACTTAAGCAAGTGGATGACAGAACATGATCTGGAGGAGGAATCAGAGGGAAGGAAATTGTTGAGAGCTGCAAGGGTTAGAGGGAGCTGTGGAGCCATGATCGCTTACGTCCTGAAAGGACATGGCGCATAAAAAGAAAGTAAGTATACACAGCACTAGAGAAAAACAACAATAAAAAAAATATTGTAATATGAGATCTTGTAAAAAATATTTACAGAGATATTAGGTTTATAAGTCCCAAGAATTCACTCACTGATGTCCCCAAGTACATAGCTTAGTGGATAAAAGCATTGGTTGAGTGATCTAAAAACTTTCAGAGTTGAGTTACTAAAGGGAATTAACTGAAACCGAG
Organism: Acanthosepion pharaonis; assembly: GCA_903632075.3. Lineage (NCBI taxonomy): Eukaryota > Metazoa > Mollusca > Cephalopoda > Sepiida > Sepiidae > Acanthosepion > Acanthosepion pharaonis. The sequence goes on along the minus strand of CAHIKZ030000899.1, from coordinate 487,729 downwards.
ATATCCAAAAAGAGGCATGGCATGTGGAATTAGATCAATCTACTCCTGTGAACTAAATAATGGGTTCAGTTTGGAATTCCCATGTATATCACCTGAAAAAGTTCAGAGTGTACAATGGCTGAAACATTGTGAATATGACAATAAAGATGATTACAACCGTCTGAACAATATAAATAGTGTAAATAGTTACAATACTTCATCTCAGAAATATAGACAGATATCAAAATAAGTTTTCTAAATTGTCTTATATATTTATAAAACTTCTTATAATCTCACAGTCTTTTAGTCAGACTAAAAAGCATCTAGACATTGAGAAGATCTTAAGAATCAATTGCTCAGACTTCATATAAATTGAAAATCAATCAGGGTAGACCTTAGTGTGCATGTGTGAACAGACACTCTAAGGGGTAACTCAGTCAACAGTGAGATGCTACTAAGTGAGATTGTCAACTATTACTGTTGTATTCACAATGACTGAGTGTATCTGTCAGCAAAGCGTCATATACAGTCTGTTGGCAAAACATTTCATCATCTAAGTCCGTTAATCCTCATGCAGTCTAATCTTGGTCCTGAGATTTCTGGCTATCATCAATGAAAGAAAGAGTTAAGACTCTGGATGAGATTAAGGAGAATATAATGAAACAGCTGACGGTGATACCAAAAGATAATTTGCAAACTGGATAACATAGAGTGAATTCTCGTATAAATGTGTGAAGTCTCAAAGAGATTATTTTGAATAAGGACTAAGGTGCCATTGCTCTAAGTAGGCTGTTTTTGTTTTTAATATTACATAGCCGAATTGTTTTGGGCAGACCTTGTGTATACTATTTTAGTTAAAGATGAGGCTGATTGAATGATAAGCCAGTAGGTCATGGGAAAAAATGAACGAAATTGTTTTATCATTTAGTGATAATTAATTTGAGTAACTCCAAGAAGGAAAATACAAAAAAATTTCTTTCTCATTAGCTTCAAAAATGGAGATACAAAATAAAGATTTCCAGAGAGAAATTTACTAAATTAAATATAATAAAAATTTCTACTGTTTGCTTATGATGAAAACATTTTTTAAAAAATATGTAAAAAAACAATTTTTTTAAGAACAATGTTGTTTTTCAAAGTAAGCTTTTAGAAAAATTTCCGAATAAGTTTCAAGAAATATTCTGTTGCTATCATTTATTTTCCTCATTGTCTTTCTTTGTTGCAAACACTCATTAGTGTGAATCGATTCTTTGGGTGTGGAACCAAAATTGTCCTAATTTAGAGATTTGGACATTGTGAAAATCCATTTTGATTCAGCAACAAATTAATGATAATCAATAACTTTGATATTATTGACATTTTTGGCAGTTAATGTTATCTAGATTTTTTTTTTACTGCATTCCATTTACTTCAGCAATCACATTGAGTGACTGCAGAATTTGTCTTTGGTAATCACTTTGAATGATCTGCCAAATTTGTCATCAGCGGTCATCTTGAGAGACTGCAGATTTTGTCACTTTGAATAGTCTACTGAATTTGAAGTGATTGGCTTCAGTGACTGCAAAATTTGACTCTAGCAATACACTCTTGAAGGCCTACACAATTCCTCGAAAACATTGCACCCCAATTTTTAAATAATTTAAATACAAAGAATAAAATCAGAAATTTTGAAACACAAGTTCTCATTTGATCACTGAAGTTTAGCATCATCAGGCCTGGCCAGTACCTAGATGGGTGAACACTTGAGGAATACCAGGTACTTGGATGTGCATGTGGTGTAATGGGAATGAGAAATTGAAGATCTGAGTTTGAATTACAGTTGAGTTCATTACATTATATGCAAATATCCTTAGATGATCATGGACTGAAGAGAGAGACAATCAAGCATGGCAGATCTTCTACTACTATGCATTGGGTCAGCATGGTAGGGGAATAGCCCATTCCTCCACAGAAGTTTGGAGAAGGCCTATGTCCAACAAAGGACCTTCATGGCTAAGAAGAAGAATCAAGTGAAACTGGAGGAATGTTTACTTTGAGCCAGTTTTCATCCATGCATAACCATTTCACATAATTCTTGCTTGCTCAGCTGAACCCTTCCTTCACATAATTCTTGCTTGCTCAGCTGAACCCTTCCTTCACATAATTCTTGCTTGCTCAGCTGAACCCTTCCTTCACATAATTCTTGCTTGCTCAGCTGAACCCTTCCTTCACATAGCTGAACCCTTCCTTCACATAATTGCTTGCTCAGCTGAACCCTTCCTTCACATAATTCTTGCTTGCTCAGCTGAACCCTTCCTTCACATAATTCTTGCTTGCTCAGCTGAACCCTTTTTTTACATAATCCTTGCTTGCATAGCTGAATCCTTGCTTCACGTACTTGCTGCTTGCACAGTTGAACCCTTCCTTCACATAATTCTTGCTTATATAGATGAACCCTTCGTTTACATAATTGTTGTTTGCTCAGCTGAAATTTTTCTCCATATAATTGTCACTTGCTCATCTGAAACTTTAATTGTTGCTTGCTCAGTTGAACCCTTTTCTCACATAATTGTCATTTGCACCAAGGTTTTGGCTGAATCACCCATCAGCTTTTAACAAGTGCATATTTTTCATGAGAAAAAAAAGGCAAATTCTTTCTTCTAGGAAGATTAATAAAGTGAAAAAAAAAAAAAAATAGATTAGTCCTGTTTGTAAATCCATGGTAATTTTTCTGTGACTATTTTTTTCTCATAGAATACACATGACAATGGCTGAAGAATAGATTAGCCGAAAACATTCTAAAAACAGCAAGAATACAAAAAAGAGATTCAATTATTTAAACATTGAAGAATACATTCCAATGAATCTCCATAATTTCTTAATTCTTGTGCTTCAGAAATTTCCATTCATAAAATGTTACAGAACAACTGCAAAAGTGTTTCATGGTGAGAAAGTCAAACAGTTTTGTAAGAGAGAAATCTTTGCATGATTGGAAGGGAGAAGAATAACTTTTAGCTCCAGACATAAAGAAAATATTCGCCACTTCCTAACCATTAAATAATAGAGCCTTAAAATATGTAGCAATTACTAATGAAAATCTGTACATTGCCTTCAGCAGCTGATGGTCAGAGATTCTGCTTGGCTAACTTACTTGTTGAAGATTTTAGCACAGTTGGCTTATCAAATATTCAAATATAGACACAGATTAAAGCAAAATAATTAAAAGCCTTTTGATATTTGGTTGATTTTGTTTAGCGGCATATCAACCTCTATGAGTTATTTAATGCCAAATTCTAATTACTTTGAACACAATTGTATGTCTTCAACTACAGATAAAATGTATTGTTGGTCATTTTGCTATAAAATGAATTACTAGTCAGTTTGCTTTATAAATATATTGTTGGTAATTTTTTTATATAAAAATATATTGCTGGTATTTTTACTATAAAAATGTATTTTTAAACTTTCATAGTGTTTGGTTTTTGTTTGGTGGTTCATTATTTGCCAAGATTTCTACCCTATCTCAGAGTGCAGCTGGGAACAACAGCAATTAAGGGGTCATTCCAAGCTCCTCAAAACCCCCCAATATTCTGATCAGAGGCATTGCTGCCAGATGTAGTTTTATCAACATACCCAGGACTTCTTTTGATATTATAAAAGACTTTAATTCATAAGGAACATATAATAAGTAATATATAATTATTACAAATAATAATTAATAAAAAACGTGTTGATAAATAAATAGATAAATATTATAAATCTAGGTTTGTCTTTAACATTTAGTTGTAGGAGAAGCATATCTAAAATAAAGCCAGACAGTTTATAAAAAATTAAATTTTATTTGATACATTTGCCTGTTGTAGTTTCTAAATTTTGAATTGGCTCAAAAAGAACCGCCAAAAATATTTCAGTCAAGGCATACTTTTTTGTGATTTCATTTTTCAAATTTTAAAAAATATATAAACCTTTAATTTTTCCTTCAATCAAAAGAGTGTCATCCATCCATATAAATTTAAAGACTGAGACCCTTCTGATCCTCTTTCAATGATATATCAAATTTTTGACTGAAAGGTAACAAAAATTTTCAAAGAAGTAAGAAGGCATGAAAATTTCATCTTGAAGGCATAAAAATAAGGTTCCAGAAGGAAAAGCTATTTCTGGCTGTCAGCTGGGGACGAGCTGCACTGCTTCTCACAGAAGAAGCAAACAAAAGAGAAGTAAAACCTGTGAACAGAACTGTTTTTTTTTTTTTTTAAAGAAGAAACTGCTAAAAGTCCCAGTGATGTAAGAAAATTTGCCAATGCCCTTTTCTGTTTTTTCATCTTTTTATTAGATGGGAGCCTTTTTCTGAAAGAGTATTTTCAACCTTCTTTAAAGTTTTTGTATTACTTTCTCAAAGTTTTTTTTTTTCCATTATTTGAAGATTGTATATGTTTTTAAGTGCCTTTATAGATTTTGTTCTGTTATCTTGCCTTGTCACGCAAAAGGAAATTTGTAAAAATTGTATTTTGTTTTTTGCTTTAAAGTCTTGTAATAAATGTTTGTTCCTTTCAAATTTCACATAATAGTTTTGAGTTTTGTTAGTTTTACTATGCACCTTTTTAATATTCAGGATAAGTGAGCTGACATTCTCTCTTCTCTCACTCTCTCCAGAAAAAAAAATCCCTTTAATATTTTCACATTTCATATAGCCTACATCAACCGGATATCCTATTTACATGGTTGTATATGGCCAATGATGCCAGGGCTGATTCTCTGCTTCATAATAACAAGTTAAAGCTAGCCATGGGTATTGTAAATTTCATTATTACAATAGAAAAAAAGAATATTGGGTGAGGGTTTCATGAAATGTGTTTTATATATATATATATATTTATAAAACATTTCACTTTTTGTATAGCTACATCTATTGCAAGGCAAGTTGGGTCACTGTATTGTGCTAGAAAATTTGCACATGTTGCCCATTTATCGTGTTCCTGCTATTTATCTTGAGGTTCTTCGCAAAATACAAAAAAAAGATCTGTAATGTAATCTATCCTGACATCTTGATTTGACATTTTTGCACTGATGTGATGTGGTTTCGTTCTGTCTCTTCTACAAATATTTTTTAGCAACTGCTCTGACAAGATTTTTTTCCTGGTGTCCTGACTACATGAATTTAAGCATGCTACTAGATTGGCATCTAGGTCCCACCCTTTTACTGTTGAATTAGTTAAATGTAACCGCCACTTCTACTCCAACAGTTTCTTATCTCATATTTCCCAACTTCCTTCTGTTTACCTGCTTTCCTGACAACTACAATGCAACATCAGTCACCATCTTCTGCCTTCATAAAGCCCATTCATCTTTTATCCTTTCCTCAATCCTCTCTATACCCAGTCTTTTCACTCTCTGTAAAACCTTGTGTACTAGTGGCCATCATACATTGCTTAGGGTAAAATTATTAAAAAAAAGAAAAAAATCTTCTATTAACATAATGTGAAATATTTAATAAAAGGGATGGAACAAAAAGAAAAAGAAACTAAATAAAATTTGTGAAACAGTGTAACCAAAACATATATTTAAAAAAAAATATAATTAAAATTTAATATACTCAGAATCCGCAATTCTTTATGCACATGTGCAATTGCATCAACTACGAATAAACTTCACTTTTGTTTGATGAAATCTTAATGGACAAAACACATCATATGAAAACTTTTTCCACTTTGTCATAGATTTTAGATGTTTAGATTGGCCATTTATATATGACAACCGTATTTTATGAAGTCATAAAATAAATCTGGCATTAATTCTTGACCAGTTACAATTTTATTCTTTCTGCGATTCAATATACTGACATTATAGATATGGTAGCACAAATCTGTTAGTAAAGCTACTGACAATCACTTTCATCCTGACTCTCAATGTATTTCAACTTAAAAATCATTTCTTGTGCATTTACATTATACCTATAATAACCCTTTTCCATCAGTACACTTGTCATTCATTCTTTTACCATTGATATTGCTTTTTTCTTAAATTTTAATGCTTAAAATTGATAAAAAATAGTTTCAGATTACAAATTGTAAAATCTGCAAATTAATCATTAAAATCCACTTTCAATCCTTAATGTTATCAGACTGAGTTTCATTCATCGATCTGTGAATAAGATTTTAAAAAAATTGATTGAATATAGTAATAATAAAGAGAATGGTGAGGAAGGAGGAGGAGGAGAAGTGAGAATAAAAAGATCATGACGATGGAGGAGGAAGAGAAGGTGAAGTAAGAACTAAAATAAATGGACCCTTTATAACCTTTAGACATATTTCTCAATTGAATATTTTGCACAAGGAGAAATGATTAACTTTTAGAATTTATATTCCCTATAGCTATTCATATGGTACATGTACTAGGGATATATATATATATATATATATATATATAAAAAGTGAACGTAGAAGTCAACACTTAGAGGCGACAGTCTGTTTCATGCTATATGCAATCGTCAGGCCACATGGTAGCAAAAAGGATGTTCACTTACTGACATTGTGTAATGCATCCTGAATTTATTTTACTAAAAGCATACTTCATGATTAATAAATATATGAAGTCACATTGCATTATATATATGGTGGCCTGACGATTGCATATAGCATGAAACAGACTGTCGCCTCTAAGTGTTGACTTCTATATTCACTTTTATATTTACACACGCTCTATCTCTGATATCGAGCACTTTATCCCATAAATATAGCAGACCTTAAGACTATATTATATATATAAGATTATATATATATATATATATATATATATATATATATATATACATACACACACACATACACTCAGTGTAACAGCAAAATTGTCCAAATCATGTAAAAGCATAATTATTCATCCCACAAAATGCTTAATATCTAAAAAAAAAAACACTAAACTAATTGAGTTGCTTTTTTCCAGGTTTTCAGATAAGCTATCTTGACACCATTTGTCGTAAGAATCACTGAAAAACCCTTTGTGTTATTCAATTAAAAATGAGCAGGTTAAAATTGTTTTGTGTCAGACCCACTGTCTTCCCAACTGAGCAATGATGAGAGGGAAAAGATCATCCAGGCCTTCAGTAATAGTACCAACATTCATACTCTGGCTTCCATCTTCAAAGTTCATTCAAGTTTAAAAGAGGGAACAGTAGAGAGGGAAACTGGATCAGGAGGTCACAACAGGAAGAGGGATCATCATTTCAACTTAGAGCTAAAGAGATCAATTAGAAAAGATCCAACTCAATCCATAAGATGTTTGGCACGTGAGAGAGGAGTTTTAGCTATGACAGTCCAAAGAGCAGTTAAAAAAAATCTGAAAATTAAATCACACAGAAAACATGTGAAGCACCTTGTTACTGCTGACCCTCATATGTTGAATGTAACAGGATAGTCCCCCACCTATATATATATATATATATATATATATATGTGTGTGTGTGTGTGTGTGTGTGTGTGTGATTGTGTATGTGTGTGTCTTCATTTCATAAAAAATGACAAGAATATTTAATTTTACAACTATAAGAATAATCTATGAATTTTATATGTAACATTGATGTCTGAAAGAATTCACTTTTTTTAAAATCATTTAAATGAGTAAAAAAATCCAACAAGGTTAAATCAAAATGACAATGATAAGAAAATTAACAGCAACCCGATTTTCTGTATTTACTAATGGATTATTCCGTTGTTATGGTAGCAAAAAGGATGTTCACTTACTGACATTGTGTAATGCATCCTGAATTTATTTTACTAAAAGCATACTTCATGATTAATAAATATATGAAGTCACATTGCATTATATATATATATATATATATATATATATATATATATATATATATATGTATATATATGTATGTATATTGTAGAAAACACAAATATAATAGCCTCATCCACATGTAAAAAAAAGAGTAACATTAATGGAAGTACTAATAATAAAAAAGAAAAAGCCAACACTCAATAACATCAACTATTTACACCACCACACCATGTGAACAGTGTTTGAAAAAAAAAAAAATTCCCATCACTCTAAAAGCATATATAAATATGTACACATTCAGTTGAAAATTAAAAACATCCTTCATAATGGCTAATAGAATAACGGAAAGTGCTTAGATATATAGAATATTCAGACAGTTTTTACACACTTTATGCCCAGAAAAGAAATCACTTATATGAACACAAGAAATATTGAACAAAATGCTTAATCACAATACCTTGTCAGTTGTCTTTAATGAAACTTGTATAAAAGGGAGTTGCTGCAAAAATACAGAATTATATATATATATATATATGTGTGTGCTTATTTAAACCTTACTACATTTATGGAGGATGAGTGCTCAATATTAGAGCTGGAGCACTTGTAGATGTAGATAATGTGGATATAAGAAGTAACACTGCATGGTGACTGTCAGTTTCATGCTTCAAGTGATGATAAGATGATGTGGCACTATTCCTTTACTGGAATCTATATATGAGCCACTGGGGAAGAGGCAAAGAAAGGAAAAAGGTTTACCTTGTTCTGGACAAATTATTTTTATCATGTTTTGCTCTTGGAAAATGTTACATTGTTTTAAGGTCCTATTCTCCATGTTATTTGGTTTGTGCTTTTGAGCTTATATGTTTTGATCGTGTTGTTTTATTTGAATATTTTTGTTGTTAAATTGTGTTTTGTGTGAGTAGCTTACAGAGACCTACTATTATATCTATCTATATTTTTTTCTGGATTTTCTTTCAATCTTTCAAGTAGCTTGGTATATTATGTTATTTTGTAGGCAGTTACTGTTTAGTGGGTATTTGTACTTTGTTCTGCAGTTAAAGGTTGGTGGTGTTTGTGGTGTACTGATGATTTTTTTGCTGTGTTTTATATTATTTGTAGTATATTGTTGAAGAAACTATATTTATGTTTTGAAGTATTTCTTTTGAATATATAAATTACACAAACACATTTGTAGTAGCCTATCCTATTAATATAGTTAACCTACTTATGTGATATATTTAGATATTTTTTTTGTTTTCTTCCCCCTAAATAGCACCAATCACTAATGTAAAGTAATTTCCAGTTATGTGTACTCTGGTCAGTTTAAAAAGAAAAAGAAAAACAGGATTCTGTTCTAGGAATTTTCGAGGCAGGCAGACCCTCCTGAGTGGAAAGACTGGCAGAAAACTTTCTGACCATCCATTGGTCTCTTATTCAACATTGTGTCAAATTAGGCTAAATGAATACATGCACATTCCATTCACCCATATATATATATATATATATATATGTGTGTGTGTGTGTGTGTGTGTGTGTGTGTGTGTATGATAGGAAACATTTATATATTTAACATGTTTTGCTTTTATTAAAGATTTATCAGAGAATAAAATATGGAGAAGAAAAAGAAAATTTTGCTATTTTTAATTTTTCCTGTTTGTTCATTTTCCTCTCATTCTCTTAGATCTCAATTCATATATATATATATATATATATATATGTGTGTGTGTGTGTGTGTGTGTGTGTATAAAGATTTCATCTAAAGTATATCTGTAAAAAGACAACATAAATAAACAGAAAAGGAAAACTTATCTTAGCCAATGCATTTTGTGCTCTGAGGTACTTTATCGAGGTAAATTTGCCTTGATATATATACAGTCAATGACGATACTATTGGTACACCCATCAATTTTGAATATTTTTATCCCTTTTTCAGAATCTAATGCTCATATGATGCCAGAGTTTTTATATGTTAATGAGCACAAAAAAGGAGTATAAAACTCAATTTTCAGAACAATAGGTTAAATACAACAAATTTGACAGGCGAATTTTGCAAAACAAATTATTTGTACAGTAGAAAATATCATTTTAAATTGATTGATTTATGTAAGTATAAGTGATTTACGTAACTATTTTATCGGTGAAGCCTTCTAGACATTTATTCAGTAGAATATTTGTGTTAATTCCAGCAAAGAACAGCAAATATTACATAGCGTGTCACCATTGTTATTCTTATGGCAACAACATAATAAAGAAAACAAAGGAGCTTAGTGTTGACTTGAGACAGTGAATTATTAACTTCCACAAATCGGGAAATAGATACAGAACTATTTCAAAGCAGTTAGATATCTCTAGATCCATGGTGCTGTCTGTTATAAAGAAGTTTATGACAGAGAATTTGCCTGGGCATGGAAGAAAACCCAAATTGTTGCCAAGAACTGCATGTAAACTGTATCATGAAGTTGATATAAACCCAAAAATTGTTTTGAAATGCATCCCCAAAGGTTTGGATATGATGGGTATCAGTGTAAGTACTTTAAATAGAAATGGGTTGTATGGAAACCAACCATGATGAACACCTCTTCAGAAACCATGTCACATTATTGCTCATTTAATTTTGCCAAAACATTCTTGGACAAAGAAAATTGCTTTTGGAAACAATAGAGAGTGATGAAACAAAAATTTAGCTGTTTGGACATAATGATGTAAAGGTAAGTGTTTCCTCCTAAAGAACACAGTGACCACATTAAAATTCAGAGGTAGCTCAATGATGTTTCAGGGTTGTTTTAGCTCAAGTGGGGGCTGGAAAATGAATTGCAATAAGAGGAATTATGAAATCTGTAGTCTATATTAAAATTCTGAATGAAAATCTACAACTATCAGTGCAAAATCTTCATCTAGCTCAGTGATTTACTTTCCAGCAAGAAAATGATCCAAACATATGTCTAAATCAGTAAAAGAAGATTACAGTTCTGCCATTACCTACAATGAGTCTCGACTTGAATCCTATTGAAAATCTATGGAAAAAAAGTGAAAGTTCAAACAAATCAGTCACCAAAAAACCTTCAAGAATTAGAATGTGTAACCATTGAAGAATAGAAGAATATCCCAGAAAAGACCTGTTCAAATCTCATCAAAAACTTTAAAAAATGACTGCAGCAAGTTATAAAGATGAGAGGCCATGCTATTGACTATTAATATTGTGAAAATAGTTCAAATTTTTCTATTTTTCATACTGTACGAATAATTTTGTCTTTTCCTATTTTGCATAATTTGCCTGACAAGTTTGTTGTATTTAACCTATTGTTTTAAAAATTGAATTTCATATTCCTTTTTTTGTACTTAACATATAAAAAAAAAACTTGCATCATATGGGAATTAGATTCTGAGAAATGGATAAAAATATTCAAAATATATATATTATTTATTGTAGAATATTAAAAAAAATGTTAAAAAATTGCTACACTCTTACAATCATGTTTCAACACCACAAATGTGTATCCTTAGTCAATATCAAACCACTGGTGAGTGAAAGGTTAATTTCATCTTTAACATTGCCCGAGGAGCCACATTTGTGGTGTTGAAACATGGTTGTAAACGTTTAGCGATTTTTAACATGTTTTATTTTTAATATCCCAAAATAAATAATATTTAGGTCTAATCTGTATTGAGCCTGCTTTTAAATTAAATGTTGTATACAGTGGAATTTTACTCCATTTGTTCTCATTTTACCTGGATATATATACACTGCGTGCCAAATTATTATTAAGATAACTTTTTTCTAATATTTCAAAAACCGTCCAATCAATTCACACAAAATTTTCACACGATGTTGGCAACACTGACCTGCGCAATCACTGAAATTTTCGTACTGATCTGCGCAATGTAAACAAACTGGCGCCATATTTATTATCAGCATTTTGGGGGGGGGATTGTGAGAGATTACATCTTTGTGTAAAGCTTCAGCGAGAAGAAAGGACTAACCATAAACAAGAAGACAGAATGCATGGTCATCAGTAAGAGGATGAGCTTGAAAAGCGATTTGCAAGTCGGGTACACTAAAATCATGCAGGTGCAGAAGTTTAAACATCTGGGAAGTGTTTTGATGGAGGATGGTAGGTATGATGCTGAGATCTGAAGATGCATTGGGACGGCCAAAGATGCATTCCAAAAGCTGAGCATAGTACTGTGAAACAGGAGGATTTTTTTTGTGACAAAGAAAAGAGTAGTGAGTTGCTACATGACATCTGTCTTCCTATACAGCAGCAAATGTTGGACGGTTTCCTCAAAGATGAAGAAGAGGCTCGAGGCGATGGAGATGTAGTTCTACAGAAGGATGCTAAGGAAATCGTGGAGAGGGTGTGTGAGCAATGATGAGTTCTTGGAGAGAATGCAAACAAGGAGGAAGTGGCAGATGAGATTTCTGGGACATGTAATGAGAAAGGAAAGCCTGAAGAATCTGATACTCACAGGTCGAATAGAGGGAAAAAAAGACAAGGGAAAGCAACGCATGACATACCTGGTGCGTTTAAGCAAGTGGATGGCAGAACATGTTCTGCATAAGTTGGCAGATGCACAAAACTTATTGAGAAATACCTGGGATAGGGGGAAGTGGAAAGCCATGATTGCCTATGTCCTTAATGGACACAGAATATAAAAAGTAAAGTAAAGCTTCACCTGTTATGTAGTTAAGGTTGTTATTTGAGTTGGTTTGTTTGAAAAGATTGTTTATATCGCTAACATTTTTTTTATATAATTTTTCCCCATATATGATTAAAGTCAGTACAGTATGTGCTTGATTGTATAGGGTTCTTGGCATGCTATATATTGGAGGTTTCTTACTTTTAAAGAGAAAAGAATGAGTTAGATAAGTGTGACCAATGTGAAATCTAGCTAGGACTACATCTTCTCTTCATATCTTTATATATACTTGCAGCCATTCTCAAGTGATGGGTTGGATTTTTTAGAATTTTGTTTATACTTATTCCAAGATTCTTGCCATTTATTGGTAATGGATTTAGACATGGTTTCTTTTAATTCTACATAAGGGATTTTAATGTTTGATGTGCTGATGTGTAGGGTTTTTTTTTTAACTCCTTCATCTACATTTTCATGCCCATGATTTCCAGTGTGGCATATCAAATGTAAACTCAAAGATAATATACTAACATAATCAAAATTGTTGTCATTCCTCTCTATTTCAGACAAAAGGTTAGAATTGAAACCCTCATCAATATTGAGAAATGTAACTTGAAAAAACCTATTCTCCTGGAAAATTGTTTTAATAGAAAGATTTTGTAAACTAAAACTAGATGTAGCAATGGCTGTTTGATCAGTGTATACTGAACATTTCCTTATAAGGAAATTGCTAATATTATCATTACAACTGTAGATGAAGAGATAGTATACTTTAATCCTAGCCTGATGGCCATTGAAAAAAGCTTAACTCATGTAGTACTGACTGTTTAGTCAATGAATATCAAATGTTTCCTTATAAGGAAATGACTAATATTAACATTACCACTGAAATGATTTGGATGAGATTCTCTGTATAATATGAAATCATTTAAATGTGAAACTGTTTTACAATTTATATTTATTTATATTTATTCTACCTAAACAACAGAAATACTGTGCAAATTCTCACTAGAGGAAATGAGCAAAGATCAAAATTGTGATTCAACAACAAAATAATTTGCGGAAGTTTAGAAAATGATTTCTCTTTCTTCATTATTCTTCAATAAATTTTAAATTTTAATTAAACTCAAATTACTAAAACAATTTTTTAATTTATTACCACCAATTCTTGGACGAAATGCTGTCATTATTCATTTACAAACTAATATCCTCATCTTTGGTTATTCAATCATGGTATTTCATCTGCTGCCTTTCTCAGGTGTATTTCACATCTGGTAATCTTCAACCAGCTTTGAACAGAATTTCTTTCTAGGTGCACAATTTTCAATTGTAATTTTAAAGATTCATAAATTTGAATGATGTTTCACTTGTAGCTTTTTTTTTGAATGAATTTGTCCCTGAAGTATGCAAATTAAATTGAGCAAATGTTTGTTGGTTTGATGCAAAAATTTACAGCATTTTTTTCAGAAATTCTTTGATTCATATAAATTCATAGCATCACTATTCAGTTATCTTTATGACCATAAACCACTTTTCAACTGAATTATATATGCTATCCTATGAGCTTGTTAAAAAATGTTGGAAAAGTTTTCATTAAAGTTTTTTATTTGTTTAAATTCATAGCGTTATTATTCAGTCAACAAAGTATTTGGCCTGATTTTCTGTGATGTCATTTTTCAGGTAAATTCAATTAAATTAAATTTTGGGGGGATTTTTTCAAAATGAAAAGTGTTTCATGAAGGAACACATATAATAACATGAAAGTGACACATCAGGAGAATAGAGTGCAGCAGAAGAACTTCCCATCCCAGATCTATAATTGTTTGCTGTGTCATATTTGCAACAGAAGTAGAAGCATTATCATGCAGCAAAATCACCAATTGACATCTTTATACAGCACAAGACTTTTTCTCTTTCAGTGTATTATTCAAACGTGCCAATTGCTCAATGAAGCATTAGATTGTAACCACTTACACTTCTCCAACAATTCATGATAAAAATACATGTTTTGTATCCTGACAAACATGGAGAAAAACATATTTCAGTAAAAAATTTAATTAAATTTGAAATGTTGAAGGCCATCTTGAATCTCAGTAAATTCCATTTTTCCTTGACTATATAATCTATATTAGATAATCAATGTAAATAGATAATCAGATCAGGCTGAAAACACTAGTTCTTTTTCATTTACCAAAGTTAAGAAGCATCAAACCTCCATACTTAGATGGAGAGACCACTTAGTAACATTGAATACTGTAAACACTAGTGTAGCAAATCCCAACAAAAATCCCCACCTTTGAAACAGGGTAATAATAATATTAGCCATTTCCATATAAGTAAACATTCAGCATTTATTGAGTAAACAGCTGATATTACTTTTGATTGAAACCTATAAAATCTTTCTATTAAAACAATTTTTCAGGAAAATAGGTTTCTCAACTTCACTGTTATTGCCCTTGCTAGTATTGTTGTAGGTTTCCTTCCTAACCATTTATTTGAAGTAGTGTGGAACATCAACATCTTGATTAGGTCATTATTATCTTTGAGTTACATGTGATGTCCATTTCAGTTGTTTTTAAAAGTGCTTATGGGATGTGGTTTCAGCTGTTTGGTACAGTTCTTTGTTTATGATTGTGTAGTGCCAGTTCACAAGATTTGGAAAAAGGATGATCCTTGTTAAAACCTACATGCTTCACTCACCCTAAGTGATTTTTTACCATTGATCTGAGAAAGCAATTTGATATAGCTGACAGTTTGGTTAATTCTGAATTAATTTGGCACCATGCATGACATCCATATTAAAGTCTCAATCTGACCAGTCTATTTAAGATCATGAGTCGAATTTTTAAGTTAATGTTTTGGTAGGTGTTAAAAGATGCTGGTGTGTATGATAACAGAGTTGTTTTATAGCCACTCATAGTGGAGGATTATTGATTGAGATTGATGCATGTAAGAGGTGAAGGTAGGAAGTGCAGTTTATAGGAAAGATAACAGTTAACCTTAGACTTAAAGAGGTTATGATTATAGTGATTGAAATTTATAAAGTAGCAATTCTTGAGAATGCAATTTTCTTAGTTGCATTCTCAAGAATTGCTACTTTATAAATCTCAATCACTACAAATAAAATACAAAAGGATTGGGATGATTTGTTCCAGTGTATGTGACATAGTTTTCTTAGCTGGGAAGGTTAGAATTGAAGGACCTAAAGAATGTAGCTCATCAGATCAATTGATGGAAATAGTGATAGAATAGCAATCGAATTATGATGCTTTATCTGGGGGATAGGGGTGCTGCTTAGCAGAGGAACCTCATTGTTAACAACAAGGAGATACTTTCCCTAAAAATGAGACACTGCAATCTTTAGCAGGTGTTGTGAATGTTAATTTCACTATGTCATTTTTAATGTACTGGAAAAACATTATGATTACTAAATCTAATGATTTAACATAATGTTTGTTTGTAGTGGACCTGAGGGTTTACCTGTTGTCAAATTAGGAACACATGAGTTTATTCCTGCTAGAAGAAGTCTGCTACAAGAACATGGCATTCTCGGAGATTGAATCCACCATAAAGAAAAGTGTAAAGAAAACCAAACAAGACTTTCACATATATATATATATATATATATATATATATAAAGTGAACATGGAAGTCAACACTTAGAGGTGACAGTCTGTTTCATGCTAAATGCAATTATCAGGCCTTTTATATTTACACACGCTCTATCTCTGATATTGAGCAATTTATCCCATAAATATAGCACATCTTAAGATTTTATATATATATATATATATATATATATATATATATATATATATATATGTGTGTGTGTGTGTGTGTGTGTGTCAAAATATAGAAAATAGGAAAGAACTTGTTAGGTAAATAATCCAAAGTTCTTTAGTATTTTTTATTATTTTTTAAAAAATTAGTGCTCGATACAAAAGTAGAGAATAAATATAATTATTTATTTAAAAATATGTAGCATGTTCGAAAACATATTTTAAAATAAATAATTATAATATATATATATATATATATATATATATATATATATATATATATAAAGTATATGTATTAAACAACAAAAGTTACAATGGGCCAAATCATCAACATTTGTTTTTGTGCGTGAACGTAAAGAGTTCATATTTTGTTGAATGTTCATATGTACGTGTATGTGTGTGTTTGTTTCATGGCATTTTCCCACAAGTGGGCAAAACGCAGATCTGTGCGAGAGATCACACTTTTTATATGTGTCTGCTGAAATGCAAAGTAACAAAGAGAGCGAGGCAAGAAATCACCCAGTATTTATAATGTAAGGAGAGCATGCCCTAGTGAACAATCAGGAAATTAAGAAGGAGTTAACTCCAGCACATTAAATGCTGATTTAAAAAAAAAAAAAAACGAAATCCAAAGATCTTTCCAATTTTTTTGTATTGAGCAAATAAAAACACAAGTGTTTAAAACTGACAAATATCAGTTTCCATAAATTCACTGGGATTTTCTTGCATCATGATTTTGTGTTTTCAGAAATGTTGCTTTATAGTGCTATTAATAAACAAGCATTAAAAACTGTTTAAACTTTAAAAAAATCATTTCTAAAATAACCCTCCTAAGATTATCCAAAAAGACAGTGCTGGGAATTTTTACATCAAACCTAATATTTAACTTTCTGAGCAAAATAACTTTTACAACATTGTTAACACCGAAAGAGACCAATCAATGATTATTACTATTACTCTCCACTTTGGAAATATATTCCAAGATGACATGATTTTAAAATCCAGTTTTACCTCCAATTTAAATCTTAAAAAATAACAAAAATATCATTGCTTGAAGACTTCCAACAGCAGCAACGACAAAAATAGATAGCATATATAACTAGAAGAAAGAAATAATGATATAATCAATATCTTAACTTTCCACACTGAGAGACAATTATTTTTGGAAGGAAAATCCCATAAATTCTAGAAAGAGTGATAAGAAATACTAGACTTTAGAAATCTAATTTTCTGAATTACTGCGTTAAGAAAAAATATTCTATAAATTTCAACCAATAATAACACAAATTTTTCAGTCAATGAATGTCAAATATTTCCTGAATGGAAATGGTTAAGTTAACCATTACCATTGCATACTTCCAATGTTTTGTTTTTTTTCAAATCCCTCAGCAAATATTTTTTATAGAATCTTTGATATCCTCATGATTTTATTCATTTTATGCTGAAAATAACATAGACAGAGCATGTGAGAAGTGAGGAAGTTCAAAGTAAAATGAAAACAGAGACATTTATACTTAGAATTAGAAAGTGACAGTTGAAATTTCTGGATGCAATGAGAAGAGAAGGCGTTGACAATTTGACACTCAGAGAATATATTGAAGGCAAGAGGGACAGAGGGTGACATTGAAAAACTTACCAAGAAAGCTTGTCTAAATGGCAGAACAGGAATTTTGAGGGATATTAGAAAGACAAAAGAAAGGAAACTGTCATGAGCCAGGATCACCCATGTCCATTTCAGGACATGGGTGATCACGAAAGGATTTGAGAAATAACAATGAAATCATTTGCAATTGAGAAAATGTGAAGAATGAATTTTGTAGATATTTTTGTGTATAATTAACAGAGTTTGTAAGGTTAATTTACCAGGCAAAACACAAAAGTCTGAGTGGCACAGGCATTTGTCACCTATTGTTAACTGTTAACTTTCTACACTACCAGAAAATAAAGATTTGGTATGAAATTCATATCAATGTTGGAAAGAGCAGTAACAATTTTTCATGAAAACTTTGTCCTTGCTTAGAATATTTCTGCCACATATGGTCCGGTGCTTCTGCTATATATTTAGAGATTCTTGATACAATCCAAAAAAGAATCTGCAATGCTAGTGATCCTGACCTGGCATTGCAATTCAGTCTCTTTCTCACTGCTGTAATGTAGCTTCTCTGTGAGTTTTCTATAAATACTTTCATGGTAATTGTTTTGATGAACTTCCATCTATGGTACCTGGACTTTATAAATTTAAGCACAGTACCAGACTGACAGCAAGGTTTCATTAATTCACACTTGAATTGGCTAGATGAAACCGTAAGTTCTATGCTAACAGTTTCTTCTCCTGAACTTCTTGCTTATGGAACTCTGATTTCTTGCTTCCCAGTCAACTTTAATCTTCAAAAATTTAAATCCAATGTCAGTCATTATCTTCTGTCTTCTTAATTCTTGTTCTTTTATTGTCCTCTCACCAATTCCAAACATACATTGGACTAGTGAAAGAAGCATTCCAAAGGCCAAGCAAGGTGCTGAGAACTGGAAAAGTTTAATTAGAAACATAGAAAAGAGTGCCAGATTGCTATGTAATATCCATCCTTATATATGTCAGTAAACATTGGATATTCTCCCCTATTGATGAGAGGAAAACAGGAGGCAGCTTCAGTGTAGTTCTGCAGTAGGATATTGAAAACTCCATGGAAGAAGTGAGTAAACAAAAAAGAAGGCTTAAAGAAAATGGCAACAGAAGGAACACTTCTATTCAGAATCAGGAAAAGATAGCTGAAATTGCGTGGATACATAATTATGAAGGTAGACTTGAAAACCTTGACCCTCATGGGGAATATTGAGGGCAAGAGAGCTAGGAAAAAGGAGTAAGCCAGTTCTTAGACAAGCTTCTGTGGATGGATGGAACAGTGTGAGAACAAAGGGAGACTGATATAGGCCACAAGGGAGAGGAAGTTGTAGAGAGCCATGATAACCAATGGGCTGTGACACATAGGAGAACATCTAAACTGATTTGAAATTTCAATTCTGATGTTGAGTTTTAAATTTAGACAAATACTTGAACATCAGCATATTGACAGTAAAAAAAAAATTAATTCTGAAAACAGATATGTTACTGGAGTGTTGATTTGCCAAAACATATGGCTGATCTGTTATGCATTCCAAAGTAAAAACAGCAGATATTAGATATGTTTTGTTGGCAATTTCCAAGAGAAAGCACGTTAGATATCGAAGAATAAATTGTAATTATATACCAGGGAGAGAAAGTAAAGATAACATTAGCAAAAAAGAGAATAAGTTCAAAGACACACCAGCAATAATCCAGCAAAGACTCATTACAAGTATTGGATCGAGTAGTACATCTATTGCCTGAGGACTTTTGAAACCTGTCTATAAATCTTAGTGTATCTTCTGCATGCAGTATTGGTATGTCTAAGAAAACAAATTATTATTTGCAAGGTTTATGTCATCAACCATTGCTCTGTTTATATCCAATATTTAGAGGCAATGCAAGTTATATTCACCTCACTGACGCAAGGATTTTTAAACAGATGCTTTTGGCTTGCATACAACTATTTATTGGAGAGTTTTGACTTCATAAATCACATATCTTCCACTTCTCAGCCTTTCTTGCCTCATTAGCTGAATGTGTGCAAAATATTTTTTTTGCTGAGACAGTGTTCATTGTTTGCATTTTATCTGGTTAAGTAAGGAAAAAAATAAGTAAAATTTTGCAATGTTTGATTTGTTAAGCTTCCTCAGGTGATATTTTTGCACCAAAAAGAAATATTTTTTATTATTTTCCCTTGCTGTAATGACACAAAAGTTCATACTTATTTTTTTTTCTCTTGTATAACACATGAAAAACTTATTTTCTAGGATAAATGTTTGAAATAAATTTCCATTTCTGTCTATATTTCTGAGATGAAGTATTTTAACTATTTACATTATTTACATCGTGTCAGACTGTTGTCCTCATCTTTATTGTCATATTCATGTCATTTCAGCTATTGTACACTCTGGCCTTCTCCAGGTAATATACATTAGAATTTCAAATTGAATCATTTATTTCATCTACTGGGGTAGATCCATGTAGTTCCATGTGCCATACCTTTTCTCAATATCGCAGTTATTTCCCTTTAGTAACTCAACTCTCCAGGCTTTTTTTTCATATCTACTGTGGCCAAGTATTGAACACACAACTCTTTAGGTCAAGTCACTGGATTACTTCAACCAACATTTTTATCCACTGTGACATGTGACCTTGTCACCAATGTCATATGGCTCAGTGGATAAAAGTGCTGTGACCAAGGTCACATGGTATATGTGTTGTATGTGTATGTATTTGTGTGTGTTTAAAATAATGAAATCTTATATTTTTTTCTAACCTGGTGTTGTTTGTGACTAAAAAAGAGAAAAAAAAAGTGAGTGACTTTTAAAAAAGTCGTTTAACATTTTATGTACTTTGCTTTAAGTGTCTGGGTTTAGAGGCAGAATACCTTAGAATGGCTAGAACATAAATGAAAGATTTGTTTCTTATTCATACATTCTCCATTGTCATCAGTATGTTATAAATTTCAGTATATGATCCCAACAGAATTATAAATTATTGACAACTGGAAAATAGTTCATGAAAGTATAATGTTTTGAAAAAACTTCCAACTATGCATTTCACTGATTAGGCTAAATCAGATCAAAGACAAAACAATAAATTGCATGTGTCTGCATTTGTGCATGTTTATAATAATGAAATCTCATATTTTTCCTAAGTTGGAAGATGTTTTTTTTCGAAACATTATTATATATATATATATATATATATATATATATATATATATATATATATATATATATATATTATTTATTTAAAAATATGATTTTAAACAAATAATTATATTTATGCTCTACTTTTGTATCGAGCACTATTTTTTAACAATAATAACTAAAATACTAAGGAACTTTGGATTATTTACCTAACCAGTTCTTTCCTATTTTCTATATATTTTCACACATACATATATATATATATATATATGTGCACCTGTGCGATTTTTTGTCGGCAGAAGTTCATGTTTGTAGCTCTTTCTTTTTTTAAAACCTTTTTTCCCTCGAAATTGATTTGATTAACAAATCAAAAATTCGAGGGTTTTTCGAAACGAGTCTAGTTATTTATATATATATATATATATATATATATATATGAGTGACCACAGTTTTTTCCTGCTTGAATGCTATCTTCAGGCCAGAAGTGTCCACTCTTATATGTATTTGTGTGTAATATATATTACACACAAACACATATATGTTAACATTCCACACTGCGAGCGACAATTATTTTTGGAAGGAAAATCCCATAAATTCTAGAAAGAGTGATAAGAATTACTGGACTTTGGAAATCTAATTTTCTGAATTACTGCGTTAAGAAAAAATATTCTATAAATTTCAACCAATAATAACACAATGTCAAATGTTTCCTCATTGAAAATGGTTAAGTTAACCATTACCATTGCATACTTCCAATGTTTCTGTTTTTTTTTTCAAATCCATCAGCAATATTTTTTAGAGAATCTCTTTGATATCCTCATGATTTTATTCATTTTATGCTGAAAATACCATAGACAGAGCATGTGAGAAGTGAGGAAGTTCAAAGTAAAATGGAAACAGTGGCATTTATACTTAGAATTAGAAAGTGACAGCTGAAATTTCTGGATACAATGAGAAGAGAAGGCGTTGGCAATTTGACACTCAGTGAACATATTGAAAGAAGGATGGACAGAGAGCAATAGAGAGTAATCTACCTAGTAAGCTTGTGTAAATAGCAAAAAGCATAAAAGTATATATATATATATATATATATATATATATATATATATATATTAATATAAATGTCATTTTTAGTGGATATATGTGCTGGAGTTGTTATCCCTGTTTTTTTTTTATTTTGTTAAACCGTGAAATTAATAACAGGCCTAATTCAGAATTTAGGACAGCTGTTATTAATTTCTCTGTTTCATGGAATAAAATGAAAAAGGAATAGCAACTCAAACACATGTACTGACGAAAATAGTTTAAAATAAGAAATAATGTTGGATAAGAAATCCCTTCAAAGATTTATTGTTGTTTGCATTTTAGGCATGAGACAGAAGCTAGCAGAAATAGCTTCATAAAAGTCCTAAAGAGAAATGTGTTTTCCTTAAATAGGTAATTAAAACCCTGCCCTTTATAGGCAGTCCCCCTAGTCAAACTGGTAGCACACACTTTGGCCAAAAGAGTGGTTTCCCAGATAGAAAGAAGGGATTCAGGTTCAATTCCTGCCAAATGCTAGTTTGCAATCCTTGATGAAATTTTGAATAGAATTTTAACACATTTCAATAAAATTCTTTCACTTCTGAACTGCTTTAGGTTTTCTCTTAAAAACTGCTTTCTTAATATGGCCTCCATATGTTGCTAACCAAATCTAGTCAGAGGAACAATTATTTTTTTGTCAGTATTTTCCTTCTGTTAAATGACCATATGTCTTCACCCTAACAAATTCCATCTACCCAGGTGTGGAACTTAGAGCTATCACTTAGACTGGTTCCTGCACAAGTATAAAGTGCCCAGACTGCCCTAGTATGTAAGTCATAGCTCAGATGGTGAGGAAGAAATAGATTTATACCGTTTCCAAGAGTAGTTCTTCTTGTTCTTGTAACGGTATTCACCCGAGGTGGGTTGAGCCGGCTCCAATATTGGAGTTTCATGGGTATTTGGAATTCACAAGCGGTCCCCAACCCACATGTATAGCATATGAGATTTGATTATAGAGGTGAAGGTTTCGTGCAGGCCCATCCACACTTTTTGAAGGGCTGATTACAGAGACCTGGTGCACTATGTGCCACAAGGTCCCCAAACGACCCTCCGCAGAGTTTTCCTTCTCCTAGAGCAGTTGCCATCCAAGGCTATAGAACCCAGTCAGTCTTGCTATTTACTCATAGCTGGAGGGAGAAGAAGAGGATTCACACCTTTCCCAAGGCTATTAGCATGTAAGTAAATGTAATGGATTCGACTGGAATTCAAACACGGTTCTCCGATTCCACAATCCAAGCCACTATCCATTACTCCACTGTGCCTCCTCCAGAGTAGTTGCATGAAAATGAATATAATATACTGATTTTACCGTTTTATGATTCCGGGCTGCTAACCATTAAACAACTTGTGCATCCAATTAATTTATTTACATGCTGTTAATCTGCAACCTTGACTGAGAATGAGTCACCTCCATCTGAACAGACAAGTTCAGTGAGTACATAAAAACAGGTTAAAGAGTAAGACAAGGATGCATTTTCTCAACAAATCTATTTAATCTATACATTGAGATGATCTTAAGAGAACTAGATGTCCTACCAGTATTTATTATAAAAAAAAATCTTTTCTCACTAAATGTATTTAATCTATACAGCAAGATGATCATAATAAAACAAAATGTTCTACCAAGATTTATTAATTTATTTCCCATCAAATCTATTTAATCTATACATTGAGATGATCTTAAGAGAACTAGCTGTTCTGCCAGTATTTATTTTCAGAAGATATAAAATCTTCTGGCCATATCTATTTAATCTATACAGTGACATGATCCTAAGAGAACAAGCACTTTTTTCAGCCTGGGCCAAGGCTAAATTTGCCTCCCCTGTAGAATCTGCCAAAGGGTCAGCTTACAAGCCAGTATCACCGTTTTTCTTTGGAAATATATCTTCGCTAGGTGTAGAAACAGTTTGCAGTTCTCATGTTAGGAAAAACCCATGATTCATCATTTCTTGTTGGCAGAATCTGTCCTTCCTATAAATCCAGTCTGCTCCTAATATCTATTCAGAATCCTAAATATTGTTTCTCCAGAAAGGAAAATGAGATAAAAAGAGAGAGTCTTACTTGTAATAATTGCTCAAATTATTTTTGGCAATTATTACAAGTAAGACTCTCTCTTTTTGTCTCATTTTCATACTGCTTGTTGTGCAAACTTGTTACAGTTTCTCTGTGCGGGACATGTGTAGATATGTATATATAAATTTTGTGCATAAGTTACTGGTATAAAACTTATAATAAAGCATGTTTGACATTCTTTTCGTTCAGCTGTTTTTATATCATGGATATAATAACGCCAATGGTTGGGGAAATACAAACTGGTAGAATATTCCTTTCTTCCATGGCTCATCCATTACATTGTTTATTGGCACAGTAAGTGGAATCATTGAGTCAAGTTCAAATTCAGATCAAGTCTGTTACATTCACTTCATACTAATATAATTTGGAAAGGCATGAATCCATCTGTTCTTCCCCACTAGCTTTGGGTTAAATAGGCGAGCAGACTAGGCTCTCTAGCCTTGGATGGCATCCAGTCTAGGAGATAGACAACTTTGAATTCAAAACCATTGGAGAAAGCAATGGTAAAACACTCCTTTCCCAAGAAGTCATGACAATTCACAGTTATTAAAGAAAAGGAAGATAGGGTGAATTATGAACATCTCTGTCTTGAAAGGACATGGTATAAAAAATTACTTTAAAATAATCACAAAAAATTTTACTTTATCAAAATTATCAAATGAAAGAATGTAACATGGGTGGGAGATCATACATTTTTACATTAAAAATAGAAAGTGAAATTTTATCCTGAAAAAGAATTGAGAAAACACAGTTCATTCTGAATATTTCCATTGTTGGGTTGCAAATGGCAATTCTCTTCTTTTTCTTGCAATAGTCACAAGAATCACATGATGGCTGGTGAATGACATCACAAAATAGATTGACAAAGACAGTTTTGATGTAGAGACCAGAGAAGAAGGATGTTACTTGCCCACAGTGGTAGGTCCTACAGGAATAACTTCATGGCCTAACCTGGTTCATAGAGAAACCACCTTAAACCCAGTTTTTCCTTCAGGAAATATTACAAGTAAGGTTCCCCTTTCTTACGCACTGTTTGTTGTTGCATATGTTGTAATTTCTCTGTGTGGGACATGTGTATATATATGTATATATCTAATTTTGTGTACAACATAGTATTATAAACCTCTCCAAGAACCAAGCATGTTTATTATTCTTTTTCCATTCAGCTATTCTGTCCTGTCCTTGTGAATGACATCACAAAATAGATTGACAAAGACAGTTTTGATGTAGAGATCAGAGAAGAAGGATGTTACTTGCCCACAGTGGTAGGTCCTACAGGAATAACTTCATGGCCTAACCTGGTTCATAGAGAAACCACCTTAAACCCAGTTTTTCCTTCAGGAAATATTACAAGTAAGGTTCCCCTTTCTTACACACTGTTTGTTGTTGTATATGTTGTATTTGTGATTTGTGTGTGTATATATATATATATATATATATATATATATATATATATGTATATATCTAATTTTGTGTACAACATAGCATTATAAACCTCTCCAAGAACCAACCATGTTTATTCTTTTTCTATTCAGCTTTTCTGTCCTGTCCGTGAGTTAATGATAATTGCCATAGTGAGAGAAATGAAATTGGGAAAATAAATATTTCTTTCCCTTGCTCTCGTTAACATTATGTTCCATACACAATATTCAAGTATTACACATCTGAAGACATTTTGTAAAGTATCTGTTTTTTTTTTACTCTTAAAATTGATAATGTTGATTTTAATTAATCCATACAAAACAGAAATAATGTCAAAAAAATTGTCAAAACCAAAGCATTATATTTGCAAGTCATTTCTACTTACCTTAGCTTATATAAACATTTGAAAATGTAAAGAAAATGAAAAAAGGTAGGAAATTTAAAAACAAAAAGGTTTAATAATGTAATTCTAGGTGTCAACATGTTGACTCCCAAACCAGAAATACTTTTTAGTCAGATGACAAGTGAATTTTATAGCCCAGTTAAGCATGTACCTCAGATATTATGAAGGTCATCAGTGGTAAATGAAGTGCAAGTGAGTTGTCTAGAAACCAAGAATGTATTTAGTCTTACTCTTTGATATGAACCAAACATGGGTCACATCAGAATTTGGCAGTTATTAAATTTTCATTATCCACTTATTCAAACTGTTGTCACCATTTGGGTTCATTTAGTAACAAGTGTCACATGTCAAGTCACCATGCAAGACTTTTCTTGTGAGGAGGGTGGCTATACACTGAGCAGGATTAAAAAATAAGACCAGAGGGTGGATGAACCTTCTTGTAGGGTCAACAGCCCTCAAACACATTTGAGTAAACTGGGCTTCATAGATATGTATGAAGTTAGTGCTGTGATGCCATGGCTTTGCTGGGTAGAAGTCTTCCTAGGCTGAATTGAAAGGCCAAGATGGTGGGTTCCCCTGATAGAATAAACAGCTGTGACCAAGGTGAACCTTCAAGTTGGAGGACATTAGCTGTGGTCTGAACTGATGAAGGATAGGCTCTGCCAGATATACTTGCCTGAGACATGCTATGCATAAATGAATACCTCCCTGGCATTCAACCTAGATATGTGGTGGGAACTGGTAAGGTGCTTAGCTGCAGAGCGTCCATACAACCACACCCAATCATGGGACTGATGATGGTGATAATAATGATAGCCACAACATTCCAACCATTTTTACACCCTGGTTTTCTTCAGTTCCTTATTGTATTGTAGAGTTCTTGAAATACTGAACAAAACTCTTTATTCAATCTATATGAGTAGATTGTTCTCATTCTGCAAATATCTCAAAGAATACCAGAGTATACAAGATGAAGACAACAGTTCAAATAGATAACTGTATGATAATGATAATTATTCACCTGTGAAATTCAGACAAGTTGAGGAGTTAATTACATTTAATTTTCTTATTGAATAAAACAAAGATGGAATGCTTGTTAAGCCCTTTGGGGAGTTCCTCATGATGTTGAAACAATGTCAGGTGGAAACTTGGAAAAGATATTGCCAAATGAAGTCATGGTAGGCCATTATTACCTTCTTTTCTTCAAAATTACCAATGAAGGTCGAAAGTACCTAGAATATTACATACAACATCAAACAACTTATTTGACACCAAAAGGCTTAGCAGACGTTTGTTGTCTGCTCTGTTTGAGAAAATATGTTCATATGAATGACTGTTGTCTAAATATACTATGCATAATTAAATTTCTGAATAATTTATTTTTCTTCAAAGAATTTTCTATTTCCATTTATTTGAATAGAAGTATTAGCTTCCTTTATTTCTTTTTATACATGTCTATGCCAAACAAACAATTTTAGAAACAATTATGGTTCAATGAAAGAAAATTGTCTGCGCATTCCACATATTACAAATTAAAAACAAAAAAATTTAATATGTTCCACTTAATTAAAGAAAAAGTTTCAATGTTATATATAAAAAGAAATTAATTTTAATTTAAAATAATAAATATAATAATAGAAGACTAATAGAAATAAATGTGTATGATCCATGGTGAGTTATGGAGGACATATCAGCAAACAAATATTGCCCAAGAGATGGCTGTCTAGAAACTAATGTGTTAACAATTGTTTGATCAGTACAACTTACAGAATTTTAATTACTAACAAAACAGGAACAAAAATAAAAATGAAGCAATGAATATAAAAAAATGAATTTAACAAAATAAATAATAATTATATAGAAATCATTTAAAAAAATTACCACACAAAAAACTCAGACTAAAAGAAACATATAATGAATGAATTCTTTGGTTTTGTCAAATAATGTTATTTTTCATTGTAGTTTTCATTCTTGGATATATATGTGTCAGTTTTGGTAAACAAGGGTGAATTTGAAGGTTTCAGTTATTTTAACTGATCCCTAAACTAAGAGCAATGTGACATTAAGTGTAGATGGATTTTTAAGCATATTTGTTTGGAAAAATAATGTATCTTTGGGAATTTCTTAGAAACAGCATGCATGTACATAAGGAAATTTAGGTGGAAAAAATGTGCAATATATGTCAAAATATTTGGGAAGAAAATGTGTGCATGTCAAGAAGTTTGCAACAAAATATGTGCATATTAATATCATGAAATCTAGGAGGAAAAGGTTATATTATATGTTTAAGGGATTTGAGAGAATGTGCACATTATATATCAAGAAATTTTGGAGGAGATGTGTGCATTATACATCAAGCAATCTCAATGGACATAGGTGCATTATACATTAAAAAAAATGTGCAGAAATATGTGAATTACATATAAGGAAATGTTAAATTTTAAAAACAGCATTCATTTCACAAATTGCAAAGTTTAACTTCAGACTAGGCAAAAAGAAAAGATGTGTCAAAAGAAAAGGTGTGTCTTGCTCTAGAAAGTACCATTACCAAATACTCACACTGTAATTTTTATTGTTTTTTAAAAATATATTTTTAAAAGTTTCATTTAAATGTAATGAGAACATTGTTATAATACCATAAATTATAAATATTTGTATTAGTTTGTCTACATATTTTTCATTATTTACATTATTCGGACTATTGTCCTCATCTTTGTCGCCATATTTATCACAACGTTTCGGCCGTTGTACGCTCCGGCCTTCTTCAGGTGGTTGGAATTTCGAACTGAACCCTTTATTTTGCTCACTAGGGTAGACTGTTCTAGTTCCACATGCCATGTTTGATGGATGTCTGTTATCAGTTATCTCCTGCTAATTTCCCTCTGAAAGTTCTCCAGTGTGAGTTCAATACCCGGTTAAGGCAGTGAAGAACTTTCAGAGGGAAATTAACAGGAGATAACTGATAACTGATATCCATCAAACATGGCACATGGAACTAGAACAGTCTACCCCAGTGAGCGAAATAAAAGGTTCAGTTCAACATTCCAACCACCTGAAAAAGTCTGGAGCGTACAACGGCCAAAACGTTGTGATAAATATGGCGACAAAGATGAGGACAATAGTCCGAATAATGTAAATAATGTACATAATACCTCATCTCAGAAATATAGACAGACTACATATTTTTCATAAATCTTGTAAAATGTTTTTCTTTTATGGACTATATGAAATTCTTTTTAATACATAATTAGTTCACAAATTAAATTCTTTAATCTTTTAAAAAATATAATTTTTATTCTCATGTATTTCTTTTATAATCTTGAAAATAAACAACTGAATAAATATTAGGCAGAGTCATAAATAATTTCTGTTGTTGTTAAATTTTTTAAAAAATTTTTTAAATCAATGGTGGGTTGGGTCTGCTACGTATGTTTAGTAGCTAGGATGATACATTTTTCATTATAATTAGTTTCCAAAAAGAGAAATTGCTTATAATTCATCCAAATAAATAATGTCTGATATTTCTGTTGTCAATTCTAGAGAAAAGAATATATACAAATACAATTTGATATGATACAGTCTTATTAAAAATCTAAGAATATTTTTTTAAAGTAATAAAATTTACTGAGGGAGTATACAGTAAATGTATTTTCAACAGAAAAAACATCCATTTTTAAAAACAGAGGAATTGTTTTTCACTCAATATCTACATTATATCCAGTGTTCATAGACATACTCACAAAAATGATTTAATTAGGAAAGCTTCAGATAATTAAGAGACTAAATGATTAGACATTAGGATATAACTCTTTTGCAAAATAAAAACAGCAAAAAGAAAAAAAAAAAAGGAAAGATGAATTCTAAATCAAAGCACAATAAAACGAGGCAAAAGAAGATAAGAAATATGAATGTAGATCAATTATAAACAAAATAGTTTTATTACTTACAGAAAACCGTAACTTTAATTACATGGTTGACTGCGTTGGCAACTCCGTTGTCCGCAACACACTCATACATGTCATTACAGTAACGGGAAATGTTGTGGATCATCAAGACCTCTCCAGTCATCCCTATTCCTGGAACACAACATAGAACACATGTATTCAGGCCGTCTCCAGTCATGCCTACCCCTGGAACACAACATAGAACACATGTTTAAAAATGGACCACAGTAACATGAAGCAGAATTGATAGTGTCAACACAGAAAATATAACATTAACAACAACCCGAGTTGATAGAATCCCTTTCAATAAAAATATTTACAAAAGGTTCTTACATTTGTTTATGTATTATAATTGCTTACAAAAGCTTGTTGCTTATGACAGACAGCGCCCTGGAGAATTTTTATTTTTCAAGAGAGATATCTTTAAAGGTTGACTTTCTTTAACAAGACACTGATGTTGTGCAAATAAACATTAGTAGAACGTTTCCTCCAGCAGAAGAAGAAGGAGGAGGAGGAGGAGGAAAAAAGCCAGTGATAGAGAAAAGAGTTTCCTCTCAATGCTTCCCTTACAGAATTGTCCCAATCGCATTGTACATGAAATTTTTTTGTATTCTCTTTTCATGTCTGCTGTGTAGAATTGAGGAATTTGTACTGTTGAAAGGTTTCTGAAAATTTCTTCCTCACATGAAACCTCCCATCACTTTACATGGAAGGATTAAGAATCTAAAGAAGAATAAATGTGCAACTCCAGTGATTATGTCTATCTTAAGCACCAAACCTCTGTCACATGTATACACATATACAAAAGTAAACAGTAGTGTTAAACACACAAACACACACAAAAACAATTTGACACATTTAAAGACTGACGACAAAGTTTATCACATTAGGTAAAATGTTATGCAAGTCAATGTTTTCACAATACAACTGGTATTAATTGATATTGGTAAAATTTTAATTTATTTGATGGTGGGAAATTATTCGACTTCTGTGTTGCTCATCCTATTTTATCACATTATAGAATTTAATTTCTCTCTTGACATTTATCTTTCTGATGACCCATGGCAATCTCTTTATGTCGGAAATAAAAAAATATCAACAACTATATCCCTGATGTTGAGCAATGAATATAACATACCTTAAAACTCTCTCTCTCTCTCTATATATATATATATATATATATATATACACACACACACATGCACACACATATATACACACATGCATATATTATATATATATATATATATATATATATATATATATATATATACAAATGTTTGGAGGTACAAAATTTATAAATAGTTTTAAAAACAAGGAAACCATTGATTTTAATTTTAAAAAGTCTCTAGGGCCCTTTCAGCCAACATCTCATCAGGAGACAAACGTTGGATTAGCGAAATGAATAATAGCGATATTGAAGAGCAAAAAAAAAGGAGGGGGAAACACACTAAAACAACGAACAAGTATATATACTTGTAACAAGGGAAGGGATCGTGTAAATAAATTAATTAGCGAGGGACAGTTAAAATAAAATATCCCCCAACAGATTCAGAGACCTTATAAATTCTTATAAATTCCTTTTTTTTGCTCTTCAATATCGCTATTATTCATTTCGCTAATCCAACGTTTGTCTCCTGATGAGATGTTGGCTGAAAGGGCCCTAGAGACTTTTAAAATTAAAATCAATGGTTTCCTTGTTTTTAAAACTATATATATATATATATATATATATATATATATATATATACACACACCCACACATATATATACATGCGTGTGTGTGTGTAAATTATTTTCAGATAGAGTGTATCTGTGCAGGAACAAAATGAATAAAAGACAAGAGGAAAAACTATTCTTAGCTGACACATTTCATCTCCTGAGGGACTTTATCAAGGCAAATATGCCTTGCCTTGATAAAGTTGCTCAGAAGACAAAACATGTTGGCTAAGAATAGTTTTTTTTCTTGTTTTTATCCATTATATATATATATATATATATATATATATATATATATATATATATTTTTTTATTTCATTGAAGATTAGTGAAAAGCACTACAATTAAGCTTTTTTTATTATATTTTACTTGTATTCGTAAAAGTGATTTTCTTTTCTGGACATAGTGTGTGTATGAACTATCTAAATCATCTTTGAATCAAAGCACTAATCAATTAACCATTACCATTATCAAGGATGATTTTGCTTGTCTTAATAAGTACATTTTTTTAGTATATTATTATCAATAGAAATGTTTTAATTCCCAAACACAGTTGACACATTGTGGCCATGTTCATAATAAATATTATTAAGAGTTTTTTTTTTTTTTTACACACACATGGTATTAATCCTTGGTTTTACTTTGTTTTAATTTTTATTAATGACTTTCCTGATGACATCAACTCTCAACTTGGTATCTATGCTGATGGCCAACAATTTTCTCCTGCCTCAATAGTAAGCCTTAGTCTGACAAGGTCAAAATGGCAGCTAATATCCAAAATGACCACCGTTAACTGGGGCAAATGAAGGCTTGTTAATTTTAACACCTCTAAAACTTCTCTCCATTAATCATCCAAGAGTCCCTTTGCTGTATTCCATATGCATGGCTGATGCTAACCAACAGGAAAATGATTTCACATTCTCTGCTGATATGAAGTGGAAAGACTATATTGAATCTATTGTTAGGCCAGCTGCTAAGAGAGTCAATTCACTGTGTTGGGTGTAACAATTTTTCTCTGCAGAATCTATCTTACATATCTATGTCTACCATTCACCCCTGATTAGAATATTGCTGCCACATATGGTCTTATGCCCCTGCTATTTACCTTGAGTTCCTTAATATAACCAAAGAAGAATCAGCAGCCCTGATTTGGTGGCTTGACATCAGTCAATTTCCATTGTCTCTCTGTGAGTTTTTTTATAGATGTTTTTATGGTAATTGTTCAGATGAGCTCTTCACTAAGGTACCTAGAGTTTTTGAATTTAATTACAGTACTAGACTGGAATCAATTGACAGTTGGGCTGGTTAAATGTAGCCATAAATTCTATGCTAATAATTTCTTCTCTTGTACTTCTCTCATGCTGAACTTACTCCCAGCTCCATGCTTTCCAGCTAACTTTAATCTGCAAAAATTTAAATTCAATGTCAATCACTATCTACTCTTGTCCCGATTACTCTTTTCTCTTTCTGCTCATCATTATTGTTTCCCTTAACTCCTTATGTTTTAGGAGACACGGTGGAGTAATGGATAGCGGCTTGGATTGAGGAATCGGAGAGCCGAGTTCGAATTTCACTCGAATCCATTACATTCACTTACGTGCTAACACCCTTGGTAAAGGTGTGAATCCTCTTTCTTCTCCCTCCAGCTATGGGTAAATAGCAGGATAGACTGGGTTCTATAGCCTTGGATGGCATCTGGTCTAGGAGAAGGAAAACTCTGAATTCAAACCTGCTCTTAGAGGAGGGTGAATGGAGTCTCTCTGAGCCTTGGTTGGCAATCCATTTAGTGTTGGTGTCACGATAAAAAAACACCCTTGATAGCCCTAGCAAAAGCATCAAGAATTCAGCTATTTGACAAGATTATGAACTACACCAATCAAAGTATTGGTGAGTTCAATCTCAACTGAGGCCATAAGATGATGATGATGATGATGATGATGTTTTAGTGGCATTACTGCCTTGCAGGAGGTGATACTGACTAATATATATATATATATATATATATATATATATATATATATATAAATAAATATAGATAACTAGACTCGTTTCGAAAAACCCTCGAATTTTTGATTTGCTAATCAAATCAATCTTGAGGGAAAAAAAGGTTTTAAAAAAAGAAAGAGCTACAAACATGAACATCTGCCGACAAAAAAATCGCACAATATATATATATATATATATATATATATATATGATGTAACAGAATAACCAGGCACCCCCATGAATGATTACACTATAGGTAGTAAGTATCTATAAAGTCAACTGTCTATGAGAGAATGAGGGGAGAGTTAGAGCCAGATGGCGCAAGCATGTCCGACCTTCCAATTAGTGGTACTCACTACTAGATTGACCTGTGTGTATAACTATACCGTATTTCATATTGTACTGCTTTTTGTTTTTATTTTTTTTAAGCATTTCACAAGGGGAAGCCACTAGCACGCAAGGAGATATAGAGAGTTGGAGTGAGACCAAAGAGGAGAGATAGAGGAAAGGATGAAGAGAAGAACAGGAGATAGATCAAGGCATCTGAAGACGTCGATTGAATAGTTGGGGATTATAACTATCAGGGAAACAAGAAAAAGGGAAGGGAGTTCCACAGGTGAGAAGTGTGAGACATGAAGCTATTAGAGTAGAAGAGAAGGCTACATTTAACAGTTTCGACAGTGAAAGGGTGAGGGGGAGATGCCAGCCTAGTTGAATGCTTAAATTCATGAAGTCTGGGAACCAGCAAAAGTAGCTCATTGGAGCATTTATCATGAAAGTATTTGTAAAAAAGACAGAGGGAGGCAACGGCACATCTGTGAGAGAGCAACTGCAGATGAGATGCCAGATCAGGGCCAATTACATTGCATATCTGTCTCTGGATTTTATCAAGAACTTTGAGATAAACAGAAGGGGCTCTAGACCATATATGGCAGCAATTCTCCATGCAAGCACAAATGGTTGATTTGTAGATTTGAAGGATCGACTCCGGCAAGAAAAATTTCCTGGCGCGGCACAGGGAGTCAACTTTCCTTGCGGTGGATGAAGCTACTGACTCAATGTATTTGTTCCACCTCAGATCAGCAGTCAATGTGAGACCAAGCAGTCACAAAGAGGAGTCCTCATAGAATTGAGCATCAGACATTCTAATGAGGAGCAGGGATGGTTCTCTGTGGTGAGTAATAGAGAACAGTTTTGTTTTTGAAGCTTTAAAGTTAACCAGCCAATTCCTGCCCCAGTTCACAACTGATTGGAGGTCCTTTTCAAGACAAATGGCCAGGTTAGTTTTCTCAGTGACACTAGATTTGTTTTTGAGGCAGTAGTAAATTGTAGTGTCGTCCGTGTAGATGCCTACTTGGGAATCTATGATGTCAGAAAGTTCGTTGATGAAGATAAGGAACAAAGTAGGGCCTAGGATGGAGCCTTGGGGAACAACTGCATTTGTGGGATAGGAGCTGGAGGAGAATCCGTTGAGAATGAACTTCAATGCACGGTTTGACAGGAATGATTGTATTAAGTCAAACAATCGAACTGAAAGTCCATAACACTGAATCTTGTGAAGAAGGCCGGCATGCCAAACCCTATCAAATGCTTTGGAGATATCTAGAGCCACGGCATGAGCTTCTCCATTATTATGAAGAGCTTGGTAAACAATATAAACCTTTCTTGTATTATCCACCTGGTGTTAAGTATTTATCCCCTTAGCACGGAATATAACATTATATATATATATGTTTACAATTTGTTGAAGAAAACCAAATATGTTGGCATAAATAACAGACAACTTGCCAAAGGCATAATACCCTAATCAAGAGAAGATCTCCAACAAGGAGAGAAAAAAAGAAAAAAAAATGACCTAAAGGCAAGCACCTACTACTGAGCAAAGAAAAGTGCTCAATGCCTACATTACCTAAATACAGCAAAAAATATTTCACATTGAGCCGTTACTTGAGTTTCATGCTCATGTGATCTTCAGAAAACTAAAATACAAATGAAAGAAGAGGGACCAGCTTTATATAACCCATAACCATAACACACATACCATACAGAGAAAAAAATAAAACAATTTTATTTAAAAAAACTGTGGACAACTCCATCCTCATAAATATATATATAATAGAATTCTTATTTGAAGCCCTGACAAATGAGAAATTACAAAACTCATAGTTAGCAATCAATAGTGAAATTCATTATTTTTGATTCAATAATATATATGCATGTATGTATGCAAATACATGTGTATGTGTGTGTATATATACACACACATATATATAAAATAGCATAGTTATTGATACACTTTAATTTCAGTCATATAAAGACTGCTATGGCTCATACGCAAAATATAATGTCAAAAGAGAAATGCAGTATTGTAAAGTGACTGAGTGATGGAAGCTCAAAAACATGAACATTTTGAAAAACCTACTGAGATCACAAAACAGTCAAATAATTAATTGTAAATATCATTGAGATAAGAACAAGAAAGGAACTGGCTTTAATGTTGCATGAAAGAGATTTGAAAAAAAATGAGTAATAAGCAAGGAAATTGGATTGACCAGCAAGAAAATATTTGAAAAAGTTGATCTTGCAAAGGTTAATGGATAGAAAAGATGCAGAATATTAAAAATATTAGCTAATGCCATGAAAGCAACCAAATTATCACCTTTTAAGTAAACATCACAAGAAGAAATGTTTCAGCCAAATGAGGAAGTCGATGAAAGCTGATTTCTCAGAAGGTCACTTTTTAGTGATGAATGTTGAGCTACATTGAAAATACGTAATAACGAGGTGAGACTTTGGATCCTTTATGGAAATAGCCAACCAACATGACTCAAATGATGATGAGAGGAATGTGTTTTGCATGAGTAAATTATAGGTGTTAATGCACTTAATTCTAAGTTCTGGAACAAGATGTTTTTGAATCATATAAAAGCATAATCAAGAACATTTAAGCTAATGTGTATATTCATACAAGACAATGGTCTGTCATGTTCTACTGTCTATCATGTTACCATGCTAAAAACAAACTTTAAAAGACACCAAATTAATGAAATGCCCCATATATATATATATATATATATATATATATATATATATATATATATAGATAGTAGTACTCATTTGGAAAACCTTATAGCTCAACTTGCAGATGTGTCAGGACAAATCGGTACCCAAGGAAAAAATTGGAAATAAAAAAGAAAGCACTCTAAACATCAGAACAAGACAAAACAAATCATGAAGTGTTTTAAAGTCCTTAGTCCAAAGAAAAAAAAATACAAATGATTAGAAAGACTAAAACGTAGAGTGCTCAATATGCTAAGTTGAGCGATAAACTAGAATAAATCCTAAAGAGCCATGCAAACCTACATAGGTTTCACCTAAGCAACAGATCTTCAGGGTAAACTGGCAGTTTACCTTGAAGATTCATTTAGGTGAAACCTAGGTAGGTTTGCCTGCCTCCTTAGGATTTATTCTAGTGTGTATATATATATATATATATATATATATATATGTATATATATATATATATATATATATATATATATATATATATATATATGTGTGTGTATATATATATATATATATATATATATGTATATGTGTATGTAATAGAAGGTGACTTCTATTCAAATTTAAATGAAGAATTTTTATTATTTTATGAAGAAAATTATTTTATACTCTATTTTATTCTTGATGCTTTTTATCACAATACTCTGACAATTTTGTCAATATTACTATCATTCTATCTTCATTTTACTCGAGTGGATTATTGACTGAATTCACTACACCACACTAATAGTCTACATGACCAGCTTGTTAACTATTATTCCAGAGGGAAGCAACCAATATTGATATTTGTCATGCATAAATAAGATGGAGTTCAGTAAGTCATTATGTGACAGATTTAGTTATGGTAAAGTCTTAATATCCATTAGACTTACCAAAATCTGGCACAAGGGAAATATTTCTAAAATAACAGAAACACAAAGAGTAAAACAAAAATATCACATGAAATAAAAGCATAAAAAATTAATGTAATCTAGAAATCTACTGAGTATGTAATTTATACACACAAACTATGAATAACAAAAGAATTATTTTAAGAAACTAAGTGAAGTATCAAGGGACAGGAAAATGTTCTTAGAAACATAAAAATGTGTGCTGAAGTACTATGTGATATCTAATCTTTTATATGACAGTGAATGTTGAATAATTTCATCACAGATGAATAAGAAATGAGAGAGATGTGTTCCTACCAACATACAGTGCTGTTTGATAAAAGTGACTCACCTGATTTTTTTTACTTAAAAATTTTTTGCCTATTGTTTTTAGGGTCAAACTAATTTTTAATCTTACTGATATAAAGGACCCTTCCCGACCATCTAGTAGAAAAGTTTACTCAC
The DNA here is from genome assembly GCA_903632075.3 of Acanthosepion pharaonis. NCBI lineage: Eukaryota > Metazoa > Mollusca > Cephalopoda > Sepiida > Sepiidae > Acanthosepion > Acanthosepion pharaonis. The sequence goes on along the minus strand of CAHIKZ030000899.1, from coordinate 449,793 downwards.
CCTAAGGTATTCTATTGATAATTATAATTTTTGATATAAATGAGATTTAGTGAAAAACTCTGTGCAAAAAAAGTGGCTCACTTATTTCCTGCAACTAGTAATCAATAGAAACATAACCGAACAGCTTTAAATAAAGAATAATAGAGGTATAATTTATTTATAATAGTTAGTATAGTTCGAAATATTTAATAATCTATGGGTCCTCCTTTATTTTGAATAACCTTTTCAACCCTTTTTGGCATTGCCTTGATTAGGTTCTGGCAAATCTCATCTCCAAGCATTGAATTCCATTCGGATATGAAATTCATAATCAAATCCTCAACTACTTTCTCGAGATCCTGTACTTTATAATGCTCCATAAGTTTTCTATGGGGTTGAGGTCAGGAGATTGGGGCAGTCATGTCACTCACCTGCTTCTCATCAAAGTATTCCTTCATCAATTTTGATTTGTGACAGAGAGCATTATCCTGCATAAAAATGAGCTTGGTGGGGTCGATTTGCACCCTTTCAGCAGAAGGGAGCAAACAAGACTCTAAAATTCTCTTTGTACTGCTTTCTCCTGAGGGTCCTTTTCAATAGGTTTAAAGAAACCAGTTCCATGAAAAGAAAAGCATCCCCAGAACATTATACTGAACGGATGCTTGATAGTACTTACTGCTAAATTCAAAGAGCTTTCAAAGCTTCTTTGGATTTTAGATTGCGTATCCTTTGAATTTAGCTCAACTTTCGTTTCATTGGAGAAGAGAACATTTAGTAAAAAAAAAAAAATCAGGTGAGTCATTTTTATCAAACAACACTGTCTACTGAGAATACCATCAACAAAGCATATGAGTCAGGAGGAAATTTAAAGGAGAATAGAAACTACAGGAGAACTGCAAGGTTAGAATTAAGGGTACAATCAGAAAGTGACAGTTGAACTTTCTGGAACATATAATGAGCTGTTTGACTGTTTTTGATTAGTGGCATATCAATCTCTATGATTTATTTAATGCTAAAATCTAAATATCTTCTACTCAACTTTTTTTTAGGTAATAAATGGTTTTAGGGATACAAGTCTTACTAATTAACCTATAGCTGAGGGGGAGAAGAGATGGATTCATACATTTCTCAAGAGTATTTGCACCTAAGTAAATATAATGAACCCAGCTGGTTTTAGAACTCAGATCTCTGATTAACAATTCCAAGTCATTATCCATTACAACACCTGCACATTCAAGCTTAGAGCACCAAGTATTTCCAAGCGGTTACTCATCAAGGAACTAACAAGGCTCAAAGTTGCTTAACTTTGGACTCACTGGACATAGTGAAGACAAGGGGAATGGAGAAACAATGAGTTACCTATGTAAAAAGTGTGAGTGAACTAAATACCAAACAATGATAAAGAGTATCTGTCTATATTTCTGAGATGAAGTATTGTAATTATTGACATTATTTACATTGTTCAGACTGTTGTCCTCATCTTTAGTGCCATGTTAAGGAATCAGCATATATGCTAGGCCACAAAAATCTCCTGAGCCAATATAAGCATAGAAATGAATACAATAGGAGAACCAGTAACATGGAGTACTAGAGATAAGCCATAATGACAAAAATACTGTAAAATGAGCTTTGTTAAAAAATGTTTACTGACACATTAAGTTTATAAGTCCCAAAAATTTATACACTGATGTCCTCAAGGACACATGGCCGAGTGGATAAAAGTGTTGGTTGGATCCAGGGACTTGTGACTTCAATACTTGGCTAGAGCAGTGGTGAGCAAAAACATGGAGAGTTGAGTAAAAAGGAGATCACTCAGACACCTGGAAGAGGCATGGCACGTGAAACTAGAACAATCTACACCGAAATAAAGGAAGAAGGTCTGACTCTGACCTTCTTCCTTTATTTCGGTGTAGATTGTTCTAGTTTCACGTGCCATGCCTCTTCCAGGTGTGCAATGGCCAAAATGTCATGAACATGGCAATAAAGATGAGGACAACAGTTCAAACAATGTAAATAAAGTAAATCATGAAAAAGTGATAATAATAAATGTGCAAAAGTGTAAACAGCAAAAAACAGGAAGTCGTGGAGAACTATGTCCCGAAAGCATATTGAAAAAGTATGGTGCATTATTTACATGCAGACTATTGGATTAAAAGAGTTGGTGACATATCTGTGTTTTATCCTTGGGCAGTGTGTCTTTAGATTCTGTAGAAATCTTATTATAAAACGCAGATTTTGTGTGTGTGTGTGTGTGTCTGTAACGTTTATATATTGGATCGGATTTCCTACATTTTTCAACAAAACTTCACAGGACTACATAAAATTACCTTGTGGTGGTTCTAACAGCGCCAAAAATGGGAAAAATACAATTGTTTTTGCACAAAATCAATTTGAAAACATGATTAAGAGACTTCGTGAGAATGAAAGGGGGACAACTCGCATCGGGTTGTTTGTGTGTGTGGGTTCCTTTAAATATGGGATTGGATTTCCTACATATTTCAGCCGATAAAACAAAAATTCACTTTTTTTTTGGCAGCTAGTGTTTCTTATTCTTTTGCACACTTTTTTCTTTATTTTTAATATTCAGAATGCTTTAAAAATTCCATTTACAAGACAATTGTTTATAATAAAATTCTATTCAATTGGTAGAGACTCATAACGATTGAAAACAATGTTTTTGTTTGGGTTTGACCAATTCATAAAAAAAAACTAATTAAGACATGCGTGCCCGTCAACATTAAACAATAATCTAATGATCTCTACTGATTGTACGAATCCAAACATCGGATAATTCTTTATCTTTAGGGAAAGATAATGAAATCTAAACATACACAAGTCCTCCTAACTAAAAATAATAACTGGAAACTACTTTAGTTTAAATACACATGGTGTCCAATTTTTTTTACTGTATTCAATAAGTAAAAATCATAAATTGTAAAAGATTATTATTACAGAAAGGCTACTAAATGAATAAGATTTGTTAGATCATAATTAATAAACCCAAATAAAGTTAATATTTTTTGTATTAGAAACAACGAGTGGAAAATATATTCAAATCAGAATTCTAATTATGAATCACCACAAGCAAAATATGCATTTTTTTTTTTACTGTATTCAATAAGTAAAAATCATAAATTGTAAAACTAAAAGATTACAGAAAGGCTACCTACATTTTTCAACCGATTTCAACTTCACTTTTTTTTTGGCATGTAGTGTTTCTTATTGTCTTGCACACTTTTTTCTTTATTTTTACATTGAGAATGCTTTAAAAATTCCATTTACAAGACAAATGTTTATAATAAAATTCTATTCAATCGGTAGAGACTCATAACGATTGAAAACAATGTTTTTGTTTGAGTTTGGGTTTGACCAATTCGTAAAAAAAACAAAAAAAAACAAATTAAGACATGTGTCTCCGTCAATCTTAAACAATAATCTTTGTAAATTTTATTTTTCAGTCTTCATGATGGTGGATACTGTTATATCCCCGGGCAACGCTGGGCTCTACTGCTAGTATGTAATAATTGAGCTGTACTAGATGAGATATCCCAAGACATGATCATCAGAATGAGAGCAATCTGCTCCTGTAGATTAAATAATGTGTTCAGTTCTAAATTCCCTGAAGATTACTTTGATGAAGGATGGATGGAACAATGGTCAAAACAAAGATGATGATAATAATCTGAATACAAATAATGATAACTGATCATCGCAGAAATTAAGACTGAAGAAATCTGTATGTTTTCTAAATTTATATAAATGAATATTAATATAAATTTCTAAGTGCATATATATATATATATATATATATATATATATATATATAATAAAAAGGCTTAAACACTAATATTCCATGGTCATAATTTATTCCATAGGAATTGTAAATACGATCCAATTCATCAGACCTACAAATTCAAAAAGAAAACAGAAAAAACAACTCCGGAAATAAAAACAGAATTTAGAGAGAGTGTAAGTATGAGGGGTAACAAACTAGAGAAGGAGGGAGATCAAACCTTAACAGAATTGGATTGTATTTACGATTCCAATGGAATAAATTATGATCATGGAATATTAGTGTTTAAGCCTTTTTATTATATCCTTATTCTGTCCTGAACATTGAGTTCTACCTGGATTCTATCCTCTTGGAATTTTTATTCAAAAAATATACATGTATGGGTATTTATATATTTTGCATATGTATGTATATTTACCACTAATATTATCTATCTATCTCTCTCTCTATATATATATATATATATATACTTAATACAAGGATGGAAGACTGTACTTCATTAGTGTCATTATTTAGTTATTTGAATGTCAGATGATAAAGAATGATATCTGACACCTATGAAAAAATGCAACTATAAGACAAAGACATTGTCTAAGTCACTTGAGAAGCAGAAGAAAGTTTCACAACAGTTTATTTACTTTGAGAATCAGCATTTGTTATTCTCTCATATTTCAGTTCAAACAATGACTTCAGTCTTAAGTGGAGGTAAAATATGCAATGACTTTAAAGCTGTATGCAATATGGTAGATAAAAGTTAAAATACTGATAAAATTTGACTTTGAGATAAGGAGTCAAAGTGAAAAAGCTATTTAGATTATGTTTCATTTCTTTATGGTCAATCAGTTATGTGCCATGCGGGATACATGCTTAGGTGATCATGTATCTTTTGATACATGACTGTGATTTTTTTCCCGCAGTAAGTTGTCATTTTTCTCTACAGTAGACCAGTTGCCATCTAAGGCTATAGAAACAAGTCTGTCCTGCTATTTACCCATAGCTGGGGAGGTGAAGAAGAGGATTCATACCTTTCCCAAAGGTATAAGTCCATAAGTGAATGTAATGGATCTGGCTGGAATTCGATCTTGATTCTCCGATTTCTCAATCTGAGCCACTATCCATTACTCCATTGTGACTCTTTTTCTTTATGGTCAAAAATCTATGTACTGCTATTGAGGAGAAAAAAAAAGAAAAAATATATTAAATAAAAATTCTTTATGGTAGAAAATTTTATTTAATATTTTTTTTTTTTTTTTTCACCTCAGTAGCAGTATATAGGATTGCCTGCTGCCAGGTCCAAATTCCTTTTCAGTATTTTGAACAGGAGTTGAGTTTTATCCCTTGCTTTTCATCTAAGATTATGTTGCAGAGACCTTCTAAAGTTTAATCTGTTCTTCGAACATTTCTGTATGAACTGTGAAATTTTATTTACTACTTTTTTTTCTCTCCTTAGTAGGAATAGATAGGTTCACCTATTGTCTGGTTCACACTCCTACCTGGTCTTTTGAACAGGTTTATACCTTGTTCCTTGTTTAGGATCAAGTTCCTGGTCTCTTCAAAAATCTTTTCAATCTCTTTCATTCCTAATAGCCACTTATGTGTTAGTGGCATTATTCACATTGGGGTGAATTGAGTAAAAAAAGCGGGGAAAAAAAAAGTAAAGGCATCTTTAGATTTGAATGAGACAAATCTGTAAGGAAAAATGCATTAGAATTTGAGGAAGTGATAGCAAATGTCCTTATCAGTTTCTCTGTGTTTTTTTTTCTTTTTTGTCTTGAAGCAATTAATGACTTCTGGATATGAAATTAGCCCACTCTGAGGATTCCTCTGTTAGTTTGTATACCACATTGTGCTATTAATGCTTTTGAAATAATCAGTGATATTGCATATGAGACCAGTTTGAGGTTGAGCATAAGGCTAACCTCTTTAAATTCCAATGCACTTTTCTTACACATGGGTTTGTCTCTCATTTTAGCCTGAAGAAGCCTGCCATGAGGAGGTGAAACGTGTTTATTGAACAAGCATTTCCTATGTTTCATATTACCTCTACATTTTCTGCATTATACCAACCTAATGTAATTTTCATTATACACCAACTTTATATTCAACCTAATTTTTATTTATCAATCCTTACTTTGACCAACTGACATCAGAGCCTTAATTGATAAGTTCTCTTAATGTTACTATAAACTAAAACAGAATTGTTTTCTTTTTTAGCAGACATTGCCATTGAAATTAATCAAGGTTTTCCTCAGTGTCACAAGAATAAATTTAACTGACCAGAATAAAACCAGACAACATCTAAGATGTAAGCTAGATATTTACATCTGAAAACAATTTATTTGACTGTGTATTTCAAAAAAATAGTCTTTGAAACATTACTTTGGTAAAAATAAACTTCACTGAAATATCTCTTAATAAAGAAATAGACTTCCTTGAAACATTACTTAAAACAAGCTTCCCTGACACATTACTTTGACTAAAATAAATACTTTCACTACATATCAATCAATAAAAAAAAAATAAAACTCTTTGAAGTATCAATTTAAAAAATTGTCCTTGAAATATTACTAGAAAAAAATTTTTCATGAAATATAAATTGAAAAAAAATTGTCCTTGAAATATAATTTGAAAAAAAAATGTCCTTGAAATATAAATGCAAAAAAATTGTACTTGAAATATTACTTGAAAAAGTTGTCCTTGAAATATTTTCTTGGAAAGGACGTCCTTGAAATATTATTTTAAAAGATGTTCTTAAAATATTATTTTAAAAAATAAATGTCTTTGAAATATTATTTTAAAAAATAAATGTCTTTGAAATGGTACTTTAAGAATTTGTGAAATGCTACTCAAAATAATCTGATCTAAGACTATTTTTAAATTAACTATATAGTCACAAGCAGAGTGGAATATACAATTGTTTGAGATTCAATTTTAAGTAGCATGCCTTCATAACTGCCTATTTAATGGTTGCCATGTGTACAACCTGTGAACCAAAGTGATAAAGAAGAGTAATGTCTGAGTAAAAGCATCACGAACCAACAATGAAGGTTGGAGGTTGCAGTCGCAATAAATCACCCAAGATGTGACATTAATTCAACGTAAAATAACAAGAGCAGAATTGGCTGAATGTTTGTAAAGGCAATAAAGACAAATTAAAGAGTTTTATTATCAACTTGTGCAAACACAGTGGCAAGATTGGCTTTTAAATTGGTTTTCATTTAAAAGCAGCAATTTGTCTTTATTCTGGTTTCCTTGTAAGTAAAAGATTGATTATTTGGAAGGGAATTAATCAAGTTTTACTGTTACGTCGGAGTTGGAATCGGAAAACTTTCAAGCGCACTTTGGCAAATCTCACATATTTTTTTTGTTAGGAAAAAAATACCTTTTTGTTACATTTTTGTTATTTTATGAGAAAGTTCCTCAAAATACTATCTTCAAAATTTGTAAAGGTCCTTTTATTGCAGATTCCAACCTTTTCTGCATCATTGCCAACTTTCACATGGAGAAATTTCCCAACAACCACCTATATAGTCAATATTCCAAAGTGTACGTATATTTTTGGTAATGGTTTGCCACTGGTTCATAAAATGACTATGATGTCGCGAAAAAATACTAAAGGGAGGTAACAAATAACACTGACATATATATATATATATATATATATATATATTTATTTATATATATATACACTCATATATACACACACACATATATATATATATATATATATAGATAGATAGATAGATAGATAGATAGATATATATATATATATATAGAGAGAGAGAGGGGGAAAAAAAAATATATATATATATATATATATATATATAGAGAGAGAGAGAGAAATATATATATATATTTTAGTTTGATGATTAATGTTAGTGTTGCAAGTGTTGACAAAAAATTAAACAATTTTTGTTCATAATTATAAAATTAAAAAGAATATAAATGACAAGCGAATAATGAAAATTCATGGAATATTTTTTTGATGTTCTTGGTCTTCCCTTATCTGATTTATATCCGATGAAAAAATAATGTTATTTTGTCTGAAGAACTATTTGAATGTTAATGACCCTTCTCAAAACTATAGAAAATATCAAAGTATTTGTTGTTTGTAGCGATATTTCTATCTTATCTAGGAATGTGAGCGAGTTACTCCTAATTATCCCCCTATTTTTTAAAGATACAGGTTCTTTACATATTGCCTTTAAATATTTTTTTTCCGAATAGCCTATGTTGAAATACCTTTTTAATACTCAAAATTCTGTACTGCCTACCATTTTCTGTTCAGTGGCTCATCGCCCACTGGTGGGAGATATTGCCCAGTTTGGGAAACTCTGTTTTATTGTAGAAGAATATTTTATTGGTATTTAACTTGATACAAAGAAAAGAGTGCTGAAAAATGATGTTATGTCAATCCTCCAGTATCAATTCTGGACAATTTTCTTGCAGATGAAGAGCAGACTTGAAGCAGCAGAGATATGGCTCTACAAAAGGATGCTAAGAATAACATGGATAGAGCATGTGAGCAATGTGGAAGTCTTAAGGAAAAATTGAAACAAGAAGTGTGTTTATAATTAGAATCAGAAAGAGGCACTTGAAATTTTGGGGGGACACAACTCACAGAACATATTAAAGGCAAGAGAGAAACAGCAAGTAATTTGCTTAACAAGCTTGTGTAAATGAATGGCAAAACAGGGAGTGGAAAAGCAGAGTAAAAAGACTAACAGTGCTAAGGAAATTGTAGAGAGCAGTAATTAATATGATACTTTCACAAACTCAGTTTAATTCCCATGATTATGATTCTGAACCAGACTTATTTTATTAAACATCTTGGAGAGCCTGCCAGTGTCATAGTTAACAAACTTGACTTGCAAACCAATTTACTAAGCAAGTGAGTTTGATTCTCATTGGGTGCTCTCTTCTTCTGAACTTTTTACAGACAAACCTAAATTAAGAAAATATCTGAAGTATCTATTATACATTAATATCCTACCGGGAATTCTTTGAAGGTAGAGGTGACTTGCTATTATCCTAGGTAGGCTATAGTTTTGATCAATTCTAAATGAATGGGTCCTTTCCAGTCAGTCCTTATATTGTTTAATCGCAGCATATAAGCTCTTTATAGATCATTTATTTGCTTATTTATAATTTATCTCTCAAAAGACGAACAAACATTATAGTTATAATCTCTGCCTCTTTCACCAATTTACACAATTCCGGCAGTGACTAAAGATAACTGTCTTTCTGAAATTTTCATGACAGCTACAACCTTAGAAAAATGCTCAACTTGTTTAATTGACAAGCTGTGAATGAAAAACATTGTTTTAATTACATTCATTTAATGATCTTAACACAAATATCAAATTAGCAAAAGGCATTGTTTCATTAACAAACTCTTGGTATTAATATTAACTTTGACATGTCAAATTTGCTTTGAGAGTCATTGTAATATTAATGCCATACCAAAGCAGAAGTAAACACCAATGGAAGAAAGAAAATCCTTAATAAAAAAGAAAAGAATGCAGAACTGCTATGTAATATAAATCTTCCTCTATGGCAGCGAAGTCTGGACAATTTCTTCACAGTTAAAGAGAGGACAAGAGATGACAGAAATGGGATTCTACAGAAGGATGCTGAGAATACTATCCATAAGCCACCAGGAAGTCTGAAAAAAAATGGAAATTAAAGGATACTCAGAATCAGAAAGAGACAGCTAAATTCTTGGACATATTGAAGGCAAAAAGGATAATGAGAGACAGCAGGTCACCTACCAGACATGCTATGGCCTTCATACTCTCTGGCCATCCTCAAGTGTTTATTGATTGTCTTAATTTCCAGCAAAAGTTGAACAGAAAGTAGTAGTAGTTCTATGTGCTGTATCCCTTCAGGATGTTGAAAATCATGGCTTTCCACAATTTCCTGTTGTTGGACATCATTTCTAAATTAGACCCCCATAAGGCAAATGGAGGTGATGGAATACCATTGTCTTAAAGAAACGTGCTCCTGAGCTGGATCCAGTTCTCTCCAAACTAATGCCTCAATGCTTCTTGCTTTCCATCTTGTTGGAAGTTCTTCTGTAGTCCCTGTTTTTAAGAACACTGGTGAACTTTCTGACCCCTCTAACTACCAACCTTTCAGTCTCCTACCACTTTTTGACAAAGTCTCTAAGGCTTCCATCAATGTTGGAGTGGATAAGCATCTTAACTCTCAAGACCTACTCTCTGACAAACAATATGGATTCCACTTTGCCCAGTCTACTTCTGATGTGCTCATGGCCATAACTGAATATATAAATCATGCTCTTGGCAACAATGGTGAAGCTTGGGCTTTGGATCTAGATATCTTGAAGGCGTTCCAAAGAGTTTGGCATGCTGGTCTTCTGTGTAAGCTACAGGCCTATGGTATTACAGGATGATTATTTGATTTAATACAGTCATTCCTTTCAACTCATGAAATGAAGATCGTTCTCAATGGTTATGCATCCAGATCCTTCCTTTTGAATGCAGAGTCCCCCCAAGACTCTATCCTGGGCTTTACACTGTTTCTGATCTTCATCAATGACCCTCCTGATGTCATCAGCTCCCAAAGTAGGCATCTATGCAGACAATGTTACCATTTACTCCTTTCTCAATAGTAAACCCAGCAGTACTGACAGCCAACTTAGACTTTCAATCAGTGGTTAACTGGGGTAGGAAATGGCTTGTAAATTTTAATGCCTCCAAAAAGAAACTACTATCATTTAGCCAACACAGATAATTCCCTGCCTGCTATTAGCATGGTTGATGCTAAACTCCAGGTGAGTGTGTCTGTGCCTTTTTGGCCTTACACTTTCAAATGACTTGAAGTAGAACAACTACATGCTACAAATTCATGCTGCAAGGAAAGTTGGATCACTGTGTTGTGCCACAAGGATTTTCTTGTCAGAGTCCATCCTATATATCTATAAATTTACCATTTATCCATGCATTGAATACTGTTACCATATCTGGTCTGGTACCCCAATAAAATCCAAAGAAGAATCTACAATGTAATCGATCCTGACTTGGCATCTTGACTCCTGTCACTTTCTCACAGACATGTGGCTTTCCTTTGTCCTTTTACAAATATTTCCATGGCTACTGTTCTGTCAAGCTTATTTTCCTGGTGCCTCGACTACATATATTTAAGTGTGCTACTAGACAGGCATCTAGGTCCCACCCTTTTACTGTTGAAATAATTAAATGTAACTGCCACTTCTACTCCAACAGCTTCTTTTCTCACACTTCCTGCCTATGGAATTCCCTCATGTTTACTTGCTTCCCTGATAACTACAATCTTCAAAAATTTAAATGCAACATGACTCGTTGTCATCTGCTGTCTTGAACCCTGTTCATCTTCTATCCTTTTCTCATCCCCCCATACTCAGTTTTTCTCTCAACTTCACTCTATGTAAGCCCCTGCAAACCAGTGGCACACCTGCCTTGATTGGGTTGAAATGCTTAAAAAAAAAAAAACTCTTAATAAATTTTGTCTTTTTCTTATCACTCTTAAACCCTGTTCTACCATCCATTTACTCCAGCTTGCTAGGTAGGTTATGCATTGTTTTCCACTGTCATTCTTGATTTTAATCTGTCCAGTGATTATCAAATTTTCCAATCCTACTTTTCTCATCATGTGCCCTAAAAGTTTCATCTGTCTCTTCCAGATGTTAATAGTTTTAAAATCATGATCCCATGGTCAAATTGAAAAACAATATGAAAAGTAAGATGACGGTTACAATGCCTTAAACTCATAAGAATGTCATTGGAAGTGATAAAAAGCAAATAAGAGGTTCAATCCCTGAGTAAAGCAATGCAGGACTATATCAGTGGAGAAAATAAAAGGGTAGAAAAATGACAAATTCTTCAGAAAGAAACTGAATGTGACAAAAAGCAAGAGATATGTTCTGATATCCCTGACTCAATCAGTAGGGAATCATGAGAGAAGGGTGAGAAAGTGTCTGAATATACTACAAAAGACACAGCAGATGACAGAAAGTGAAGAACATTTGCAGTTCACGAGTGAAGCAATTTAGAAAAGAGAACAGCAACAGGAGACTAAGTTGACAATTAAAATCACGTCATTTCCTACAAAGGATGCAACACATGATGTGTCCAAAAAATTTCAACTGCCTTTCACTGATCTAAATCACAAGTGTACATTTCATTTCAATTATGGTTAAATGTTCATTGTTTCTCCCCTGTTCTATTCATGTTATTCTCAGCATCCTTCTGTAGACCGCCATCTCTGATCTCTAAAGTCTTTTCATCTATAAGGAAATTGTTTTAACACGTTCACAGTTATATAATAGGACTAGCAGCATGGCCCGGCGTTGCCCGGGCTTGATTCAAAAATCGTACGACTTATACAGCAATCGCTATCACTTGACTTAGAATATTTTTGCCCTTCCTTGCCTTTAAAGGAGTGCTCTTTGTCATGCTGATGTTGCTATATGCCTTACTTCTTGCCTATCTCACACTGCCAATTTTTTCTAAGCTCTATACTAAACATTAAATCTGTTACGAAAAAAGAACTAAACAAAATGAACACAAAACGATCAGCTTTTAAAAAAGTACTTGTAACTGGAAAAACCGAATGAAAAAAGAATGTTAACAACAAATACTTTTTCACACCCAACCCAGTTCTGCAGAATCAGAATCAATGTTGAGTTTAAGCAAGCGAATGAGCCAATTGGAGTAAAGTGCCATGCAGATTTAAATTTTTCCCACTTGTGACGAATGCAGCTATCGATTTTTTTGCATGCTAGCATGCTAGTTAACATTCATGTTAGTCAGCTGTTGGCTCTCACGCTGGCCAATAGAATTTTCCTGCCTGCTATTTGTGGCAGCCAGCTATTGGCTCTCACTCTGGCCAGTACAAAATGGCTGCAAACTACATGAAAACTACCATACAAGCATGAAAAAATCGATTATTTCCACTATCGATGGGAGTTGGGAAATGCAAAATCAGTCTTGGTCTTTCTGCTAACTTGGAGCATGTGCATGTAAATTTTGGTGCAAATCCGACAAAAATTGCGTCCGTGCATTCATTACACACACACACACACACACACACACACACATATCCTGCCTTTTATAGATAGAGATTAATATTACAAAGTACTCTTTTCTTTCGAGTGTTATTGAAAGATTTAAGACAATTTTTTTTTAAATGATTGATCTTGACCAAATTGGTCCCATCTTATCATTAGAACTCTTTCAAAAACCATATTTTGACTTCAAGATTGAAAACAGAATTTTTAAAAAGAAATACAAGGGAGAAAATAGTCTTATCTGATTGGGAAAACTTTTTTCTAATGAATATTTTGTTTATGAAACTTAAAAAATTAGCTATAAAGTATAACAAAAAACAAAATATGAACAGAATGATGTAAATTATCAAAGAACACAATGACTGGCACATTTCAAAACATCAATGTCATAGAACAATTGAGAAGAGAGAATATATATCATAACTGTTTTTTTTATGCAGTTCCTGAGAGAACACAATATATTATTTCAATGTCACTTTCCTCAATATCACTTTAAAACCTTAAAAAATTAAGAGATGTCAGTAAATTGTCCAATAAAACATATTCATAAAAAAATTAGTGAGAAATTTTATGAGAGATGTAAACCAAAATGATTTAAGGGAAGGTAAAGAATGTAAGCAAGAGAAAAGTTAAGGAAATACATAACTGGACGTTTTCACAGACACAGAAGGCAAACAAAGAATTTAGAAAATGCAGTAGGTCCTGATTTAAAACAGCTTTGTTAAATGACATAACAGTGTTGAGAAAAATCATTAAAAAAATATGAATCCTGTAAATAAATGGAAAAATATGATGATCTTAGGTTGAATTATAAGCACTTTCCGTTTTTGGAAACCAATTTTAATGATGAAAGTATCATTCTAAATACTTATCATACATGGTAGATAAGAATAAATTTGGAGTACATTAAGCTTATTTTTTTGCATGGATTAAAGGAAAAAGATTGTACTTCTCCATAATTTTGTTGGTTTGTTCTTACTCAACATGTCATATTCATTTGACCGTGTACTGTTTATTACCATTTTAATAACTGTGAAATGTTTTGATAGCAAAGACCTTTCTCCACTGAAAACCAGAATTTGTTAACTTTTTTTTTACACCAAAGCCTGTGAAATCTTATTCAAAGTGCTGCTTGGTATGTGACAACAAATCATTGTAAATAATTAATAGAATGTAAAATTGTACATTGTTTTTTGATAAACAAAAACGGAAATTATTTATGACTCAACCTAATAATATATAAATACAGATAACCTAATATGACTCAACCTAATAATATATAAACACAAATAAATATAAATTTCTAAAGAGTAAAATAATCATAAACACATGACAACAAGTGATGCAGTATAAAATATTTCGCTGAGTGCTAGTGTGAGTGCATCATAGAAGTGTTTGATATTGTTTGCTTTTTAAACCGAGTGCTGGTTGGAGGTGCTCCTTACAATTTTTGTATTGAAAATATTTAATTCCTTGACTGATTCCTGGTAGCAATGGTTGCTAAACGTGCACTGTGCACCACTGCTATCTGTTGGCATAAAATAAAATGGATAGAATAAAAATAAAACAAGACAAGTAGAACCAGAGAAACTAAATCAGGTGTTATGGATATTTGCAGATCACTCAAACTTTTAGAATAATGCCAACAAATGTTAATGCTAGCAGTCAAAGCTCTAGGCACCATTGGGATACAGAAGACAACTATCTCCTTTGAGAGGAAGAATTTACTTATGTCTCAAGAGTCTTGTAACAGCTCTTTGGAGACAGTAGTCAGTTACTGTTTAGTCTTACATTGGCAAGAATGTATACTTAAGGAAAAAGAACAGAAAATATATTACAGGGCTGGCCAGCCTCCCTCTTGGAAATGTTTACAAGACCTTCCTGTTATTCATTCCCTTCAGATACTGCTTGCCTTCATATATATATATATATATATATATATATATATATATATATATATATACAGTGTAATCCGGATATAAGAGAGATTTTCTCTGGTCCCAAATTAGAGCCTGTGTTAATGTATATAAAATACACCAAACCCGGATATAAGAGAAACCCGGATATAAGAGACTTCTTCTCCGGTCCCGACAACTCTCTTATATCCGTGTTACACTGTATGTGCCTAAATCTCTCCTGTGGTACAATTTGTTACCATTATTTATTACTGACTTATATATAGGGTATATTTAGCATATTAAATTTTTTATTTTTATTTATTTCAATTTCTGGACCCATTTCTATATGATGTACTCATCTTTTCTTCTGCTCCTGTTAAGATGTTAGTAGTGACATGTAGACAAAAGGGAAATGATTTTTACAGACAACGCATTTTGCCTATATGTGTTAGGTGGGCATCTTCAGGCCAGAATGAAAGACAAAACTGTCTGTAAAGAAACTGCATCGGGTTTTTTTGAAGAAAAGGGGGGCAACAAATTTACCTTATCAGATCCAACAGCAATTTTTTAAGGTGTTAGTGTATTATTAATATATTAATGCCTATACTGGACTTTGAAGAGTAGGGAAGAATAAGCTATTTCCTCTCTCTTACCAAGCAACCCAATAGAGAGCATATATCAGCAGAAATCTGAATGTTCAATGCTCTTTATAAAGATTTAAATTTGTTTGACAACCTAAAGAAAAGATACTGGTCTAAAGTTGAATGCAAAAGTTTCATACTAAGTCACAGTCAGTTTGAACACTTCAAAAAATAACTCAAAGTTAACTAACAGAACTATAGGCACTTAACTCTTGTTTATATAATTGTTCCTCAAGTAAAATTGCTTCCATTCTGTGTGCCCTTTATTAACTGAAGAATTAAATTTTGTTTCTACCTTTCTGACCAGACCATTCAGGATATCACAGACACTGGGCTAACTTCCTTAACCACATAAATGTATATATATATCTTTGCTTTTTATCATAAGAATTATGACCATATCATGTTGAAACACCAGTTCTTCCTTGATCATCAAAGTTAATCAAGGTTAAGTCTTATAAGTACCCAGACGGGTACTGAGGAATGCCAGGTGCTGTAAGCTTGGATGTGCAGGTGGTGTAATGGATAAAGACACAGAATCAGAAATTAGAGAGCCAAGTTCCAATTCCAGTTGTGTTTGATACTATACATTACTCCAAGTTTTAGTATGATTTTTAAACCCAGATTATAAAATGAAGGATCGATCTATGTAGTAGTATATTATTAATCAATAATTTTTTTGTTAAAAATGAAAGATCTATATATTAAATATATTATTCTTTTGTTAAAAATCAAATATCTGTCTATGTAATAGGAATATTATTAATTCTTTTGGTATGAAATGAAGGATAAATCTATTTAGTAATCATTACGTCTTTGTCTAAAACATCAAAGGTCATTTTACATACTAAGAATTAGTCACTTATGTGCCATGTGTGATACATGCTTAGGCGATCATGTATCTTTCGATACATGACTGACAAGGCAGATTTTTTTTCCCCATATTGTGTTGCCATTTCTTTCTGCAGTAGACCAGTTGGCATCCAAGGCTATAGAACCTGGTCTGTTCTGCTATTTGCCCATAAACTGGTGGGAGAAGAAGAGGATTCATACCTTTCCCAAGGGTATTAGCACATAAGTGAATGTAATGGATTTGACTGGAATTCGAACTCGGCTCTCCGATTACTCAATCCAAGCTACTATCCATTACTCGACCATGCCTCCTAAGAATATTATGCATTAATAGTTTGTTGGATAAAAGTCTGGATACAGAACCAACCTGTACATAAGTAAATATGGTATAGATATTCAAACCACTGATTTTTATAAGCAATAGATTTTTGGAAGGTATCATATGACATGAAAACTTAAGTAAATTGTAAACATGCATTAAACAATTCAGAGAGGAAAGAAAATTATGTGTTATGGAATTAAGTATTGTGGCAACAAGAAGAGCGAACCAGGCAACAATAATCAGAACAAGTGGAGTTTCATTTTCAAGATATACGTGAAAAGAGAAAATGTGCAAAGAAAAACAGTATTTAAAAAAAACCCAAAAAAAACTGTGTTAAAAAAAAAAAAAAAAAATGTGACAGTGGCAAAATGAAAGTTTATAACCAAAAGCCCAAATTTGCAGGAAACTTGCTGTCCATTGTCAACATGATGAAACATACTCACGTTCTTTTGGTTTTTTGCCATTTATGGACTTGCGGTACCATGTAACATTGGGATGTGGGATTCCAGATACGTTACATACCAATTCCACTGTATCGCCTTCCTTTGCTGTCTTGTCTTTGCTCGACATCTCTGGATGTAGGGTGGGTTGTACTGAAAAAAAAAAAAAGATACAGAGAAACTGCCATTAAAATTATATAAAGTACTTTTATGGCATTTGTTGACACAAGTGTAAAAAGAAAGCTGCCTGAAACTTAAACATTTTTCTCAAATCTTGCCCAATGTGTTCTTTAGCATTGCTGTCTGAAAGTAAGCATAGAATAAGCTACATGTGGGGTTGTCTTTTCTGACACTAATGCTACATAACTACAATATTAACCTAAGAATTTGAGTTCTTAAATCGCCATATCAAATCCAGATTCTCATATGGATGTCAAGCATGGCACCAACTTGTACAAAAATATCTAAACAATCAGCTATATACAAACATTTTCTTACATCAATGAATAAAAATGATATTCAAACTAAGGTACACCACGTGTCTTAGAGATGAGTATACTTCATCAGATCTCTTAGACTGACACTACAAAATCACAAAGAATTTTACCAAATAAATATACCTGCATCACTTGAAGACTTACAACAGCAGCAACTACTAAAATAATCAGCACATATAACTTCAAAAGAACACAATATAATCAAGATGTGGACTTTCTATGTTATCAGATATAGATATAAAATCTTCTGATAAATATATTTTTTTTGCAATGGACAATCTTCTCAGCATGTATTGCCAGATGTAATTTTAATCTCATTATTGGATGATCCCTAAATACAGCCGTTTTCACAGACAAAGGATTAAAAATTGGATCAAGCTAATGAATGCTCTGTCTTGAAGAAAACAATCCTTCATCAGACAGACTGGCACTCAGTCAGTTATGTGCCATGCATGATACACACTTAGGCGATCATGTATCTTTCAATACATGACTGACCAGGCAGATTTTTCCTGTATTATGTTGCCCTTTCTCCCTGCGGTAGACCAGTTGCCATTCAAGGCTATAGAACCTAGTCTGTCCTGCTATTTACTCATAGCTGGGAGGAGAAGAAGAGGATTCATACCTTTCTCAAGGGTATTAGCATATGTGAATGTAATGAATTTGACTGGAATTTGAACTCAGCTCTCAGATTCCAAATCCAAGCTGCTATCTATTACTCCACCATGCCTCTGACTGGCACTACAGAATCACAAAGATCTCTACCAAGTAAGAAAACCATATCACTTTAACCATTATAACAACTAAAATACATAGCATACCTAGCTCAAATGGAAAACAATATAACAGAGATGAATGCAAAATGTTTCCTTATATGGTATTGCCAATAGCATTCTATAAATTATTCTAATATCATTATCTTTGTGTTTCACTATCAGATTTCAAGCAGCATACTCTTCAGCCTTCACAGTGGTGTTTGAAATTTCAATATATTGTATTATTAATTATTATAATACTATATAAATTATTGTAATAATATGAATTGTTACATCAATCACTGTTTCAGTTATTTTCCCACCCCTATACCCAATTGTTCTCAGTGCAAATATTGCATTAAAATACATTCCAAGGTTAGTTAGCTGCAATTATAGGATGACTGTACTACCATATAGCAAACATTTTTATAAATGCATTTATAAAATAGTGTCTGCAATGATAGCTAGGTCTTGCATAACTGCAAGAAGTGAGATCAATTCTACTGGAAAGGATGTGAAAATTTGTAAAGCAAAAATGTGGGCCACCTTAAAAAAAAATGGATGTAATCTGGAAATCTGATCTACCAGACAACCTCAGAAATTCTTTTGCGCCACTGTAGAGATGGTGTTAATGTATGGTACCACTTCTTGGACATAGACTAAAACTCTACTCTCTAAGCTTGATGGAACCTACACTTTGATGCTGAGAGCTATACTTAACATCTTCTGAAGACAACATACATCTAAATCACAGCTCTATTGACCGATCCCTGATATTTCTACAATCTTACTTGAATGCAGAATGTGCTTTGCAGGATACTGCTGGTGAACAAAACAAGAACTTATGAGTGATCTACTTTTCTGGGCAAGATGAGTTAGTTGCCCAGCAACCTCCTTTATTGACCAGCTATCTTGTGAGCACAAAATGTCTCCTTAATGACCTCCTGACCTTGATGCAGGACCATAATGGTGAGCATTATATACTCATGAATGTCTGAGCTAACTCAGTCAAAAAATAATTGATAAAAAAATTCAGACATTTCTATTTTTGTTTTCTTTTTGTTGGAGTAATGGATAGCAGCTTGGATTGTGGAATTGAAGAGCTGAGTTCAATTTCCACTTGAATTCATTACATTCACTTATGTACTAATACCTTTGGGAAAGGTATGAATCTTCTTCTCCCACCAGCTATGAGTAAATAGCAGGACAGACTAGATTCTATAGCCTTGGATGGCAACTGGTCTACTGCAGAAAGAAATGGCAACACAATATGGGGAAAAAAAATCTGCCTTGTCAGTCATGTATCAAGAGATAGACGATCACCTAAGCGTGTATCACGCATGGTACATAACAGACTGATGTGGACTTATCTTAAATTCATGATATAGACTTATTTTATATTTAGTAAGTTTTTCCTGGAGTAGGTTGCTATTTCTTTCTGCAGTGCTATAGAACACAGTCTGTCCTGCTATTTACCCAGAGCTGGGTGAAGAAAAAGAGGATTCATGCCTTTCCCAAGGGTATTAGCATGTATGTGAAGTTAATGGATTTGACTGGAATTCGAACACGGCTCTCCAATTCCTCAATCCAAGACACTCTCCATTACTCCACTGGCTCCATCCATTACATTCACTTATGTGCTAATATCCTTGGGAAAGGTATGAATCCTCTTCTTCTCCCCTATGGGCAAATAGCAGAACAGACCTGATTCTATAGTCTTGGATGGCAACTGGTCTACCGCAGAAAGAAATGGTAACCTACTGCAGGAAAAATATCTGCCTCATTAGTCTTGTATCGAAAGATACATGATCGCATGTATCACACATAGCATATAACTGATTGATTGATCCATACACCAGACATATGACAGGCAAGAGGAGCAGAGTAAAGAGCTGGAAGAACTTGAACTTGGATTGGTTCTTTTTAATTTTTTAAAAAACATGTCAACTTCTATGGATTTTGTTATATCTTGTAAAAGATATAATAGACAAAGTAAACCCGAGTGTGGTTTTCAATAATAATTTTATAATCGGATGTAGGTATGTCAAAATACAGAGACAGAGTCAGGAGTAAGCTAACCGCAATGGTGTTAGTCTTTTTGTCACTCTCCTTACTGTTTCCTGTGGTCGTACTTTATCGGTCACCAGACCGTCCATTATCGTGAATGGGGAAGTTGGGTTATCTCATCACAACAGATTTTTAATGCCAAAATTTAAATATTTTATATGTAATTTTTTCATTTTTGTGATAATAATTGTTTAGTGATACAAGTCTTAACAATTAACCCATAGCTGAGAGAAGAAGAGGTAGTAGATTCATATTTTTCCCAAGTGTATTTCTGTGTAAGTGAATACATAACAGGAATTGGAACTTGGCTCCCTGATTAACAATTCCAAGCCATTATCTATTACATCACACACACACACATCCAAGCTTACAGCAACTGATATTACCAAGTCGTCACCCATATAAGTACTCAGTTGCTTAACTTTGGTGATTGTACTGGAACTGGTGCTTCAATGTGATGTGGCCATAAGCCCCAATATTTGGTCCAGTCCTTGGTTTCAGTAAATATATTTGAAGATTTAAATGTCTACAATTCCAATCAGGACTTTGGCATTAACATTTCAATAGAATATTTTGTATAAATAGAAGACAGAATTTGTAAACGTCTTTTCTATGTTTGTTAGAAACAAAGAAAAAAAACACTGAACTTTTATGTAATTATCAATTCTCCTATCTAACAGTGAATGCTGGACCATTTCCAAACATGGGACAATACAAATGCGGTTCTACAGAAGGATGTTGAGAATAGCAGAGACTGAACATGTGAGCAACAACAAACTTATAATTAACATCAGGAAGAGAGTGTTTAATTTTCTAAGGTATGTAAAGAGAAAATAGGACTGAGTGAAGGCAAGAGGGACAGAGGAAAACAATGCATAACCTACCTAGCAAGTTTGTATAAATGGATGGCAGAACAGGGTTTAGAAGAGATAACAAAACATAAAATTTACTAAGAGCTACAAAGGACAGGAAGTTGTTGATAGCCATGATCGCCTACATTCTTAAGCAAGTATATGAGAAGATAGAGTTTGAAACCGCTTTTCTATGAATGTAGTTGTTGTTTTTGACTGAAATTGAAAAGTTCAAATTGATTGGCTAGTGAATTTGCATCAAACAGAGAAATGAAATTATTTGTATGAAAATAACAGTTCAGATAGGAAATTTTCAATGAAAATATGCATATTTATTCATATTTCCTTACAAGCTTCACAATCTGAGTAAAAGTTTTTATGTTTGTTATGTATTTTGACTTAAGCATAATTATGATTTTCAGATATGTATTTGAGTTAAATATGAACAAAGCCCAGGAATAATTTGCACTTTGTTGTTATTTTGTCTATAAATTTTCTCAGTGTTGTTTGGATTGATAGAATTTCAGACCTGAATTGTTATGTTAAACATGTAATATGTAAATTTGCAACAAGATAGTGTATCCAAGTAATATTTATATGAATATCATTAAAGATCAGAGTTTTGGCAGATTCATTCAGCAATACAATAAACGATTCAGAAAACACGTTGTTGCATTTGTATAGCAAGAGAGATTGCAGTTTAGCTAAATAAATAAAAACTAAAAATAAAGGAATTTCTCAAAAACTCATTTAAAAAGGTAATACAAAAAGTTACCAACTGCAAATAAAAATTAAATTGAACAAAAAATACTTGGGAACGATTTTGAGCTGAAGAAGGGTGATTATGAAAAACGAGTCGATGAAGACAGAAGATGTCCAAGTCAAACAAAAAGAGAAACTTAAGCAAAAATCAATGACAGGTTGAAACACACACATAGAGAGAGAGACAGGAGAAAAACTTCATTTATTATTAATCCTAAAAAGTCCATTATTTTATTGCATTTCAGATTAGAAAAAAATGGATAAAACATAGAAAGAATTTTGTAGAATTCAAGATGGCCAAATTGGTAGTAAAATGAAAAGAAAAACTCTTTAAATGCAAAAATTTTTTCCATGCATTCAAATTTCTTATCAAAATTTGAATCAATTCTCCTATAAACAACTGCCATTTTTAAGAAAATGCATCTTGAAATTGAATCAGTTTCTTGGTACATCTTCTTCGATAATTGACAAGACAAAAACCCCACAAAATATTATGCATTTTTAACTACTTTCAATCTATTTTCCTTTTTTCATTAATTCATAGCTTATGTTTGGATAATTTTGGAAAAAGTTTGCCCAGAAAAGATGTCTTTCAATTGTTCAAAATATTTTTTATTGCAAGCTTTATCCTTATTCTGTGGCTGATGCATTCTTTGACTTAAATTATTCTCCAAAATTCATAGATTAGACATTGCCTCTATACTGCAAGTTCCATGTGCCATGTCTAATGGATGTCAGTTATCAGTTATCTCCTGTTAATTCCCCTCTCCAAGTTCTCCACCACCTTAACCAGGTATTGAACTCACATTCTTTGAGTCCTGTCACTTGATCTAACTAACACTTTTATCCACTGTGCCAGGTGTCCTTCTGGAATTAGAACAGTCTACCCCAGTGAGCGAAATAAAGAGTTCAGTTCGATATTCCAACCACCTGAAGAAGACTGGAGTGTACAACAGCCGAAACGTTGTAATAAATATGGCAACAAAGATGAGAACAATAGTTGGAATAATGTAAATAGTGTTCAGAAGGTGCTTTCCAAATAATATGCATAAATTATTGAAAATCTTCATTCTTTTCCATATTAGTACATATACATTTACAAGGATCATTTTTATAGAGAGGTTTTACAAATTTAATAGCAATAGAAAATGTTGATTGATTTTTTAACTTGAATACATGTACAGTAATTTGTTTTGATCAATAATTAATTATTTAAAAAAAATAAACTGAAGCATACTTCAATAAACAAAATTTCAAGAGAATTTCAGGGTATTGTAATCCAGTAAACAAAATTCTTTAAATAAAACAAATAATTTTTCCCTCATCCCCCTGAAACCCTGAAATCCTCCCCCCCAAGAAATTATTCATACCCTGGTTGAGAAGCCTTGATCTAAGAAAACTGTTGTACATAGCTGATAGATCCTGAGATTCATATTTTATTATGATTCATTATTTATTCACTTTTGTTGATTTTAATTAGAATATGACATTTGATATTAGGTTGATATGCCATAAAACAAACCAATCTAAACCAAAGAATACATATTCTGTTCATATGAATCTATCCTAAAAATGTTGTCAGCATTAAATAACCCATTGAGGTGGTTTTGCCATAAAACAAACCAAACTAAACCAAAGAATACATATTCTATTCATATGAATCTATCCTAAAAATGTTGTCAGCATTAAATAACCCATTGAGGTTGTTATGCCATAAAACAAACCAAACTAAACCAAAGAATACATATTCTATTCATATGAATCTATCCTAAAAATGTTGTTGGCATTAAATAACCCATTGAGGTTGATATACCGTAAAACAAACCAAACCAATCTAAACCAAAGAATACATATTCTATTCATATTAATCTATCCTAAAATTTTGTTGACATTAAATAACCCATTGAGGTTGATATACCGTAAAATAAAACAAAGCAATCTAAACCAAAGAATACATATTCTATTCATATGAATCTATCCTAAAAATATTGTCGGCATTAAATAACTCATTGAGGTTGATATGCCGTAAAACAAAATAAACTAAACCAAACCAAACTCAAATTGAAAATGATGTGGTTCTGCAGATGATAATGGTAAAATTAATCATTTCCATACAGTATACATTCAGGATTCATTAACCAAATAGTTACTGCTGGTTGAAAATTTATAAAATCTTTAAAAAAGTTTTTGCAGGAAAATAGATTTCTCAAGTTCACTGTTATCACTTTTTCTAGTTTCCTTCCTGACCTTTTGTCTAAGGTAATCTGGAAAATCTACATCTTGATTATATAATTATTTTCACTTCTATATATTTTTGTTGTTGTTGCTGCTGTTTAAAGTCTTCCCATCATAGGTTCAAAATTTTGCTTTTTGAGATGCAAACCAGAGAAGTAATTTGTTACCAAACAGTAAAGAAAATCGTACAAATTGTCACACCTCATATATTGAAACAAATTCTCTAATTACAGATATGTGGAAGAGATTTTACCTCTTTCTATACCACCTAATATTAATTTATACAATTTTTTATAAGCCCTTTGGTGGATGCAGGCATCAGGAAATAACCCACTTATATAACAAATCTTCTATGACTGTTTTTCCTCATTGACTGTGACAGGAAAGAAGAAAAATATTGGACAAAAGTAACCTAAATTGTACTTTTCAGAACTTTAACATTTTTAAAATCAAGTTTTATGTCAAATATCAATTTCTGAAGCCAGGAAATCATTGTAAATTCAAAAGGCAAAAATGTAATCGAGTTAATTTTTAAAAAAATGTTTCAGTGCTTACTAGCAAGTTGTAATTTTACTATAAATTTTCATCCAATGTTCTTATTTTAAAAATCACTTGTAACCAATTTATTTTTACATGGCAAGTTTTCATTAAACAGATTTTTATATTATAAAACTGAACTCTTCATATATGTCAGGTAAATGTTGCATCTGGACAATTTTATATGTCACCAAATAACTTTGGATTTTTTCCATCTGTTCAGTAGGAAATATTTAGAAGAGAAAAATAAGAAATATTTTTCTTTTCAGTTCACAATAAAAAGAATTTTTCAGAGTTTCTGTCTAAATTTCTGGGATGAGGAGTGATCATTATTTACATTCAAACTAATGTCCTCATCTTTGTTGTTGTCATAAAATTTTGACTATTGTACTCTGTTTTTTCATGGATCTATTAATACAGTTAACCTTTTGGGTATTTTGAACTGAAACCTTTATGGGGATAGGTGGTACTTGTTCTATGCTTCATCTCTAGGTCTATCTTGTTCTTATTTAGTCCTTCTCAGTTGTACTCAACAGAGAAGTACATTAGAAGGTCAAATATTTGAAGGAAACATTGCATATACCAGGCTTCAAGGGTGTCCTTAGTAGACCTTGCAAAGAAATGGATAACATCTGTGAGCCATTAATAAAGAAAGAGAAGAGACAGCAAAGCTTCAGTATCAGCATCAAGATAAAGAATCCATGCTGAATACAGTAAAATATTACAACAGAAACAGCAGGCAGTACAGAAGTATTTTAGGTTTAATGTTCCAAGATCTAGGGCCAGGACAGAACATGGAGACACTAGTGAATTGGATTAAAGTGTTGATTTGTGAATTTGGTGGCATAGTAATATGTGATTTCAATCCTTGTGCCAGGTAGTAAAAGCCCAGAATCAATGGAAAGAAGTCTAAGAACAATACAAGATATCCTTAGACATAGAAAGGTGGAAAATCTACACCTGTTGATTAAATGAAGGGTTCAGTTTAACACGTGTCTAAAAAGGAACATTGAATTGCACTTTTGATAAAATTTAGATTTAAAAACTATTTTCAGAACATATCTATTTTAATTCTTATACATACAATTTAAATTATAAATTAGTGTATAAAAAATTGGTAACAAGATTTATAGCTGTTGTCTAAATTGCTGAGATGAAGTCTTTTTATTGTTTTGCACATTATCTGATCTAGTTTGAAATGTTTGGAAAGTTACAAAGATTGACAGATGACTGAGGGAGGCCAAAGTTCCCAACAGTCAAAGCACTGGGATAAGGATACAGATGAGGACATTAGTACATCACCGAATCACTTACAGATGCAATAGATGTAAAGAATATGAAGAAAAATATTAAAACATGATGTCAGGTAATGTAAAAACCAATTAAGAGATTTAAACGCAGCAATTCAGAAAATGGCTAAAAATGTTGCTAGCAATTTTTTTACTTATGTAAATGACGCATTTTAAATATAAACTTACTAAAAAGACATTTTCAATGTTCCCTATTATAATTAAAAAGAAAATGTAAGGTTTACGGATTGGCATTTTAATACAGATTAACAAATTGCCTTCTTCTTTGGTTATTTATGTCCTGTAAATACAAACATCAGCCAAACTGAGACAACAGAAAATAATAAAAAATTACTGATCATCTTGGGTGAATGCCATTTGTTAATCCAATATCCCTGACCTTCTTAACCTGAAACTCTGGCCTGAGGAAGACTTTTGACAAACTTCAATATCTGTTCAGATTTCTCTATGTAACAAAATTGATTCTCATCCAAGACATCAGCCATATTGGATTTATTTGAGGTGATTATTGTAGATAAACTTAACCACAGAACAGTTTTATTATGTAAATAAAGTTTTTATTTGCAGAGAAATGTCTGTAATGATTATTTTAAGGACTAATGAAAGGTGAATATTCTTAATTTATATTCAAACAATCTATTATCAGTGGAAAAGGAAATTAATGCAGATTTTATGAGTTAATTTTTTTTTAATTAAAAATTTCTAAGTGTTTTAACAGAGGGTGGAAAGTGCAACATTGAAATCTGGAGGTGCATTGGTATATCAAAAGATGCCTTCAAAAACCCAAGCAAAGCATTAAGAAGCAGAAAAATTTCATGAAACAAAGAAAAGACGACTAATATTAGATAACAGTTCAGTGCTCTTTTCTTTATTCCTCATGAAATTTTTCCGTTTCTTTATACTTTCCTTAGCTTTTGGAAGGCATCTTTTATTATCCTAATGCACCTTTGGATTTCAGTGTCACACTTTCTGTCCGCTATTAAAACACTTTCCAGATATTTAAATTCTCCTACTTGTTTGATTTTGGTATCTACAATTTGTAATTTGAATTTTAGGCTGTTCCTTTTGATGACAACTGTACTTTCTATCTTCTTGTAATTGGTGTTACATCTTTTCTTCTCCCTTCCCTTCACTATCTTCTGTAAGAGTTCTAGTAGTTTCCTTTCTCTTTCTACTATCAACACTGTGCCATCTGCATATCTTATGATACTAAGATTGTAGCCACCAATAATGAATCCTCATAAGACTTCTAATTCTCTCAGAATTGTCTCACTGTATAGGTTAAAACAAGTCCAGTGAGAAGACACATCCTTCTCAAACTGTGCTTTTTTTTTTTTTTTTTAAGCATTTCACCCCAAGCAAGGCAGGAAGCCACTTGCATGCAAGGAGTTACAGAGGATTTGGAATGAGAGCAGATAGGAGTGATAGAGGAAAGGATGAGGAGAAGGATAGTGGATAGATCAAGGCAACTGGAGATGTCGATTGATATTACATTTGAATAGTTTGAGATTATAGCTATCAAGGAAACAGGAAAAGAGAAGGGAGTTCCAGAGGGGAGAGGTGCAAGATAGGAAGCTATTGGAGTAGAAGAGATGGCTATATTTAACAGTTTCAACAGTGAAAGGGTGAGAGCGGGATGCCAGCCTCGTAGGACGCTTGAATTCATGAAGTCTGGGAACCAGCTAAAGCAACTCATCGAAGCAATTACAATGAAAGTATTTGTAAAAAAGACAGAGGGAGGCGACTGCACATCTGTGAGAGAGTGACTGCAGACGAGATGCCAGATCAGGGCCAATTATATTGCATATCCATCTCTGATCTCATCAAGAACCCCAAGGCAAACAGAAGAGGCTCCAGACCATATATGGCAGCAGTACTCCATGCAGAGATGAATGGTTGATTTGTAGATTTGAAGGATCGATTCCGGGGAAAAAAATTTCCTGGCGCAGCACAGGGAGCCAACATTCCTTATGGTGGATGAAGAAATTGACTCAATGTATTTGTTCTATCTTAGGTCAGCAGACAATGTGAGACTGAGCAGCCACAGAGAGGTGCTCTCAAGAAGTTGAGTGTCAGATATTCTAATGGGGGTCAGGGATGGATCTCTGTGGGGATTAATAGAGAGCAGTTTTGTTTTTGAGTCGTCAAAATTAACCAGCCAATTCCTGTGCTAAAACTATCTTTCCCTTGTTTCTTTTGTCTATCTCTTAGCCATTGCTAAAGCAACCCTTGTTTCTACTTCACTTTTCTCTTTGCTGAAACTATAGTTGATTTTCTTCCACTCAATTGTTTTCTACATTATTTCCAGGTTTTTTACTTCACTTATATTTTTTGCAAAAAAAAGTGATGCTGTATCTTTCTTTTTTTATAGGAGATCTGATTGAAACTCTTTGACTGTTTTTTTCTCTTCAGTCTCATAAAAAGATGAGAGAGAAAAATACAGGATTTCCCCAGCTGGAATGGTGTTAATCTAGTCAAACAAGATCAAAATGACCTGACACCTGTAGACATCAGAGACTGACTCTTTGTACTTTCCAAATGTATATTTGTTATTGAGATATTCAAACAAAGGATTTTATGAATTTCCCAGATTATTCTAAGTCATGTTTTGATCTGGTCACATAACCTTAGATCTTTGCCAAAAAACAAGTTTCCATAACCAACTTGCTTGTATTTTTGTTTTTAATGATAAAAACAACATACTCTACTGCCCAGAATTAATGCTATCTTGGTTCTGTTTACAAGCATTTCCCAAAATCTCTTATGTAGGTGTTTTCAACATCACTCATTGATGTCCGATGTGTTACAGGATCAAAACTAAAAGTTGTCTTATTTTTACCATGTGGTATCTCATGTCAGGCATGTGAATTGTGTCAGATTTATTTCTAATATTTTGAAAATACTTATTGGCTTCTTTGACCCATGCACTTTAATTTCCTAACTAACCAAAAAAGATAACGTATATTTGTTAAAGCTATCTTTTCATAACACAACACACTAATACCATAATGTCTTCCTTTAACCACTACCAATCTCAACTTATCTATTTGACCATAAAGCATCACTCAACCAGAAATCTCTTGCAAGAAAATTTACCAACTACTTTTGATATATTCAAACAGTTACAAAACCTTCTTCATAAGCCATAAAAAATTTTTACATTTAGGTGTATCATTCTCCATTCCAAAACAGAAATTATGGTCTGGAATTGGAATGAAAACAGTGATTACAGCTACATTGAATCTATCATCAGCATTCAGGATGTGCAATTAGTAAATACTAAACACTTCAACTGCCACATTGTATGGATTGGTTATAACAAATTTAGTATAGGAGAAAAAGAAACTGAGTATAGAATAAGCTGTGCTAGAGGTAGTTTCATCCAACATCACAAACTGCTAAAGATCCAAAACACTAACCTAAAAACTTGAGTAATGTACTTAAATCAAGACTTTCTTATGAATATCATGCCTGGCAGAAACTCGTTCAGAAATATCTAAACTGTCAGTGGCATACAACCACTTTCTCATATCAAGAGTTAAAAATGGCTTTGAGCAAATGAATCTTGTAGGCAAAGATCATACTTCTTCAAATCTTGTGAACTGGTGCTAAAAAGTCCACAAAGAACTGTACCAGATAACAGAAACTACATCACTTGAGGACATTAAACAGCAGCAAAAACAACTAAAATGGGTAACACATGTAAATTAAAGAGAAAATAATGGCATAATCAAGATATTGATGTTCAACATTACTTTAAAGAAAAGGATAAGAAAGAAACCTCCACCAATATGGGAAAGAGTGATAACAGTGGATTTAAAAATCTTTTTTCCTGAAAAATTGTTTTAATAGAAAGATTCTATAAATTTCAAACAAAAGCAACACTGGCTACTCGGTCAATGAATGTCAAAAGTTTCCTTGTAAGAAAATGGCTAATATTACCTTTACTAGTGATGTTCAGTGGTTTTTAGGATTAAAACTCAAAAGTTATCTCTTTCCACGTATCAAATCCATTCCTAATATTTTGTATATAAAAAATGATAATACACCAAATGATAAGACACACCCATAGTAATATACACGCTTACACATCATACTCACTCACTCCTTAAGAACCAAATGACACACACACTTAACAGAGACACAACCCCTTTCCAGGAACCAATAAAACTGTCAAAATGACCAAGGGAATACAGAGCAGCATGAATCCATCCAGCTCTTATCTTAAATAACAACTCAAAAGAGTCTGTTTGTCCAAAACAAGGAGTGACCAAAATTCATGTTAAAAAATAAAAAAAAACAAATGAAAACTACAGACAAAAGTTCATTTTCTCTATCAAGACATTCATTTCTGTAGTTCACTGCTACCAGCAAGCAGATTTTTTTTTCTCCTGATGATGGCCATGTTGACCGAAACTAGTCAAGGAATCTAACTGAAATGATAATAATAAAAACAAAAGAATATTAATATACAACCCAGTGTGTCTGAAGATTTTAATTTTTTAATAATTTTTATTGTTCAATATGTATATATATATATATATATATATATATATACTTTAATTTCATAATTCATTTTCATAATCTGTACAAATCTTTCCAAAAGTATATACCTAGGTGTGTTCAACATGTGTATTGAGGTGTATTTAACATGTAATATAATAACAATTCTAAGTCAAAGTTAATGACGCATTATTTAACTAATTCAGGTTTAGCACTGAAAATACTTATTTTATTATAGCTGATGATTACAAGTGAGCGGAAAAATGGGATGTGCTTATTTTATTATCACAGATATCACATATTTGAAAACAAGAACAATAAAAATGAAAACAAAATTGTAGGAAAACTGAATGAGATTTAAAAGAAGAATTATAAATTTATAAACACAAGAATTATAAATTTAGCACTTCCACATCTTCAGGGCTTCTCTTTGATTATAACTATAACTAAAATTTACATCTATAGACCCCGACCACCACTCTCCTACACATATATAATTCCATTACTAAGAACATTAATTTAGTCTGATGAAATCCTTTTAGAGGATAAAATGTGTTGTTGGGTTACAAATGGCAACTCTCTCCCTTTCCTTGAGATAATCATGAGGATCACATGACGGTTGGTGAATGACATAATGAGAGAGATTGACAAGAAGCAGTTCTCATGCAGAGTCCAGAGAAGGAGGACATTCTTAGGCCACAGTGGTAGGTCTTACAGGAAAAAGCACATGGTATAGCCCAGTTCGTAGAGAAACTGTCGTAACCCCAGTTTTCCCTTTTGGAAATATAACAAGTAAGTTTCCCCTTTCTTACACACTGTTGAAGCATATGTAATAATTTCTTTGTGTGGGAAACATGGATATATGTATATATCTAATTTTGTGTACAACATGGCATATAAACCTCTCTGTGAACTAAGCATGTGTGTTATTCTTTTTCCATTCAGCTATTCTGTTCTGTCTGTGAAATATCAGTGTTGTTATATCATTTATTTAGTAATGCCCATAACAAGAGAAACATATTAGAGAAAATAAATTTTTCTTTCCCACATTCTCATTACAGTGTTACACAGAATTTTTCTACTTTGTCATTCAGCTGCCCAATAAATGTGTGTATGGGTGCATGGCTGAGTAGTTAGAGCATTCACATTTAATCATGAGTGCTGTGTTCAATTCTTGGAATGTTCAATGTTTCAGGGAGTTGACTTCTTGATGTGAGTGGCGTAGGAAGAAGATCCCAGTGAGTATCACCATTGGAAATTGCCTGAAAACAATACTGTGGGTTGGCCCAAGCTTTGTGAGTGAAACTGGTCAGACAAACCAATTTGAAAGCTGTTGATAGTGATGCTAGTAATTGTCAATGCAGATTCAAGAGTTCTGGCATTGTTCAAACAGCTGATCATGTCAGATTAGACACTGCAACTAATATTCAAGTATCTCCATAAAGCTGTTTCTATTTCAATCTAACCCTCATAAATTTGGCCTTCTAAACGAAAGGGTACAAGGTAAAACTCCATTATCTTACAATGTTTTACATCAAAAGCCTGGACCTCCATGTGTTTCTCAAAGATCTTGTGATTCAGCTCTTTTGTCATTTATATTGTTCATGAAGTTAAATCTACTGAAAATTAAAAAATGAACAAATGCTGAAGTAATTCAGGTCTCGCAGGTATTGATACAACTACAAACTCAAGTAAGCAATACACTACCCAGAAACCATCCAGTGAGAGAAAATAAAATAAAATGCCCCTTGTGTGGTCCTAAAATGGACAGAAAAATGCAAACTATCATATTTGCCAAAAAACATGTCTTTCAAAGCCTTTTGATAGTACCCTATGCAAAATGCATCAATGAATTGTAATTCTTTTAAAAACGTAATTTGAATTAAGTTTATAATTCCAAATTAAAAGCAAAGATTCTAATTTCTTTGTTTCAGCGATTAAATTTTGATTAAAATTGTTATTTCTTTCTCTGTCTATAATTATGCATATCTAATATCATCAAAAAATGCAAAAAGTTTAAAAAAATACCACCTGGATCCACTGGACCCAGGTGATATTTAATGGAAGTTAGTTTTCTTGGTAGATGGAGGGTTTAAACATTTTTCCTGTTGTCACTAAAAAAGTAGCTTTCATAACTACGTAAGATCTGCAGTCATCACCTTCTTTAATTTTGTTATGACTAATTATAATAAAGGTTTTGCCAGTTGATATGGTTTTATTTTATTGATTAGTTTTTTTACTGTTTATAACCCTTTCTGAGTTATTTAAAGACAGAATTGTAAGAATAATTCTTTCATTGTGAGTAAATATTGCATTAACAGTTTTTTGAGAATAACAATTGTTTTCAGATACAAGTCCTACTATTTAATCCATAGCTGGTGAGAGAATAAATGGATTTATAACTTGCCCAATGGTATGTGCACATCAGTGAATGTAACAAATTTGACTAGAATTTGAACTTGGCTCTCTGTTTTCTCATTCTGAGCTGCTATCAATTACACCACCTGCTCATCCAGTTTTGATGGAGGAGTCAGAATTAAAAGTAATTTGAAAATATTTATAAAGAATCTTTTCATTTAAATTTAGACTTATCAAAGCTTCTTTCAAGTCTGTAAGTAAAAGATAAGAATTTCTGATTTGGATTAAACTTTGGCTCTGCTGCTTATCTATTAAATCAAGGTAAGATTTATTGGGAAAGATTTTTGGAAAATAGTAGGATCATTTTTATTTTTTTAAAAGATTAACAGCAATCTAAGTTTGTTTCAATTGGGTGCAGCTTTGAGTGTTTCCAAAAATTCTGAGATTAAGTATTCTCATTATTCCATATTTTTTTTACATTATTCTTTCTTCTTTGTAATCTTTTAAAAAGGTTATAACAGGAAAGAGTTATGGTAGAAAGGTTTATTCTGCCATTTGTATTTCCCCCATTACGGGCATTATTATTATATCGGTGATATAATAACACCATATTTCAGAGACAAAACATAATGGCTGAAAGGGAAAAGGAATGACGGACATACCTTGTTCTCAGAGAGATTTTTATACAACTAAGACATACACAAAACTATATATACATATATATAAGGAGAATAATATATCCCATATATCTACACAGTGAGCAGAGTGTAAAGAGAAACAAAAAGGAAGGATCTTACATATAATATAGAGATTCTGGAAAAGCCAGGTTTAGGACTCTAGATTCAAATAGGCTGGATTCATTTACTATGTCCCAGGTGAGGACATATTCCCTATTCTCATATGTTAGACACTATTGTAAGTGAGGGTAATATGCTGTCTAACTAGTCCACCACTAAGAGTGGTTTAACTACTTCATGCCACTGGTGAGTATTGTATTTTGTTGATGTCATAAAGATTACCATTTAATTTCCAACCTCTGTTTTGAT
Organism: Acanthosepion pharaonis; assembly: GCA_903632075.3. Classification (NCBI taxonomy): domain Eukaryota; kingdom Metazoa; phylum Mollusca; class Cephalopoda; order Sepiida; family Sepiidae; genus Acanthosepion; species Acanthosepion pharaonis. The sequence continues at coordinate 415,877 of CAHIKZ030000899.1, read as the reverse complement.
TATTCATCATTCAGTAACCCTTCCTAGGTTACAACAGCCCCATAATTGTTAAATTTTCCAGGCCCACTTTCCTGATTATGTGTCTATTCCATGCTAATAACAATATATACTTGAAAAAACAAGATGGATAAAATAAGTAAAGGTTTATTGTAAAAAAAAACAAAAAAAACAGTACAATAAGAATAAAGGTAACAGTTATGCACAAGGCCATTGCAAGTCAATCCAGTAGTGAGTGCTACTATTGAAGGTTGGTAGCTCTCACATAAGTCTGAGTCATACTCAACAGATCCCAGCTAGTATATTTAGCTACCCCCACGAGGGTTTCATGTGGCACAAGGCCAGTTTAACGTGGGTAAAAGTTCGCCAAAAATATTCTCTTTTGATCCCATATAAACGGGTTCAGGAGCAGTCTACCTCCCCGAATGAGACTGCCCTTTGGCGGAGCCTCATCCAGGTACCTCTCTGCTCAGAAGCAGAGAGTTCAACTGTCTAGCTGGAACAGGTCGCAGTTAGGCTCTATAGTCTGTTGACTTGCCGCTTCTTATAGGTAGTTATTACCTATAGTATGGCCACTTATGGAGGTAACAGGTTATTTCATTAAATCAGTGTCCCAGAAATTTCACCTGTCTCTTTTTCATTTTAGTATTAGTTTCTTTATAGTTCTGATTTTCCTATTGTATTATGGAATCATAAACAAATAATCTCACAAGAAAGGCTATTTCCTTAATAAAAACAATCCTACTTATTCTCACAAGTGCACAATCTTAATATTCAGTCCTGAGATTCAGTAAGACTGCTGTTATTGAAAAGAATAAAAAATGGTAAAAAATATATTAAAGATGTTTGAAAACCATTTGATGCAACATTCTTAGGGAGAAGATTAAAGTTTAATCTGCAGTGTTTGTGAGGAAAAACTTTAAAAACCTTTCTAATTTGTTTGTTTTACCAAACTTTAATTTATATGATTATGGTTTGATAAAACAAACAAATTAGATAGATTCAAATTATAGTGAACAGATTATTAGATTATATATTATTAACTAATCAGTTTCTGACAAAAGGAAAACCTCTTTAGCAAAAATTACTAATAAGATTCAATATCTTGACTGAGTGGACACATCAACTTAAATTTTAATTAACTTATAATTCACAGACAAAAATAACATTTCCTCAGCATTTAAAACATGTCATATTATTCTGTAAAGTTTCAACTTTTAGGTAATTATAGTTATTAAGTTATTATATTTAAATTTTAATTTATTTAAATTGTTCAAGTAACACAATTTAAGATAGAACCAAGCATATTTTCTGTTAAGTATTCACATGTATTCTTGTGTTTAATACTATGTCCACAGAGCAGGTATAAAGAAAAGACAATGTATTAAGGAGTCAGTCTGAGCGAAAGTTGGAGTTGAAGTATGAAAAAGAGACATTAAGAAATCTTCCATTGTTTAGACTATTTCCTGTTGAATGGAAAATCATCTTTTTTTGGGGGGAAAACCAGACCAAAAACAACTTTGTGGACAAGATGAACATTTTCATCCCACTCAACCTTCCAGAAATAAGGAAACAGAACAATGGAATTGTTTCAACTTAAATTTTTTAAATTAAATAAAAGTGAAAAGTGTTTATTGTCAGGTATATTGTTATTTACAAAGTTTATCTTACTCTGATTCAACATCAAAATAGTAGAGTACCTGGTAAGAACTAAACTCCCTGCTATAATTAATGCAGAAGGTAAACTTACCAACAATTGCACTACAGTAAGCACTTTAAAAGTATTTATCAAACTAATACTTATTAAGGTCAAGGTTAATGAATACTTCTGTGCATTGCTGTACCTGTCTTTTAGGGAAAGTCTTTAGAAAAGATAAAGACAATGAACTTCTATAGATAATGCTGTGTCTATCTTTCAGGTAAAAGCTGTGAAAATGACAGGGGCAATGAATCTCAAATAGATATCACTGTATTTATCTTTTAGAGAAAAGCTGTAAGAAAAATCAAATCAAAGGGGACAACTATACCAAGCTCCTTATCAATGAAACAAGATATAGATTGCAATTTGATTGCTGTGTAATTAGAAAAAAATAAAAATTTAATAATTAAAAATACTGAACTCAAGAAAGATTCAAATTAATGACCATTTTAAAATTCTGCACTCTAAATAGAATGCTTTTTCTAATTTTGTCTGCTGGAAAATGATTCAGGTATATGTTTGGGTTTGGGTAAAATTAAATCTTCAATAAAACAATATTTTTTTTTTAAATTTACTATTTTTGAAGAAAATTCATCATATTTCTGTGTCCAGCACTTCAAGGAAAGAAAAACAAAACAAAAAAACAAATAATGAACAGCCAAATCAATTGATTTATTTTCATCTTTAAACATTTATCCATAAATGAGTTTGTTTCTTTTGTTGTCCTGAACAATATAAGTAATAGCTAATATAAGTATGGAATTGAATAAATAATTATATAGTTATGTAAAAAGTTACAAATACAATATATGATAATATATCCAATCTTTTTCTGATTACGTGCAAACATATTTAAAAAAAAACAAAAACTATGCGAGTTAGAAACTTCAATAACGTAGCATAGAAATTTCTTTACAGATAGCACGGCCTATCAATTTTATCAAAAAGAAATCTCCGAGTTTGAATTCAGAGAAGGAGTTTATACCCATAACTTCCAACACAAGACTGGACAGAGAAATAAGATGCAGATTGTCTAAGGCTAAACGATCCTTCAACAGACTACACGAATACATCTGGGGGTAACAAAAACCTCATAGAAGTCACAAAACTACAGAGGCTAAAAAGCTATCATGCTAACTGAGACTGTCCTGCTATTCATCCATAGCTGGTGGGAGGAGAGACGAATTCATATCTTTCTTAGTGGTATTAGCATTTAAGTGAATGTTATGAACTTGACTGGCATTCGAACTCGGCTCGCCGATTCCTCAATCTGAGCTGCAAGCCATTACACCACTATATATATATATATATATATATATATATATATGTGTGTGTGTGTGTGTGTGTGTGTGTGTGTTGGACTCCCCCTGTTGTATTCAACATATGAGGGTCAAGCATCTCAGTTCTTAGGAATCAACAGCCAGACACCAGCACATATGATCTGATTATAATGGCGTAGGTTTTGTGCAGAACCAACCAGACTTTTTGAAAGGTTGAATGCAGAGACTTGGTGCACTATATGCCACAAGGCACCCATACAGCCCTTCACAAGTTTTGAATTCAGAGTTGTTCTTCTTCTAGACCAGTTGCCACCCAAGGCTATAGAACCCAGTCTGTCCTGCTATTTACCCATAGCTGGAGAGAGAAGAGGATTAATACCATTCCCAAGAGTATTAACATATATATATATGTATATATATATATATATAGGCCTTGTCCACAAACTTGTGAAGGACTCAGATTTCATTTTTCATGCTTTAATCATTATGCATTAGGCATGAATCCACTTCTTGCATTGTGTTCAATCCTAGATAACAAAGACATCTCCTTACTGGTATGTCACATGTGCTCCTAGAAAGGACTGAGTGAGCAGTTTAGTAAACCACTCTCTCATAATTAACATATCTGCACAGGCAGCAGTGGTCAAGCTTTTATGCCTAGAGTCACGTGTCTAGTCTAAGTCCAATAGCACAAGCAATGAACCACAGTCAATTTTAGGTATGTGGTCATTTCAGGGGTTTTTTTTGTGTTTTTTTGGCAAAAATGAAATAATTGAGTTTTTTTACTGCATTTTCATATGCTCCTTTCAAAGAAAGAAAACATAAAACTGGCTGGGCAACTTGCAGTTGTTTAAAATCAAATTGTGTGCAGGCAAGCCGCAGAAACAAACTCGATTGTCTGAACTACTTTGTACATAGTTTCAAAGTCAAAATGACATCGTTTATAGCTTTCAGATAAAAACAGAATAACTTCATTTTATTGTTCAGGAAATATTGAAGATGGGGGTCTTAAGTAAAGAGGATTGCTTCCAAAAATATGTTCCTGGAAAAGTTCCTCCTTTTGATCCTATGAAGGAAAGCTGATTCCAAAGAAGAAACTCCGGAAGATTGATCAAATTTTGTATAAAATCTTAGAGGGGAAACATTTTTCAAGCACTGTTTATTCTCTAGTCAATAGACATTTCAAGTATTTGTATATTAACTTCAAAGTATTTTCTGATGAAAAAGTTCCAGATATATATTCAGTCTTTTTTTTTTTTATCCCCTCCCTCATTTATTTTTCATAGAAACATTTACATTATTTTGAGAAGAGAGGAAAATATTAGTTACTTTATGGAAGGCCAGGAAACAAGTTAAAAAATGACTATCAAAATTGATAGGAAATATAAGATTGTATTTTTTCTAAAAGCAACAGAGATAATGAAAGCAAGATTTAAGCTTAGTTGTAAAATAGTCCAAAACTTCCAAAAAGTAAAAAAAAAAAAATGGTAAAATGTATTTAGTCTTTGAATATAATATTTTCACTCATCTTTACAAAGAGGATATTAATGATGCATTCAGAATAACACTCTTTCTGAAATTTTAGTAAAATAATAAATCTTATCCATGTCTGAATTTTTTAGGTGGGGGTGTTTACATTATTTATGTTCAAACTAATATCCTCATCTTTGTTCTTATAATGATGTTTCTGATTCCATACTCTGTGGCTTTCTTCAGTATCTGAAGATCCAGATAACCTACCCATGATATCATGGTTTGTATGAACTGTAGCAGCTATTAAAAATAGAAACAACTCAATGAATTATTAAGGCGAGAGAATAACAATAAAGCAGAAGATAATGATTGATGTTGCATTTAAATTTTTTGAAGATCAAAGTTAACTGGAAAGCAAGAGGGAGGAAAAGAGTTTCACAAGCGAGAAGTGTGAGAAAAGAAACAATTAGCACAGAACTTATGGTTACTTATAGCAATTACAACTGTTCACTTGATCTAGTCTTGTTCTGTGAGCTATGTCCCTTCAGGACGTAGGTGGCCATGGCTCTCCACATTTTCCTGTTCTTTGTAGTTCTTAATAAATTTTGTCTTTTTGCTATCTCTCCTAAACTTCCTTCATTATCCATTTACTCAATCTCACTAGGTAGGTTATTCACAGTTTGCCTTCAATCTGTCCTGTGAGTGTGAAATTTTCTAAACTCTCTTTCCTCATTATATGTCCTGGTAATTTCAACTATCTCTATACCTGATGTTAAGGATAACTGTCCATTTTCTGTAAAACTTCATCATGGTTCACATGTTTGGTCAGTGATAATCTCAGCATCCTTCTGTAGAGCCACATCTCTATTGCTTCAAGTCTCTTCTTCATCTGCAAGGAGATTATCCAGCTTTCCCTGCCGTATAGGAGGATTAATATTATGTAACAGCTCAGTATTCTTTTCTGTTTCTAACAAAATTTTTCTGTTTCTTAATAATCTGTGCAGGATTACTGTTTGTAGATTCATAAAGTCAAAGTATCAAAGAGGATTAGAACAATTTTCATGAAAATATTTATAGCAAAGGCACAGCTATATTATGGCAATGGAAAATACTGAGATACCAAGTCAAGATGAATAACATTGCAGATTCATCTTTGGATTTAATACTTAAAGTTAGAAAGAGACAGCTGGAATTTCTTGGATATAATGCAGAAGAAAGGTTTGGAGACATTAACACCTACAGGACATGCTGATTACAAAAGAAGCATGAGAAACAAAGAGTAATCTACTTAACTTTCTATGAATAGATAAAGAGAATGAATAGGGCTGGTAAAGTGTCAAAGTTTACTCAGAGCAAAGTTTAAAAGCACTGTCAAAAAAAAAAAAAATGACACACATATATTAAAATATATTTCATTTTGACAGTTTATCAGTAAAGTGTAATTAAATATTTGATTAGTGCAATATTTCTAATACAAATATGTTGCAACATTTGTACTACATTTGCAAAGGTGTTCTCTATATCAGTCACTTATGTGCCATGCGTGATACTTGCTTAGGCGATCATGTATCTTTTGATATATGGCTGACGAGACAGATTTTTCCCTACAGTAGGTTGCCATTTCTTTCTGCAATAGACCAGTTGCCATCCAAGGATATAGAACCTGATCTGTCCTGCTATTTACCCATAGCTGAGAGGAGAAGAAGAGGATTCATACCTTTCCAAAGGGTATTAGCACATAAGTGAATGTAATGGATTCAACTAGAATTCAAACTCTCCAATTTCTCAATCCGAATGACTATCCATTACTCCACCATATCATATTATTAACAACTTCATCTTTTGAGATAAAGAGTAAATATTTACAGAAAGAACACAGTCATAGTTTATTCTATGCTAATGCAAACAAATGGCAACCTTTTGATTGAAATGTCTTAAATTTAGAAATCACAAATTAATAGCCATGTTACATGTTTACAGTTTTAATCTGGTATATTACTAATTGGGATAAGAATGATATTGCTTATGATATAGGTAGACATAGTTGGAATAAGGATGATATTGAACAGAAAAACAACATTATCTACCAAGTGTCCCAAGAAATAGGATTCAAGATAAACTTTTCAAAAAATGGAAACTATGATCTGGATTTGGAATGAAAGAACTTATCGCACCTACCCTGAACCCATTATCAAAATTCAAGATGTGGAATTAGTAAGTACTAAACACTTTAAATATGGCATATAGATCCATTATAAAAGATTTACTATGGTAGAAAAGGAAATTGTACATAGAATAAGCTGTGCTAGAGGTAGTGAGTTTCACAAGTGACAGAAGAAACTATTAGTATAGAACTTATGGTTACATATAGTCATTTCAACTGTAAAATTGATTCAAGGTGCAATGAGTTACTATCCTGGAGGTTAGCATCAACAAAAGGTTGATGGAAGGTAAAAAGGTAATTAAAAGATAGCAGTTTCATTTTGGAGGTGTTATAATTAACAACTCATTGTCCAATTTAACAACAGATTATTGGTCATTTTTTTTTAGATCATGTGCCAATTTGAGTTTATCAAACCAATCAGACCAACAAGACAGGAGTAAATAGATGTGTCATCAGCATTGATAAAGATAAAGAGATAAGAGTTAAAGAAGAAAAATGGTTTCTCTACTAAAATTTTAACCACATTGAATATAAGACAGAATAAATGAACAAATGCATAAAATAAAAAATAAAACAATAAATGAATAAAATCAGCATAGAAAAATAAAGAATAGATAGAGATTTAAAAAAATAAATAGAGAATAAATAAATAAAGAGAATAAAAGAATAAAAAGTGATTAAAAGAATAAAGAGAGAATAAAGACTAAATAATTACTACTGTGTATTTATTTATATTTTTCATGTCACACTCTAGAGTAGGAAGTCAACTGAAGGTAGTAAATTTATAATTGGTTACTTCCTTAAGTGATTTTAATAACCTATAAAAATAAAATATTTATCTTAGAAAAAATACTTGCAAAACAAGCTTTATACTTGATGGCACAGGTAAACTATATATATATATATATATATATATATATATATATATATATATAATAAAAAGGCTTAAACACTAATATTCCATTTATTATAGCCTTACTCTGTCCTAGACATTGAGTTCTACCTGGATTCTATCCTCTTGGAATTATTTTATATATATATATATATATATATGTGTGTGTGTGTATATATATATATATATATATATATATATATATATTTATATATATATATATATGATGATTTCATATGTATATGTATATTAACCACTAATATTATATATATATATATATATATATATATATATATATAGTTTTTTTGCCCGGCTTAGATGTGGCACAAGGCCAAAAGTATGGGGCACCCAGTGAGAATCAAACTCACTACTCAGTCGTAATTGATCTAGCAAGACAAACTTTCTAACCATTATACCACATCGAGGAGCCCATATATATATATATATATATGGTAAAATAAAAGAGCAAATAGGAAACGTATATCAGTCTAACATGTTTCACTTTTATTAAGCTTTAACAAAAGTCAAACATGTTAGCTTGATATATGTTTCCTCTTTTATTTTATCATCCTGTCAGATTCCAATCTACATTTGATTTTTAACTCATATATATATATATATATATATATATATATTATATACACACACATCTTCTGTGTCATGCTTTCGGTTATCAGATAATGCAAAATTATTAATAATCATAATTGTAGAATGTCTTCTAACCTTTTAACCAAAAATAGTTATAAAGGTAAATTTTAATTTGAACATTTTATTGTGTCTCCCAAGTAAAACTTAAACAATTGCTGTTGATTTTTATATCAGTGGTATACTAGTAAAACAATAAACTGAAAATAAAAGAAAATAGGCAGAGAATATAGAGAGGAAAAAAGATAGACTAAAAGAATATAGACAAAATAAAATAAAGACAGGAATATATTCTCTCTCCATTGACAAAAAAGAATAAAAGAGAATATAGAAAGAATAACAGAATAGACAGAATGAAGACAGAATATATACAAAATAAAGACTGAACAAAAGAATAGACCAAAATATAGAGAGAAATAAAAGAATAGACTGAATAAAGATAGACTAAAAGAATATAGACAAAATAAAGACAGGAATATATTCTCTCTCCATTGACAAAAAAGAATAAAAGAGAATATAGAAAGAATAACAGAATAGACAGAATGAAGACAGAATATATACAAAATAAAGACTGAACAAAAGAATATACCAAAATATAGAGAGAAATAAAAGAATAGACTGAATAAAGATAGACTAAAAGAATATTGACAGAATAAAATTATAATGGCAGTGAATATAGATATAATAACAAAGAATAAAAGATAATATAGATATAATAAAGGAACAGACAACTAAAGACAGAACAAGAAAGAATAAAAGAAAGTAAAAAATGTTTGACATAAATATGAGTATATATACATATATGTTCTGAAATTGTGGAAAATTATTGCCTTGCTTATCTTTTAGCATGGGCAAAATTGCAAAAGGTGACTTGGGACTTGCCTTAGTGCTCAAATAATTTATGTAGTGCCAACAATATTGGTATAAACTGTCGATAGATTTTAACTTACTTGGTTTAAAACATTTAACCATTGCTATGGAAAAAGGGTTGGCAAGCTCAATGTTTTCACAGTAGTGTGTTCAATCTTCATGTTTAGACTTTGGGTCATACTTGGTTGGTTTGTCAGTTATCAGATTTAATGACATATCAAATATTGTTAAGTTATTTAATGTTGAAATTTGTTTATATGCAAGTTGATAGGTGCAGGTCGCATTTATATGCAAAATGATATACATAAGTTCAATTTTTTAAGTTGATCAGTGAATGTAGGTAGCATTCATATCAAAGTTGATCAGTGAATCTAGGCAGGATTCATATCAAAGTTGATCAGCAAATGTAGGCTGCATTCATATCAAAGTTGATCAGCAAATCTAGGCTGCATTCATATCAAAGTTGATCAGCAAATCTAGGCTGCATTCATATCAAAGTTGATCAGCAAATCTAGGCTGCATTCATATCAAAGTTGATCAGCAAATCTAGACAGGATTCATATCAAAGTTGATCAGCAAATCTAATGCCAATTTTGACTCTCTTCTGGGGATGCCAGAATGCCATGGTTAGTAATGCTATACTAAGCTTGGTAACTATCTTTAATTAAGAAGGCTGCCTTATTGTGAAGGAATGGTTAGCAAGCAGTTGCAAGGAGTTTGATCCTTACTGGGTGCCTTATAGTTGCAAATCTATGCCATATTAAGCTAATCTGAGTAAATATCAAGTAGAGAAAAAGATTTTGATACAGTCAAGATATGGCAGAGTGATATCCTGTTGGTTTATTTGGCATGAGTTTTCAATTTTGAGGCTGCCTATTTCACTGTTGGATGTACAGGTGGTGTAAAAGTAAGGGACCCAGAAAAACAAATTGCCAAGCTGAGTTCTAATTCAAGTTAAATTTGTTACTTAACTTTCATGCAAAGACCTTTGGAAAAGGTATAAATTCATTTTTTCTTCCTCTAGATTTGGGTTAAAGCAGGGCAGACAGAACTCTTCAACCTTGGTTGGGAACTAGTCTAGGAGAAAGACAATTGAATACAAGTCCATCCCATTAGAAATCTATTTACTGTTGAAACTGATGTGGCAACAACTAGCATGTTGAGGACATGGTAGCATGCTCCACAGCTAGAGTGTATGTGACTTCAGAGAGAATACACCTGGTAGAGGCAAGAAAGGATCTTTTTTTAAAGAATATTGATAATGTATAAACAGTCATGGTAGATTAATTTTCCATCTGGACTGGAGACAGTTTTGGTTAAATCTTTATTTTTAGTTTTAGCAATTCATACCAAACTCCACAGCATGTCTACAGAATAACTTAACAATATAACAGTAATATTTCCTCATCTGAATGATGATGGCAACACAATCTTCCTACTTCCATTAGATCTCCTGTGCCAAACTAAACTAAGCTTTGTAAATATCAAGTGTCTTGGAGCTGAATTGATGCCGAATTGTTGTTACAGACATCTATTATTGAATTAGTATTTATCTGACCTTGGTTGGTCCAGCAATCTTATTAATTCAGTAAGATTTTGGAACCATTGCTACAGGCAGAATCGGAGGTGTACCAGAGTTGATAAAAATTAAAGTTAGATTGAATTGTAAAATCCTATTTGTTCTTATATTCTCCAAGTACACGTTTATTTCATCACTTTAATTGTGTTCCAAAATATATGCCCCCTTTCTAACTTGGGTTCTTTCGTGGTCAAAAGGTGCTAGTTCCATTATGAAAATAACCTAGAGTTCAAAATCAGTTGGCACAAAGCTAACTGTCATCTGAAACAATCTGTAAGCCATGATTTGTTCTAGAATTGTGTGCGAGCTGATTTAGGCTGCCGTCTACAAGCGCTGGCCAGGTGAGGTCTGCAGAGGCTAAGAGACCAGTCAGACCATCAGCTAGTCACATTTTGGCAATGATTCCTTGCCTGCTGAGAGGTTTGACAAAAGAAAGACAAGTGAATTCAATGATCTGGCTACGTGCCACAGCTGACAACAATAAGCTTTGACCAAAGAGCAACCATATTACAAAGATTTACATTCAATGTCTTCATCTTGAAGATTTTAGTTTTGCTACCACACACACACACATATATATATATATATATATATATATATATATATATATATATATATATATATAGCTATTTTAAAAGACATCTTATTGGACAGTTGGCAGAATTAACCAGTGCAACAGCAATCGCTAAAAGTTTTTTTATAGTGAGTTCAATATTCTGTGGCTTTTTACCAAAGAAAAAAAAAACAAGCAAAAAAAATCATATTTCCTTTTTCTTAACTAAGTTTTAGTAGCATTTCCTCAGTACAAAATGGACAGTTCAAATCTGTGCTATCATAGGTAGAATTTATTAAATCAAAACTTTCAATCACATTATTTATTACATATCTAATAACACAGTAAATTCTGACAGAAGGTTAAAATGATAAAACAATAATAAGGTTTCAGCTTTTCTTATCTATACCCACTGGGTTTACATCTATTCCAACACTTAATTCTTAGCTTTTATTCTTTTCTACACAAGAAATTTAAATATTTTGACAGTAGGGATCCATTGATGATTTTACAACAGTTTTGGTAATTTTTTTTTAAGTAAAATTAAAATTCTTTGTACTTGATAACTACATGGTACATTAAACATTATCAGGGACCAAAAATTAAAGCAAGCATTACTTGCAGAACAGGGATTATATATATATATATATGAGTGAAGCATGATTTTGAGTAATGTCATTACATAATTCATCCTCAAATATGGACAGTGTAGATGTGATTTTTTCAAATGTTTTTTTACTTCTTCAACTGAGGCACATTCAACTTTTCATTAAAAATGACTGATAAGGTACTGTGGTTAAGTTTTTGTTTTTATTTAATTTTTCTCGTATTCTCATAATTTTCTTCTTTAGTGAACATAAATTATTTAGAAATTGTCCGAATGTTTTGTACGTCCAAGCACTTTCCACTATACTTTTATCAAGGCTGATTTTATTTTTACTTTTAAATGAATGTATATATCTAGGAATATTTTATTTCCCAAACATGGTCAACACATTCTAGCCGTGTTCATAGGTGATATTATTGATTCTTGGCTTTTTCTTTTTTATTAATAATGCTTCAATTATTTATAATCTTTTTTTACATGTGCATGAGGCTATTATATTTGTATTATCAATGAGAATGTTGCTGATAAAGCTTGGTAGTTCTTCATGTCTATTTAAATGTAAGTTAATTGAACTAAGACAAGAGAGATGCAATTTGAGTCTTCTCATTAGGCATGTTGTAGTATATCTAATATAAGTACTTATGAATTTGGATTGATCAGGAACACAGTTCCTTAAGGGACATATGAATTTGTAAATAATATTGTTATCTGTAATTTGGATCTTGCAAGTGAGTTATTATTGTTAAAAATGAGATTAGCAGTTTATATATACTACAGTTCAAAAGTTTGAGGTAACCCCTGGTAATTTTTTACATTGGCCCAAAATGTAGTTTTGTACTTTAAGTAAGAGGAAATTATTATACATAGTTAAAAATAATGGAAACGTGATTTTTTATTAGAAATTTTATTATGGTAAAAAGAAAAAAAAGCATTTTATAATTAAATTTTGCTCTCATAAAAATATCCTCCTTTATCCTCGATTACTGCACCACAAATTTTTGTATTCATTGCAAAAGTTTCTCAAAGTATAAGTGTTATGGTCCAATATCCTCACACCACAGTTATGGTCCAAGGTTAGAACCAAGGAAGAACAACACGAACACAAGAGTAGAATAACAAAGATATATTACAACAGAAATATAGTACAAGAAGTTGAAGGTGTTAGTAATGACTGTCCTTCTGGTTTAGAATGAACTAATATTGTCTCGACTCGTTACACCATTCATTCATTATACCTCTTGAGAGGCACAGTATTTATAGTGTCATTATCGTTATAGGTAAGTTCCTATAACAATAAGTTTGATAATTGATTCCTTTTTTTTTCAGTGACTCCAAGAGATCTTTTTTATTTTTTCACTCTTCTATTAAATTAATTCCAAACTAATTGCGCAGTTGGCTTCACACTTTTGAATAGTACACACACACACACACACACATATATATATGTATATATGTGAATATATTCAAATGATTAGAATATATGCATTCCCTACAAGTGACCCAGATTCAAATCACACCATGGTTAATTTTTCAGGAGGTGACTTATCAGCCTGTAGATGTTATCACAGCAAAATTGAATAAATGAAACTTTTGCAGAAGCCATTGATGGATGCACAAGTCACAAGTTATCATGATTAAGGGTTTTGTGCATACTAGCCTTGTTCAAACTGTTGAACATTCCAAATTATAAGCTCATCTCAGGTCCACTCATCATGTTTGTAGTATAAACCACAGGTGGGTTCCATGGGTGCTGAAATATGCTTGAGCCAGTGTTTGCAACAGTGATTGGCTAGGCACTCTAAGAGATGGATGACTTTGGAAATGAATAGCCAGCCAACATATATATGTATGTATGTATGGGATAATGATATATAAATTTTGATATATCAAGAACAATTTTGGGGGAAAGATGTATGTCAAAGTATAAAAAAATTTTTGTGTGATATATTTTGTCATTCAGGATTTCATCAGACTGAATTTTTTGTATTTGTGCAACTACACATGTGCATGAACAAGAAATGCAGGAAATTCTAAATTTTAAATTATTTTTCATTTTTTTAATGTGTTTTGGGTATATAATCTAGTCCCTTTCATTCATATTCTTTTTCTTTTCATTTCCATCACTTTTGTTATTAGATATCCTACACTGTGACAATAGGTGATTTGCCAGAAATGGTAAAATATTGTATGAATCTGGGTGAAAATTTACTCTTGATGATCTAGTGATCAAGGTACACCCTAAACATTTTTGTCTTAGTGAATTGTTTTTTCCTTTGATGAGAGTAGCATTTTTTATATCAAAATTGTGGTCAGTCACATTTCAGGAAAAAACTAATGCATTTAATGTGTTTTGCAAAATGTCTCTTTTGCATTCGTATAATCTTTTATTTAAAATTCTTGATGCTTCTCTTAAGTACATTTTGTGTCAATTATAAGAGTAAATAGATTAAATTCATCCTTCAAATTTTAGCTTATTGTTTTGTTTTATATTGACAAAATCTGTTATTGATGTATCGAAGTAGTTGTAATAAAGTTTATGTTGAGTTTAGATAAATTCTTTTCAATTGTAGCTGTGATAAATTTAGTAGGATAATATATAGGTCTTATTTTTGAAATGGAATAAGATTATTCTAAATTTCAGAATTTTGCTATTGGCCATTGACTGGAAGAAAGCAATCTAAAAACAACAATGAAAAAAGACATAAAGCATAAACAAAATAGCTCCATTTTGTTCAACTTAGGAAATTTAGCATTGTAGCCAAAGTATTCTCAAATGCTGCCAATAACAAGAGAGAAAATGAAAAACACCTAACAACAAATAAAATATAGCATCAAAATTTATATTATTTTTATTTATTTGTTATGTAATACATAATTGTTAAAAATGTTTCCATAAAACTTGATATTTCCTGTAATAAATTCTTAATAAATATTATTATTGTTATTATTTTAATTTTTATATATAAGGTAGTGCTACATTTACAATTCCTTATGCCTAAACATGAAAAGAAATGTTGATCAAAACTGCCTAAAACCTTCAAGCGTGTATTGCTGCAAAATTATTAAATGTTGAATATGCCCCTCCTCCACCAAAAGCAACATATATGTAAGGGTAAGCAACTATATATATATATATATATATATATATATATATATATATATATCTATAAGGGTATGTAACTATATATATATATATATATATGCTTTCTAATAGGCACCGCACATATATATATATATATATATATATATATATCTATAAGGGTACGTAACTATATATATATATATATATATATAATTATTTATATATTATATGCAGTGCTTATTAGAAAGCGCTCAATGTCAGAGATAGAGCTAACATATTTGGTTGGATTGATGTGAGTTTGTGACACTGGGTTTCACGCTTTTGATCATCAGACTCTGACGATCACAAAAGAGTAAAACCCAGGGTCACAAACTCACATCAATCCAACCAAATATATATATATATATATATATATATATATATATATACATACATACACACACGCACATAAAAGGGAAAATAATAATATTTTTAACAAAAAAATTAACAAAAATAACAGCACTTACCTAACACAAATAAGTTAACTTTATTAATTTTGACAGGGTGTGTATTAATTTGGCAGTTGTACTGGCCTTGGTCTGTGGGTTCAACATCTCGAATGTGAAGATTCCATTCACCTTGATGGTCACGAACCACCATGATACGGACATCGTCAGTGATTCTCCGATCACGCATTGTTAAAAGTGTATGACGTTGATTTGTCCATATCACCTGAAAGATAAAGAAAAGAGAAATAATTGATTCTATAAAAAGATATATTCAACATTTATTAATGAATACAATATTTTATGGAATGTGATTATCTCTCTTGTCAAAATCTTATAGTTTTTTTTTTTTGTCTTCACTGGCAAGCTGTTTGTGATATATTTTGGTTGGAATTCTGACAGAGTAACTTTCCCAAAGACATGAGTTTAAATCTAATAATGTCCTACTTCGATTATGTACTGTAATTCTTCAAAGAATAAGAGAAAACTTGAAGCAACAGGGATATGGTTTTCACCAAAGGATGCTGAAATCACTATAGCCGGAGCATGTATGCAATGAGGAAGTTTTATGGAAAATGGAAACAAAAAGTTCACACTTTTTTTTTTAAAAACATTTCAACCCAAGCAAGGTGGTAATGCCACTAAGGGGTTACTGGGAGTTAAAGAGACTGAAGAAACATTAATAAGGAGAAAAAGCAATAAAAGAACAGACTCCAGGAAGACAGATGATGTTGATGAAATTTTTTGAAGATTGTAGGTAGCAGAGAAGCAAAAACTCAGGAGAAATCTCAAAAGACGAGGAAAGAAACTACCATTATATGAGGTCATATATGGGGGATATTTCTGCCACACCATGTATTTGAATAAAACTTCTGGTTACTAGTTAAATGATGAGACCAAGTTGCCAATCTAGTATACGCTTAAATTCACATGATTGAGATACCAAGGAGGAGAGTACATTAGAACAATTGCAATGAAAAAAAAAAATAGAGAAGCCAAATAATGGTGGTCGTAAAGTGACTGAAGTTGAGATGACAGGTCAGGAGCAATAACATCACAGACCCTTCTTTGGGTTTTGTCTGAAATCTCAACAGCCAGATCACCAGACTAGATATGGCAGTAATATTCAATCAGTTTAGAATCAGAATGAAACAACTAAAATTACTAGGCTACATAATAAAGAAAAAAGATTAAAAAATTTGACATTCACTGTATATATAAAAGTTAAGTGAGACATAAAAAAACAGTGAGTAACCTACTTAATGAGCCTGTGTAACTGCTTGGCAGAACTGGGTGTGGGAGGAAAAGGAAAAGAAAAGACTATTTTGGTAAGAGCTACAAAAGATAGGAAATTGTGGTGAGCCATGATTGCCCATCACTTGAAGGGAAACAACACACAACAGAATGTTGTATTTGTTAATTATGATGACAACATTTTGCTCACTATGTTTTCTGACCTATATTGTTCTTTAAAAACTTTAGGAGTCATTTCAATCTGTGTCAAAAAATATTCATTAGAAACAAAGAAAAGAGTGCTAAATTGCTATGTGATTGCTATGTCCTTGTATAGGACAGTGAATGCTGGACAATCTCACCACAAATGAAGAGAAAATAGGAGGCAGCAGAAACATGGTTCTAAAGAAGTATACTAAGAATACCATGGACAGAATGAGTAAGCAACAAGGAATCATCAAAATAAAAATGGTAACAAAAAGAACACTTCTACTTAGAATCAGAAAGAGATAGCTTAAAGAATCTGTCAGTTATGTGCCATGCATGATAGACACATAGGCGATCATGTATCTTTCAATACATTATTGACAAGGTAGATTTTTTTCCCACAGTAAGTTGACATTTCTTTCTGTGACAGACCAGTTGCCTTCCAAGGCTACAGAACCTGGTCTGTCCTGCTATTTTCCCCAAGCGAGGGGGAGAAGAGGATTCATACTTTTCCCAAGGGTATTAGCATATAAATGAATATAATGGATCCGACTGGAATTCAAACTTGGCTCTCAGATTCTTCACTCCAAGCCGCTATCCATTACTACACTGTGCAATTTTAAATACACTTCATAAAAATCTAAAATCAATACATGATAATCATATCTTATATTTCTTGCTTCCCTGCCTCATACAATCTTCAAAAATATAAATGCAACATCGCTCGGAATCTTCTGTTCTCCTGAATCCTGATCTTTTATTCTCCTGTCTTCTCAGTAATGTCTTCTCATTTTCTTTCACTCTCAGTGACCCCTTGTGTCTTAGTGAGATTATTGGCTTTCTTGGAGTGAAATGATTACAAAAAAATACTAGACAAAAATGAAATTCATATAAAATAAAATTGCAGCATACTGCATACGATTCTGTTCACTCAAAATTAAGGATCAATCAGTTATGTGCCATGTGTGATACATGCTTAGACAATCATGTATCTCTCGATACATGACTGATGAGGCAGATTTTTTTTTCTGCAGTAGTTTGCCATTTCTGAGAGATTCTTCTCTTGCACTTCTCACCTGTGAAATGCTCTTCCAGTTTCTTGGTTCCCTGCCACCTACACACTTAGGCGATCAAGTATCTTTCGATACATGACTTTTTTTTCCCCCATAGTAGGTTGCCATTTCCTTCTGCAGTAGACCAGTTGCCTTCCAAGGGTATAAAACCCCATCTCTCCTGCTATTTCTCCATAACTAGTGGGAGAACGGGTTCATACCTTTCCTAAGGGTATTAGCACATAAATGAACATAATGGATCTGACTGGAATTTGAACTCAGCTCTCCAATTCCTCAATCCGAGCTGCTATCCATTACTCCACTGCACCTACCTAGCTGAAAGAGTAAGGAAGGCTATTGATGTTTACCCTCATAGGGCATATGGGGGCCCAAGAGAGGTAGAGGAAAGCACTGGGTTACCTACCTGACAAGCTTGTGTGAATCATTGGCAGAACAGAGGGTAAGAGGTTTGACAAAGGGACAAACACTGACAAGGGCCACAAAGGAATAGGAAGTTGTGGAGAGCCATGATCGCCCATAAAATTAGAAGAATAGTGTCAAGAATGTAAAACTGAACTGAATAAATTGTAAATGCGATAAGCATGTATTTTTGGTTTATCCAGTTTAAAAACAGTAAAACAGTCAAAAAAATATTTAAAAGTAGAAAAAGTCTATAAATGTAGAAATTGGCCATCAGATGTATTTCATTGGTATTTGTCTTTAAGGTATCAATGTCTTAAATTTCTGTCATACATACTGAAGTAAGACTGAAAAAAAACTGGAGAATTTCACAAAATAGATGCTGCAGGTAACAAGTTTTAAAACTGAGAAAAAAATTCCTAAATTTTTCCATAGATTTTAGAAAACACTGAAGACATTTTTAGAAATTTGCTTTTACCTAAGAAAAAATGTTTTTTTATTAGAAGCAGACATTTAGGTACCTAATAAAAAGTGAAAAGTTTGTTTTATGCATTTCTTTAGCAAATTTCTTGATCTCCCCAAGCTTATCAAAACCACCACATTTATTAATGTCACATTTTTTAATCCTTTAAAGTAGGTACTTCCAAAAACTTTCTAAAAAAAAAAAAAAAAAAAAAAAAAAGCATACCATGATGAAAAAAAAGACACAAACTTGATAAAAACAAAGTTATATCATCAAAATGTTTGTTGTTATTAAGAGGAAAGACCAAAGTATTTTTTATTATTTTATTAAATGTTTTAATTCTTTCTGGCACATTAGAAATTCTGGTTAAAATTTGTTTTTCTTGCATCAATGGGTGAGCCAAAGATTAGTATTGTAAATTTTAGAGTCTTTTTGGGTGTTAAAAATACATTGTTTTGGAAATTCTTGCAAAAATCAAATAATTGTTGGATTTTAATAAAATTTTCAGGACTTATTCAATAATGAATTAAATTATTTTTAATTTCTTTTTTATCATTATAAAATCTTGGTATATATATATGTACATATATATATGTATGTATATGTATGATATTTATTTTATACCCCTCGCTAAATTTCATGAAATTTAAAAAAAATTAAAATTACAGCCTCTTCATATTTAAATTAGTTAAAAGCAGGACTCTTGGAGAATTTGAATCATCAATTTGTTTTTGTCAAACAGAAAGACTGTTTACTGAAAATATGTTCTGAATTGTAAAATTAAAATGCAATAAAACTATAACATTATTTTATTTTTAAAGTTTTCTAATTAAGATATATTAAGAATGCTCTTGTCTTAGAAAAAAAAAACTTTCAATGAATAATTTTTACAAGAATTGCTCTCATTTTTAAATCTTTTAAAATTCCATATTAATTTCAGCCTTTTAGATGATGTTATTATGTGAAAACTATATTTACTAATCATAAATGCAAAAGCTTAATACAAATCATCAAATACCAATATTTTTAAAAGAATTTATAATTTTTTGTATGTGTATAAATGTGTCGATTTTTTTTTAAGTATGCATGGCTGTACACAATGTTTTCAGAAGATAAGAGCATTAACTATAGTAACATTAAAGCCAAAATTTCTAAAATTCAATATAATATTAGATTATGGAGAATATTTTCCTAAATTTTTAAGATTACTGAGTACTTAAAAATTATATAAAAAAGGTGCTCATGTCATTTTCTTTAATTATGTCTTATAGATAAAGTCTCCATTGAAAAACATTAGATCTGACATCACACTGTTAGCATATCAACACACCTACAAAAAAAAAATTTAAAAACACAGTTACTGTCAAATTAAAAAGTGCAGTTTTGCGATATTTCAAACTTAAAGTAAATAATACTTATTTCAAATCAAATTAATTATATTTTAAATCAGTTAATATTCTTCAAATAAAGTTTCAGAAAAGTATATTTTATTTTTGGAAGATTTTTAATAAAGAGAATTATATTGCAATGATAAATGACTAAAAAATGGTGCTAATCAGCTATTTTAGGAAAAAAAAAAAACTCCTTCCAGTCAATTTAAATTAGTTTTTGAAATACAGCAAACTGTTTTGCTTACTGGAAATATTAAATTTAATCTATTTATTAACTTGAAATTGAAACTAAAATAAAAGGTTCAAGAAATATTTTTCATTTTTAAAATTCATTTAAATCTTAGATATCATGTTTGTTTTTTTGCGGTGGTACCTATTATAAAGATTTTCTTTGTCCCTTTTATTAAAATCCCTCATTTATTGCATACTGAAAAAAATTTCAACCACTCCAAGTATTAAGATTTCCATCCTTGTATTAGGTAACAAAATGTACAAAGCTTGTCAAAAAATAATGATATTGGAGCCATTATTGTTTGTGGGGCTTCGTGATATGTTGACCTTGTCTGAATGTTATTTCTATATTTTTAAGGTTGAAAAGTGCATCATTGGACCACAACATGATTTTAATATTATAAACAAAATTATACATGGAGAACAATGAAATACAATTCAGAAACTGTTTGTGTTTTATAGGCAGAGGAAAAGCAATAATTGATTTATTGTACATTTCAGCATGTCAAGTAATATACAATAAATAATATTGAAAACATAGATAATTTGTTATAATTCAGAAACATATTTAAGTATTTCTTTACAATGACAAATTAGAGAAATAAGTGTTTTGCTAGAAATTTCTTCTTTTTTTTAGTTTACATTCAATAAGAGTCTTGCTTTGATATCTTTGTAATAGATTTCAAAGAAATTATTGTATTATTCAAAGAACATATATGTATATAATTTTGGTAAGCACAGAAATAGATAATTTTTGCTTATCTGTTGATGATAACATATTTTATCAGAAATTGTCCTGAATGTCGGCTTTCTGAAGTGGTAAAAGTCAAAAAGAAAAAGGTTTTGAATTTTATTTCTTTTGGCAGTAAAACACTTGTTCTAATGCATGATGGGAATATGTTTTTAATAATATAACTTTTTCCTGCCATTCTTGTCTAGTATTTTAAAGTATTTCTATTGCTTAACTTTTAATTTTTCTTTTATTATTAATTATTTTGGTTCTAGAATAGTACATAATCTACTGATATGGGTTGAGAGTTATTTAGTAATTTCCTTATTAGTATCACTACACAATCATTGAAAAGACTGTTGAGTTCATAATTAACTGATGCAGGGTTGTGTCTCTATGATGTTGACTGCAGCCAAATAAATAAGAATAAATACAAGATGATATGAATTTATAAAATAAAATCATGCTTAAATCTTTTGTAGCAACGTAACGTCTGAACAGTGGCAAAGGAGAAATGATCAAAAGATTAAAATTCTTATTTAAAATTAAAATCAAATCACATTAAAATTAATGGTAATATTAGCTGTATCCCTATAAAGAAACATTTGGCATTCACCAACTAAACAGCCAATTCTGTTGTCAATTCAAATTTATAACATCCTTCTAAAATCTACTAGCTGTTATTACTCTTTGTAGTAGTGATGTGTATTTCTATCCTAATTATTTATTTGAAATACGGTGGAGTAATGGATAGTGTATTGAGGAATCAGAGAGCTGAGTTCAAATTCCATTCAAATCCATTACATTCACTTACATGCTAATATCCTTGGGAAATGTATGAATCCGCTTCTTCTCCCCCCCCCAGCTATGGGTAAATAGCAGGACAGAACATGTTCTATAGTCTTGGATGGCAACTGGTCTTCTGTAAAAAGAAATGGCAACCTAATGGGGGAAAAAAATCTGCCTCATAATAAACGTTTCATATATCAAAATATACATGATTACCTATGCATGTATCATGCATGGCACATAACTGACTGACTGTAGAAAGTCATCATCCTAATTATGTCATTATTTTCTCTTCTAGTTACACGTGCCATCCGTTTTAGTTGTTGCTGCTCTTGGTAGTCCTGAAGTGATATAGTTTCTGTTATATGGTGCAGTTCTTTGTGATTGTGTATGATCAGTTCACAAAGTTCAAAGGAGGATAGTCCTCTCTGAAACATACAGGGTTAAAATGTAATATCTGTGGATGATGGAAACTTTTGTATGAACCTAATATCAGAATTGTAGCTGAAGAGAAGTAATAAAGAATAAAAAAAGTTTTATTAAAAAAATTAAAATGCTCTCTTTTTCATTTTTTTATCTAAAAGATATTTCTTAAATCTTTCCCACTGTGAATATTACAAAGGTCATTTATGATTTTTTTTAGTTTCCAGTTTCATAAAACTAGCATTTCTTGTCACATTCTTTTATGAGCTTACGTCACATGATAAAGCTCCTGTTTTAAGCTTTCAAAACAGTTTACTGGAGAGAAAAGAAAAAGATCTTCATTACAATTAGAGAAAGAAATTTCTGAGTTCATTTGATCTTCAAAAAACAGACAATTATTTTTATGTCTTTATTTTTGTGTACATAAATTGTCAAAATGTTTCCTAGTACCCAGGGATAAGAACTTTCTTTTCCAAAAAAAATATTCATAAAAGGTCAATTCTTAGCAGCGACCAATTGAACTCGGTAAATTATAAGCATAACAAAAAAGAAATTACAAAGATTCAGAAGGGAATTTTTTAAATAGTGACAAAGAAAATTGACAGAAATATAATTCCTCAGAAAAATTATTGTTCCTGATAGAAGTAGTTATTGCTCTTCTATATACCACATACCTTCAAGACATTGACGATCATGGTTCTCCACAACTTCCAGTCCTTTGTAGCTCTTAATAAATTTTGACATTTATATATTATATTTATATATATAAATATATATGTTATCTCCCCTAAACTCTGCCTCGGCATCCATTTACTCAAACTTACTAGGTAGGCTATGTGTTGTTTTCCTATTTCCCTCTTGCCTTCAATTTTTCTTGTGAGTACAACATTCTCCAAGTCCTCTTTCCTCATGTACCCTAGAAATTTCAATTATCACTTCCTGATGTTATAACTGGCCTTTTTGTTTTCATTTTCTCTAAATCTTTGTCATTTCTGACTTCAACAGTCCATAGTATTCTCAGTATCCTTCTGTAGAACCACATTGCTGTTGCTTCAAGTCACTTCTTCATCTTTGATATTGTCTAGCATGTAATGCGATATAGGAGGACTGATATTTTGTAACAATTCAGTAGTCTTTTCTTTGTTTTGAATAAAAAATTTTTGTTTCTTAATAATTTGCTTAGCTTTTGGAAGGCATCTTCCTCTATTCTAATACACCTACAGAATTCAGTGTCACACTTTTTATCATCTGTTAAAACATTTTGTAGATATTTAAATTGTTGTCCTTGTTTGATTTTGGTATCTCCAATTTGTAATTTGCATATTGGACTGTTCCTTTTGCTAATGACCATGTATTCTGTCTTCTTGCAATTGAGGTTTATTCCTTTCTTCTCTCTTTCTTTCACTACCTTCTGTAGGAGTTCTTGTAGTCATTTTGGTCAGTTCACTTTACAGCCTTTTTTAGGCTTAGTGAAAGAATGGTGTATATTTTTTAAAAAACTAATCAGCAAAATGATATAGTTAATATACTCACCAGTTTGCTCATTTCCAGTAATGCAAGCCTGTTATAAATGTGCAAGAAAATGAGGGGGAAAAAAACAAAAACAACTTCTTGCAACACAAAAATGAATGCCTTCTTGCAAACGAACACTGCTGCCAACGGACGACCGACCACAACGGTTTGTGTCGCCCAAGAAAAGACGCCAAACAACTCGCGCGTCTTCTTGTAGTCCTCGGTCAAGCCCGTTATGGTACTCCAAGGTGTGCCCAGTGACAACACACACATGCAGTTTGAGGACGTTTCTGCGCATGCTCGTTACAATAAATATGTAATAATAGAACAAGAATGATGATTACAACAAATCTCAATGGTTGAACCACTGGGTGAAGAGAGTTACAAATGACAGACAAGCTACAGAAGGCACTGCTCGAAATTATAACAGAGTCAGTAGCGGTTTCATAACTGGATTCTGCATGTCTCATTTCATATGTGCCACAGAGGAAGGTAATAAAATCAACGATGTGGGTCACTTCCTGGTAAATTGAGATCCACCTGAATTCTACTCTGATTTTGTTTCACCTTCAAACAACTCTTGGAAAAGCAAATGGTGACAGGGAATGGATGACAGAAATAGGTTTTGGTGAAACTGGAAGCTTCTAGTCCTGAACCTGTGCTATGGTGGCAAATTTAGTCATCAACACCATCATCATAAAGAAGCAATCATCAAGGAAGAAATTAAATTCTTTGATACGATATAAAGCCACTGCTGGTAAATATGCAACTTTCAATTCTTTTATTTTCTAATGCTTTAATATGGAAAAGGTTGAGATGAACTGCCCCAATATGGGCTAGGCACTATTTCTTATCAGTGTATTTACACGCAATTGCACTTCTTACCTACAGTGTCTCTTCAGGATGTGGGCAGTCATGGCTGTCCACAACATCCTATCCTTTGTCACTTTCTCCTTACCATCCCTCCTATTCCCTGTTTTGTGATCCATTTACACAAACTCATTACATTGGTTGTTTGGTTGATTTTGTTTATTGGCATATTAACCTCTAGAAGTTATTTAATGAAGAAATCTGAATATTTTGAACACAATTTTATGGCTTCAACTCTATATAAAATGTATTGTTGGTCATTTTGTGATAAAAGTCATTGTTAGTAATTCTACTATAGAATCTATTACAGGTCATTTTATTACATATATGTACTGTTGGTCATTTTACTATAAATATGTTGGTAATTTTTATATAAAAAAATATTGCTGGGATATTTACTATAAAAATATGTTTTTATACTTTCATAGTGTTTTGTTTGGGGGTTCACTATTTGCCTTAAAGCTGGGAACCTAACATTTGCTACCCACCTCTATCAGGGTGAACCTGGAAGTAACAGCAATTAAGAGGTAGTTCCATGCTCACCAAAACCTCCAATCTCTTGATCAGAGGCCTTGCTTCTGGATATAGCTTGTCATCATACCCAGGTCATTAGATAGGTGACAAGGGTTTACTCTGACACATTTGTCTTCAAATATTTCCTGTTAGTGCCAAATTGACAAAGCTTTCTTTCTTCATTATGTGCCACAGACAATTCAAGTATCTCTTTCAGATTGTAAGTATAAGTTTACTTGTACCTATTTTCCTTAAGATTTCCTCATTACTCCCATATGCCATCCATGGTATTCTCAGCATTCTTCTGAAAACCCACATTATTATTGTCTCAGGTCTCTTCTTAATCTGTGAGGAAAAAATCAACCATTCACCCTTGCATGGAGTATTGCTGCCATATATGGTCTGGGGCACCTTCTGTTTACCTCAGAGTTCTTGACAAGATCCAGAGATGGATATGTAATATAATTGGCCCTGATCTGTCATCTCGTCTACAGTCACTCTCTCACAGATGCACCGTTGCCTGTCTCTTCCACAAATACTTTCATGGTAATTGCTTCGATGAGCTGCTTTCACTGGTTCCCAGACTCCATGAATTCAAGCGTCCTACGAGACTGGCATCCCGCTCCCACTCTTACACTGTAGAAACTTTTAAATGTAGCCATCTCTTCTACTCCAATAGCTTCATACCTCGCACCTCTGGCCTGTGGAACACCCTTCCCAATTACTGTTTCCCTGAGAGCTATAATCTCCAACTATTCAAATGTAATGTCAATTGACATTTCTAGTTACCTTGATCTATCCACTATCCCTCTCCTCATCCTTTCTTCTATCACTCCTATCTGCTCTTGCTCCAAATCTTCTGCAACCCTCTGCATCCTAGTGGCTTCATGACTTGCTCGGGGCGTAATGCTTAAAAAAAAGAAAAAAAAAGAAAAAAAAGAAAAAAAAAGGAGAGACTAGAAATCACTGCCATATTAGCAGACTTATATGACATAGCAATTCAGTTCTCTTCTCTGTTTCTAATGAAACTTTCATGATTCTTCATAGTTAATTTTTGGAAAACGTCTTTCACTATTCCAATTCACCTTTGGATTTTTTTTTGTTACATTCTCCATTGTTTGTTATGACATTTCTTATATAGTTAAATTTTTGTACTTGCTTAATTTTGGCACCTCTAATTCCTCTTGCTAATGATCATACATTCTGTTATTTATAATTGATGACTTATTCTTTCTTCTCACTTTCCTTTATTATTTTGTCTAAGAGTTCCTGCAGTTTTATTTTCTGTGAATTCCATCAACACTCTGTCTTATGTTGCTAATCTTAGGTGCAACAATAATAAATCATGGTAGGACTTTGAGAGATATCTAAATGACAAATTGGGGACTTCAGTACTAAGATTTATCTTCTTATCAGAAACAACTGCACCAAAAAAAAAAAAAAAGATAACACCGCAACTTTTATTGCTGCTCAAAAGACAGGCTATGAAACACTTCAACAAAAATTTGCAGCCATTTTCTCAAGTTCTAAAATGAAACAGGTTCATTATTCCACATATTTTTCTAAATGATATCCATTGCAATTTTTCATGCTTAAGCAAATATTTCTTGGCTTTTCTCACAGCATTTACTGAATCTGGTGGGCTTTAGTAATTGCATAATAAAATTTCAGTACTTTTCTATTAATAACAGCCAATTTTTTTTACTAAAGTTTTAATATATTGCATATTTTCTTCTCTTTTCTTTTTAAATGAATAACTTATTTATTGGCACTTTGAAAAATTTTTTTATTTAGTAATCTAATCTAATTTTTTATTGAAAAAAAAGAAAAAGAGAGACAAATGGCTGTTGATAATAGAAACATCCCAAATTTTCCCATCATCATTTTTTCATTTTCTTTGTTGGAGTTTTTCCACTAAATTTTGGCTAATGTCTCCAAGCATTCTTCAGGCATATGTTGCATCTGGTGGTCAAGAATAAGGGCTTGATATGTTTTCTTGCAATTTAATTTTTTTTAACTGAAATTTTTCACAATTTTTCTGCTAATGTTCCTCAGCTTTCCTCAAGGAATTTGTTGCATCTGGTATACTTTAAAACTTGTTTAGTCATTAATATGTAGATGATATGAAAGAATAAGGAATCTTTCTTAAAAGACAACACTGAAGACCATTTAAAAAGTAGAAGTGACAAGGGAATAAGACTGTGAGGGCCTAAGACCTAAAGGTACCATTACTTTCTTTATTCATGTTCACCCAAAGCAAGGCCCAAGAGCCACTCAAGATATAGGGTTACTGACTGGTGTGTGATATGAATGTAAGAGGAGGTAGTAAGAAATGAAGATTATGAGGGCATAGAGGATAGAATATGACTGAACCTGGACTTGAAGAGGTTAAGATTGTAGCATTTGGGGAAGTATCCCCACAGGAATCTTTTCTACAAAGCAACTGTTGTCAAGAAGAAACTGTCTGAGTACACAACTAATTCCTCTCGTCTGAGCGATATTATGATGGACACAGAAATGTATCTTGACAATGCACTCAGTGCTTTTGTGTATGACTGAGTACTATTTGTGTCATGCAGAACAAAGATGGGCATTGCCAAGTGCCTCTTCTTGCAGTCGCCTAGAGATGCAGCATTAGAACCAATTTGGCACAGCGACAATCTCTTAAATTGTAGGGGGAAAAATAGTCTCACAATTTCAGACAGATTGACCCATTGGCTAAATCTTACCCAATTCTATTTATTGCACTCTTATTGATAAAGATTTCTTGGAATTTTGTTAATGCAGTTGTTTTTAGATAATCTATTTTTGTGATATTCATGAATATTAATACAAGAGAGTTGAATACAGAGGAAAGTTGTCTTTGTCTTAAAAAAGACTAAAATATTAACAGTCGTATGCAAGAAAAAGCACTAAAACACAAAATTTCTGTCCGGATTTCTGGGATTACCAGAAATTCGGACAGAAATTTTATATATTTATGTTTATATTATTTACATTTGGACTAATGTCCTGGTCTTTGTTGTGAGTTATCACAACATTTCTACCATTGTTTCCTCTGGCCCTCTTCAGATGTCGGTCAGCCTGGGTGATCTTAATTGAATTTCAAACTAAGCTCTTTATTCAATCAATAGTGGGTAGATTTGTTCTCATTTTGTTGTTTGTATCTTAGGATATCACATCTTGGTTGTTTCTTTGTTGCTCATCCTATTTCTACCAAATCTGAGAATATCTGTACGACCTGTCACATTATTACACTAACCAAAGCTTGTGTAATGTTTCTTGAAGATTTATGGGATGACAGCTCTCTACAGTTCTCTTTTCTTTATTATGAATGAATCTCCATGGCTTCTAGGGAAAGATAGTAAAGTGTTTTTCTTTTGTCATCTCTACTATTTTGAATTCAGAGTAGTCCTCCTCCTAGACTGGTCAACAATCAAGACTAGAGAGCCAAGTCTATCCAACTATTTAACTCACCATAAAATCCTGTATTAAGTATAAGTAAGTTAAAAATCCAGTAGTAATAGTAGGTTTCTAAAAAAATATCCATTTTTAATTAAATGTTCGTAAAAATCATCTGGTTCTTTTTATGACACCTTTCGTTGAATCCACTGCTTGTTGAGGTCAATAGCATTTAGGGTAATCAAGAGATTATCTATAGCAGTTGAAATCTATCAATTATTTGTTTTACAAAGTCTCTGAACCCTATTTTTACTATTTTTGTGTAGCATCAGGTTTCTAAGTTTTAATTTCAGAGTTTTACCCTTCCCCTAGACTGGTTGCCAACCATGGCCAAAGACTCCAGTTTGCTTTGCTATTTAGCCCATAGCTGTGAGAAGAAGAGATGGGCTCATACCTTTCACAAGAGTATTTGTGCAAAAGTGAATGTAACATACTCAACCAGAAATTGAACTCTCCACACTAATTTCTCTAAGGCCACGGTTCCATTCCCTGAACATTATAAGATTTCTGATATTAATCATAGGTTCCTAAAAATTTGGCATTGATTATCAGTTTCTACCCAGTAATACCTACAATCATACATATGGGACAGTAGGCATTAATTGGTCAACCCATAGCTTAAGAGAGAAAAGATGGATTCATGCCTTACTTGACAAATTATAAGCAGAAGAGGAGGATTTTCCAACAGATATTTGCCTGAAGAAGACGGATGATGGGCTAATCAAAAAAAAAATAAAAATAAGATTGTTCAAAATGAAAATCTGATTTGCAGATTTATTTCTGCCACAGCAGAGGTGAACAAAAACTTGAAGAGTTGAGTTTCTAAAGGGAAATAACTGAAACTAAGTTATCTAGAAAAGGCATGGCATGTGGAACTAGAAAAATCTACCCCGATGGAATAAATAAAGGTTTTGGTTCAAAATTGAAACATATATCATTTGAAGAAGGCTGGAGCATACAACGGCTGAAACATCATAAATATGACAATAAAGATGAGGACAACAGTCTAAACTATGTAAATAGTTACAATAGCTCATCTCAGAAATACAGAGAGATGATGAAAAACTGGCTTAAGAAAAGCTCTTGAATATAAAAAACATTAACAAAAAAAAACACACCAGAAAGCAACAGCTGAAATTTCTAGGGCACATAATGAGGAAAGAGGGCTTGAAAAATTTGACACTCACAGGACATTCTAATTCTGATTCATTTTCTATGACTTATCAACCTTTGCAGTTTATTTACAGCCAGAAAATATTTTTAGACAGTAAGAATTTTTTTTTTCTAGATAATAATAATTTAATGATACTAAAGTCTTACTAATTAACACATAGCTGGGGGAGAAGAGGTAGATTCATACCTTTCCCAAGTGTATTTGTGCATAAGTGAATATAACCAAACTCACAGGAATTGGAACTCAGCCTTCCAATTAACAATTCCGTGCTATTATCCATGACCCAACTTGTACATCTGAGCTTATAGCCCTAAATGGTCACCCACCTAAGTACTGATCAGACTTGATGTTGCTTAACTTTGGTGATTGTCCAAGAGCTGGTGTTTCAATTTAATGTGGCCATAATCCCTAAAGGTAAGTGGGACTGAAGAAAGCAGCACATAGTCTTCCTAATGAGCATGTGGAAAAGGTTGGCAGAACATGGATTAGGAGATATACCTACTAAGGGTTACAAAGGACAGGAAGTTGTGGAGAACCATGATCACCAAAGTCCCGAATGGACATGACATATAGAACAAGAAAAAATTCATTTAACTGGAGTATTTTATAAACTTATAAGAAATACTTCAATCCTAAAATATCCTTTGAAAAAAAAAAAAAAATCATTAAATGTAAGTTAGGCAAAAGAATATAAATGAATCAGGAAATAAAATATTGCATGTCAGGTCTTAAAAAGTTTTTCATTTACAACTCTTAATGTGGGCTAAATATACCAAAAATGAAAAGTAATTTGAAACGGACGCAAATGCTGAAATAAGAAGATTTGTGGAGAAAGTTGCAAGATGTCGTAGACTATCTGCTAGCATTCGGCTTAATCTATGAAACGGCATTAGAAGAAGAGGAAAATCTAGAAGTTGCTTGAACATTTCAAGAAAAGCTGTCAAAGATAAGATGGGTTAATACGACCACATCAAGGGATTATTTCCATGGAGAGAGTCTGAAGGAACTCAACAGCCAAAAGATTTAGTCAGGGGGTCAGAAATAAGGCAGTTCCATTTTGGCAGTTATTCAAGCTTAGAGTGAGTTGCAATATGAGTGAATGAACTGGTTAGAGAAAGGTGAGGCAAAACAGAGAAAGAAAGTGGGTGTGTATTGTAAGTGGTGGAGGATTGCCGGGAGAAATTTGTAGGATAGCCTTGATTCACAGGTGAATGGTTGGTCATGGAATCAACCTTGGGTCTTTTCATTAATGTGTTGGCTGCTGCTCGACCATTTGTTAGGTCATATTAGTCCTCTAGTATGTCACAGAAGACTTGTGGCAAGTTAGGTTTCTTTTTATATTGAGTGCAATTATTTCAAGTGGGACACAATTGTCATCTCTGTGAAACACAGCAATATCTTCAGCCATATGTTTATTGTCTTTTTTTGCTTAAGTTGGGAAGTGTATTCATGAATTATATAAAGTAAGTAAAATCTTCCCATCTCTCTCTTTATATATATATATATATATATATATATATATAAACAGAGATATCATGTATATACTAATAAATTTATATCATACCCCATATATACAGTAAGACATGCAGTTTCAGTGCATGAAACTCAAAGTGTGTGGGGTATTATATATATATATATATATATCATAAAATATACTTTTAAAATACATACATATATATATATATATATATATATATATATATATATATATATATATCTGAACTCAGTACCTGAAGATTACATTGTGCATAAAGCATATTGTGCCACTGATAAAGATATAAATAGATACAAACATTTTTAATGATATAGTTTACTCAGCACCTGAAGATTGCATTGTTCATGAAACAATGTGTTGTGTTACCGGTGAGGAAAAAAAAATGGATATTTATGTATAAATTATTGCTCTGTAAACATCAGTACTCAATGGGTGATATATATATATATATATAGATATATATATGCAGATATGGAGAAAAATAAGAAAGAACATGTTAGGTAAATAATCCAGAGTTCTTTAGTATTTTTGTGACAGTTCAGAAAACTCACTCTGAATTATTCTGATCATAAAAGAACTCCTGAATTTGTTGGTTAGGGCTTCAGATTCAATACAGAAGCATACATCAAGTGCCTTAAGGAGATAGTGCTGCCCTGGGTCAGAAGGTGGCTGCTGGATGACCCTATATCTGGAAACAGGACTCTGCACCATGACAAGCAAGCAGGAGAACACAGTAATGGCTGTCAGCAACCACATCATCCCTTACATCTTTTTCATAATATACATGTCCATCTGTGCACACGCATATATATATATATATATATATATATATATATATATATATATATATATATATTAGTAAATATTCACATATGCTCCTGGTATTATAAAAAACATGTATGAAAATGTGATGAATTATCTGATGCTAAACAAGCATGATGGTTTGCATGTAAACAGCCATTTGCAATATGGAAAGTGCACATGTACAAGTTCAAGCCTTATGACACCATTGGCTGATGAATATTCATGAGTTCATTGTGTATTTAAGGACTTGCTTGAATTGGCAGACAGTTTGCTGCCAGCAAACATTGAGAGAAGTTTTGATGTGGTTATGATCTATGGTAGACCATGCATTCCACAATTTATAGTGTTGGAGTGAGTTACTCTTCTTTTCTCAGTATCAAACACATATGGAAGTTTATCTCTGTCTGCATTTGCATAACAGAATTGACCTGCTTGCATGACTAAGCAGAAATATTCTTTGTATATTTTCCTTATTTAGTTGATATGCAGACACAAAAGAAAGGTTTGAGAAATTACAAAACTTTTAGCGTTTCATATTGAAAATTTTGTGATTTCCAAAAAAACTTTATTCTGTTCACACATAATGGTGTCATAAGGCTTGAACTTGTACATGTGCATAAAAAGCATAAAAAATATACAAAGTATATTTTGTTATTAATGTAATGGAATAACCTGTCACCCCCCCCATGAGTGACTACAATGTAGGTAGTAATTACCTATATGTATCCATAAGTCAATGGACTACAGAGACTAGCTGCGATCTGTTTCAGCTAGACAGTTGAACCCTCTGCCTTTGGGCAGATAGGAACCCGGATGAGGTCCACTGAAGGGCAGAGTCTCGTTCGGGGAGGTAGACTGACCCTGAACCCATTTATATGGGTTCCTTAGGGAATATTTTTGGCTGAGCCTATGGGCTCAGAAACCCACATTAAACCGAGCCTTGTGCCATATGTAACCCTCGTGGGTGGGATGGCTAAATATTACTAGCTGGAATCCGTTGAGTATGATTCAGACTTACTTGAGAACTACTGACCTTCCAATAATAGCACTCACTACTTGATTGACTTGCGACAACCTTGTGCATAACTGTTACCTTTTTCTTATTGTACTGGTTTTTTACAATAAATCTCTGCTTATTTTATCCACCTTGTTTTTCAAGTATATATTCCTATTAGCACAGAATATAAAAGTTATCCATTTCACTGCTAGTGGAGCGGTCATGTTTATACTGTAACAGCAGCAAGAAAGCTGGCATGATCAAGCTCAAACTTCAATCATATGACTGCAATAACAACAACAATGAGCATGCATGAACAGAAGGCAGTGTAACAAACAAAGATATGTCATGTGACGGTGTGGATAATTTCTGACTTACCCTTGTATTTAAGTCTAAATAGATATGGCAGATTGAGAAGAAAGGAGGATGGTAAAGGGTTAGAAGTTACTTAGAGCAACAAAATACAGGTAGCTGTGAAGAGTCATTTTTGTAATGCCCATTTGTAGGAGAGACTTTGTAAATCACAGATACAATAATAGAAACACTTTCAAAAAACACTTGGTCAGACACTACTAATTCTCATATATATATTTTTCCTTTACTCATCACGTGATCTTATTATTTCAAGATGAGGCTGACTGTTCTTGCACTCTGACAATCCATGTTCAAACCCACGTATCGGCAACGACAGTCATGAATGCCCACTTCCCTAAGAATATAGCATTTATCATCTATACAATCTCATGGATCTGGTTGTGATAATACAAGCCTGTCTTAACATGCATGATGATATCCAGTGTACTAATATGAGACGATGACTTTTAATAGAACCTTTATCTTGTAACTCGTATATGTATCGATCTGCATATACAATCATTTACCGCAATCCAACTGCATTACTTGTACATTTAATCTTGATTAAATTGAAACATTTTCAAGGTGTGGTAATTTTATTCCCCCCACCCGCGGCGTGTATAGACAGACAGGAAGAATGAAAATAAATAGAAGTATTTTCTCTTTAATTACACAAACAGAAAATTAAGTTCTTTGATATGTAAAATTTCACAACATAATTCAAATATGCCAATTTAAAAAGCAACATATTCTCAATAGCAGCCTTTCAACTGGGAATATGATTGGTTGAATTCTATTTGGGCAGGAATCAGTTTGGCCAATTAGGAAACATCAAACAGCAATTGGTGCCAACTTAAGTGGCAAAATGGACTTCTCAAGCTTTGTAATTATTTTCAACTTAATATTTTTACTTTTTTTTTTTCTTTTTTATTTCAGAAAATGCATGAATATTTTCAGAAAATGATTTTATTACTTTCAAAATAACTTATATTGTTTCACTAAGATGAGTTATTGTATTAAAAAAACAAAACAAAAGGAAATATAATGAGAGATTGTAAATAGCTTTCAAAATTTACTTCTTGCTAGTTTCTTATTTTCTGATGAGAAACTTTTAAAAAAAGATGCAACAAAAATTACAGTTATTTTCAAAGAAAATTCCTTTAAGCATTTATTCTTGTTTGTTTTGTATGCATTCAGCCATTTGAAAATAAATTCTCAATAAACAGTACTCTCTGATTTTAAAGAAAAGCTCACTAAAGTGTAAAATATAGAAGTGAAAATAAATACAAGATCAGTAAACAAAAGTTTTCTGAGAGGCCATTTAGAAATATTATAAATATAAATTAAATATCAGCATATGACTTATTTTAAAATCATGTATAAATTATTTATGAGTCCTCAGAAGACATAACCAGCTGTCACAGAAAAATAAATTCTATTCTCCTATTCTTTAACTGTTACCTGGAGTTCTGAAATATGTTAATTATCTAAATGTTGATACAATTATTTTAATACTAGAATTTACCTACTACAAGGCTCGTGAGCCACTCAAAATGAATGATTATCAAACCATATAATAACTATCAATGTGAATTTAAATTTATATATTTATTCAAAATATTCCCTGTCCCATCTGTAGCTGGAAGGGAGGTAAATCAATTCAAGTTAGTCAATTTATAAGTAATTACTTCTTTTCTTTTTATGTGCCATGTCCTTTCAGGACATAGGCGATCATGGCTCTCCACTTCATCGTATCCCTTGTCAATAAGTTTTGTGTTTCTACCAACACCCCCAGACTACGTTCTGCCATCTATTTCCTTAAGCCCCCCCCAGGTATGTCATGCATTGCTTTCCCTTGTCTCTTTTCCCCTCTATTTCACCTGTGAGTATTCACTTAGTCATTTTCACAATCTATACAAATATTCATCAAATATTCATGCATTTAGACAAAATTACTTCTCAAGCAAAATGAACCTTTAATTAATCATTTCCTTTACTCTTGTGTTTCTTAGATTGCAGTCTTATTTGTTCAAGCCTTTTGTGTGGGGCACTCAGATACCTTTGTCTATTAAGTGACCATTTGCTTCAATTTTTTTTTTTCATCCTGTAGAAGAGAAGATGACTTACTTTGTGAGGCAAAGTGAGCATGTATATGCCTGGCGTGCAAAATGAGTGAAGGAAAGGAAAAAAGAAATATGGCCACCCTAATACCTTAATTTAAAACAGACACAGTCTTGTAAATACCAGAATTGGTGAGAGTGGTTGGGTGTATCTAATTTTTTTGTGAGATCAGCTCGACATAAAAACACCATGTGAGAGAGAAAGAGACAGAAGATGCTCGTGAACTTGGTATTGCGTATATGGAGAGACTTTGTCAGTTGGGGAATAATACCATTAGGATGCAGGGAATGACAGAGAGTGAAAGAGAATAAGAAAAATTTAGTGAGGAGGAAGTAGGAAAGGACCATAATGGAACAGTATTCAGGGAGACAAGGTAGTGACGAAGAGTGAGAAGAAGGTAGTAAGCATAAACTACAAGTAAACAGAATGCATGGTCATCAGTAAGAGGATGAAATCGAAATGCAATCTGAAGGTTGAGAACATTAGAATCAAGCAGACATGGAAGTTTAAATGCCTGGGAAGCATCATGACAGAGGACGGTAAGTGTGACACTCAGATCCGTAGGCATATTGGGATGGCCAAGGACACATTCCAAAAGTTGGGTAGAGTACTGCGAGACAGGAGGATATCTTTTATAACAAAGAAAAGAATACTGAACTGTTATGTGACACCCTGTCCTTTACGGCAGCAAATGTAGGACAATTTTCTCAAGGATGAAGAAGAGACTCGAGGCAACAGAGATGTGGTTCTACAGAAGGATGCTAAGGATATCATAGACTGAGCATGTGAGTAACGATGAGATCTTAGAGCGGTTGCGAACAAGGAGGAGGCTTATACTTAATAGCAGGAAGAGGCAGCTGAAGTTTATGGGACACAAAATTGAAGAAGGAGGGCCTGGAGAATCTGATACTCATGGGTCGATTAGAGGAAAATAAAGTCAAGGGAAAACAATGTGTGGCATACCTGGCAGGCTTAAGCAAGTGGATGACAGAATGTGGTCTGGGGGAGGAAGCATAAGGAAGAAAATTGTTGAGAGCTGCAAGGGATAGAGGGAGGTGGAGAGCCATGATTGCCTATATCCTGAAAGGACATGACACTTGAAAAGAAAGATTCAGGGAGATAAAAAATGGTGATGTTTTTTAAATAGGCTTTTTCATCACCATCATTATCATTCCGTTGCTAATGTTTTTTTCTTGTGAGAGATATTCTCTATAATTAAGATATAAATCTAGATATTTTCTAAAATAACTTTCATTGGTGAATCTTGTGTGATACATGATGGACCTGATGGATGAACCAAAGTATGGATTTTATCTAATGCAAATGTGCCTGTAGTTAAAAAAAACAGCAGCAAGGAGGTGGCTGTGTGATTATATGGGCTTGAATTATCAACCGAACCAATGTTTGCCCAGTCAAACTGAACATTGCAAACTATTGTGATTTCATTGATAAGATTGTCTTTGAATGGTACAAGTTCCAGTCTTGCAGTTTCAAAATGAAACGTGTATTTATGCTTGACGATGATCCTTCTCATGAATATAAGGATATCAATAAATCTTTTAACGTAACCAGTTTACAGGAGAGAAGATAATGGAATGACTACCATCAAGTCTCATTCTGAATCCAATTAAAAATCTATGGTCAATTATGAAGATAAGATTATATGAAGGTGGCAAACAATATGACAGCAAACAGGCCTAAGGGAAGCAATTAAAATTACCATGTTGGAAACTGAACCTGCTGATATAAAGAACTTAAAATTGCTGACTGTTATTAAGAAAGGACATTATATTAAGTTTCAAAGACTTATTATATATGTTTGCTATTTGTTCTATAATTCATGTTGATCAATTGTTGATGATTTTATTACCTTGTTATTGAAGTAAAAAGTGATTTTATGGTTTTGCATTAAAACTTCAGACTGTAGTTTTTATAATAAATCCAATAACTTTAATAAAAGTTGTTGAAACTACCAAAAAATTTAACTTAAGCTTTGTTTTGATGCCTAAATTAATTTACTCCATTAATAAAATGTTCAAAGCAAGTTTGAGTTATTGAGGTTTATGTGATTTGCGTAATAACCTCAGATGCACTGTATATTTGAAAAATTAACTTGATATTGTTTTCTTGTAGATAGTTTTAGTAAATTTGAATATAAATATAGTGTTCGATGTTAATGTACTTTCTTTTTAGACGTTTCTTTAAAAAATTGCTACTTGTGGAAAAGAAATCTCATCTAATAGCAAGCAATATATAATTTATTTGCACAAACAGAATAATGGCTACCAAAAATTAGCATCTAGACTGATATTAAGCAAAAATAGTGTTGCCAAAATTGGAAGAAAAGTAGCAAATTGGAAGTGTATAGAAGTGACCAGGTCAATCATGCAAGCTGACCCCAAGATCTGTTCGTTATAAAAGGTGACTGAGAGATGAAGACCCAAGAAAATTGGCTATGGATGTTGTTAATAAAGTGAAAAAAAAATGTGTGTGCCATGAATATTTCAAGGATAACAATCATTCTCAGTATAAGGTAAGCTAATATGGCAAATGACTGCATTGGAAATCAATTCAGATTTTGAGACACAAAATCATTCAAATTTTATACACAAGAATAAAGATAAAAATTTTTTATGGCAGCTTACTAGGGTTAGAAATCAAACTATTTATGTCTGATGCCATAAGTCAAGTAGTATTTGGTCTCAACTGTTGAGAATGGTGTTGGTTAGATTTTGTTTAATGATGTGTCAACACTGATGGATCATTTTACATCAACCAGGTGAATACATATATTAGATATACATATTTTTGTTTTATCCAGTAGTTGGAGTTGCTCAGTTTGGTAGCTACAATTTATTTTAAATATTTTGTTTAATGTGTCAATTTCTAATGGTTAAACCAGTTCTTCTTTATACCCATACATAAACAATTTTTAAGACCTTTAAAAATTCATATATCTTTTAGACACCCTATTTTCTAGCCAAGAGCATCATCTTCAATGTTTTTATATTTTGATATTGTGATATTTACTACATATATGCTTATAGCTTTTACATTCAATCAGAATGTACTTAACCGACAATATATGATTGCAATGGGTACATTGAGTTATATCTTCAGCTCTTAGCAGGTTTACAGGAGTTAATCTTGTATGTCTCCTCTTCACATTTTTAGTAGTGTTGTGTTTTCCTGTCTGATGCTTGCTTGGTGTTTATAAAGATTATTTCCTGAGAATGTGTCCCATATTGCTTTGCTTTTTTTTTTTTTTTTTTTTACAAAGTCATTAATTTTCTTTTTAAAATTTGTATGCATAATTTTTTTTATATCTGCCTATATCTCTGAAATGATATTATGATTATTTACATTATTTGGACTGTTATTCTCATTTTTATTGCCATGCTCACAATGTTTCGACTGTTGAACACTCCAGCCTTCTTCAGGTGATTAGAACTTCAAACTGAATGTGGCATGTGGAACTAGAACAATCTACCCTCATGGACAAAATAAAGGGATCAGTTTAAAATTCCAATCACCTGAAGACGGCTGGAGTGTACAACAACCAAAACATTGTGAATATGGCAAAGAAGATGAGGATAACAGTCCGAATAATGTAAATAATGTAAGTAATCAAAATTATTATATTAGTTTTTTCCAGGTTACATGTTTCTTTTTGGCTAGTCCACCTGCTTTTTCATTTCCTTCTAATACCAACATGGCCTGGTATTCAGAGCATGGCATTGAAAGCATAATATTCTGGCAGTGTATGTACTCTGATAGCATTGGTAAGCTGCCTTTCAGTGACAGAATCATGAATGTTGACGATTACATCCAAATATTGAAAGCTATGTTCCAGTGAGATAATAACCCCAGATAAGAAGACATGAAAATTTCTGAAGAAGCAAAATCCAGTTGAACCCTTGTGGAATGTACTTAAATATTAAGTAAAAAAAACAAAAAAAAACTTTCTAACAATACAAAATTGGAAGACTGCATAGTGTTGAAGTAGAGATTCTTGTTAAAATCCAAAGTATCTGCAAATTTATTGGTCCTCAGCTGGCATGTCATTTTCAATCATTTTCCTATCACTGTTACAGATACTTTGTGCCTTTTCTATACTTTCATGGTAATTGTTCTAATGAAGTTTCCTCTATGGTACCCTATGGTACTTAGTCTTCATGAATTTAAACACAGTATGAGATTAGCAGCTCTCTTCATTTTACAGTTGAAAAGGCTAGATGTAATCATAAATTCTAGGCTAAAAGTTTCTTTGCATGCACTTCTCATTTTTGGAACCCTGTTCCACCTTCTTGCTTCCCATTCAACTTTGTTCTTCAAAGATGTAAACGCAATGTCAATCATCTTTTGTCTTTTTAATTCTTCTTTTTTTTTATTATTCTCACTCCTTAATAGTATTTTGTAACACTCAGTAAAACTATGTGCCTTAGTGGCTTTATTGCCTTGCTTGGGGTGAAATGATTAAAACATATCTTTAAATAAGAAAATGACAAATCTTCAGAGAGAAATTACTAAACATACTTATTGTATAATTCATGTTCTGTTTAGTAAGTTTTGAAAGACAGATCTTTGTAAATAATCTGTGATAAATATTTTCTTTTTTATCAGTTACTTTTCCACAACTATAACATAGCTTCCCTGTGCCTTTTCTATAAATACTTTCATGGTAATTGTTCTGATGAACTTTCCTCTATGGTACCCAGACTTTGTGAATTTAAGTGCAGTACTAGATTGGTGTCAATTTACAGTTTAAATAGCTTGTTGTAATCCTAAGTTCTATGCTAATAGTTTTTTCCTTTGTACTTCTCATTTGTAAAACTCACTTTTAGCTTCTTTCTTCCTTTGATCCTGAAAGGTTTATATGCAATCTCAATCATTATCTTCCTTTTCTTTTATTGTTCTTGCCCCTTAATGTTTCTTTCTCATATTCTCAAACACTCAGTAACCCCTTGCATCCTAGTGGCTTTATTGCCTTGCTTGGAGTGAAATGATTAAAAATAAGTGGAATAATATCAAAAGTGTGATAGGATTTTTAAGTAAAAATAAAAGAAAATTTATTTACTTTTTAGTTCCATTAACTTTTGATATTCTTCAAGCAACTTCATAATTCCATCTTCTCAAAACCTTTCCTTTCACAGAAAGAAAAACTGTTCTGAACTTTTGCTATCCTCCAGGGAACTGAATTGAATTTTTTTTCTTTTCATTAGAACAACTCTGTAAAGAGGAGAGTTATTGATGATTTGAAAGTGCAATGTCACATTACAGTGGCAGGTGAGTGAAAACCTCCCAGCCAAGATACAAAATTTTTATCAGCTCATCAAATAAACAGAGTCAAGTATTATCCTGAGTGATAGTAAAATCCTTTCTATTAATTATGGATGGTTTTCACCAATTACCAACTTCAGTTCATTCAAAGTGGGAGCAGTACTTGTTTGAATTAATCATTTGGGAAGTATATTGTAGAAGACTCTCTTTAAATTCAACCACAGAAAACAACTTTCCTTATGTTCCCTTCCAATACCAATGTACAGATAATGAGATTGAGGGAAGGACAATGCGATGCTGTAAGTATTCATATCTGGGATGAGATTGATTTTGAACAAAAACTACAAAGTATTCCAAGAAGTTGAACTCCAAAAGAGAAACTATGATCTGGAATTGGAATGCAAGCACTCATGGCACACATCCTGAATCCATCATAAAAATTCAGGATAAGGAATTAGTACTAAAACCTTCAAATACCTTGGTGTATGGATCAGCTATAAAAAATTGTCAAAAGAATTTAGCGACTCTGTTTTGGGACAAAATTTCAAATTTGTCATTTCTTTCCTCTACACCAGTATTTTAGTATTTATTAATGTTCTCTTCCCTGTATCCACTTTGTCATTCATTCATTCCTTCCTTTCTTCCTTCCACAACTGTACGTATCATACGATGTACCCTAATGGAAGACACCTCTCATCTGTATGATGATCTAGTTATAATTGCAAGTCAACAATCAACTTGCCTGGATGATAAACATATTAGACATATGGGCATCTTAGAATGCAGAATAGAAGACTAACACTCCTGGATGTCCCTCCATGATTCTGTCCAAGTACGCCAATATTATGTAAAGTTGCTAATGACCCAATTTCTTGTGGGACAACAATGAAGGATCTCTTTTAACGGAACCACACACTTGCCTTCTCTCAAATTGAAGTCCTATATGCCAGACAAAGATGAACTCTCTTTCATCAAAAGTAAGGAAAGTCTTGTTCACTATTTTTACCATTTGACTAGTTCTGGTTCACTATATTTGCTACAAAAATTTAGTATAGGAAATTGAAACAGAACACTCTGTGTGAAAGGTAGTTTCACCCAACACAACAAGTTTCTGTGAAACTGAAACATTAACCCAGCAGCCAGTGCTACTGTCCAATATCTTTCAAAAATATATTTTCAGGAAAATAGATTTCTCAAGTCCACTGATTACAGTATTGATGAGGGCTTCTTCACTAAACTTTTGTTTAAGGTAGTGTGAAAAGACAACATCTTGATTATATCATTAAATTCTCTTTGTGTTTATATGCAATCTATTTTTGTTGTTGAGCTGTTGGAAGTCATCAAGTAATATGGTTTCTCTTATTTGTTACAGTTCTTTGTGACTCTGTAGTGCTAGTCCATGAGGTGAAAAGGAGAAGGATGATCCTCTCTACAAGGCTCATTCGCTCAAAGCCACTTTTAATATTTGATCCAAGAAATCAGTTGTATCCAGCTTATAGTTTAAGCATTTCTGAATAGGTTGATCATGAAGCATGACATGCATATGAAAGTCTTGATCTGATTAGCCTTTTAAAGAACATGACTCAAATTTTTTAAGTTAATGTTTTGGTTTTGGAGGAATTTGTGATGATGGTGAAACTATACCTAATGCAAACTATTCAAAGTAAAATTTCCTTATTACTTCTACTAAATGTGTTATAACTGATACTCGTACAGAAATATTTCAAGTGTTTACCAGAACCTAGCAGATGATCTCTCCTCTGACTTTGCTCACACAACTTAATAGGGAGGAACAACTTCTTTCTTAAACGTTCACTCTATACAAGGTCCATGGGCCAAACGAGGTAGATGGTTATGTTAAAGTGTAGTTTATATGGATATGAGGAGAAGATAATGGTTAATTTGAACAGGTTAAGATTGTAGTGATCAGGGAAACATCCTCTTGGAAGACTGTTCTACAGATTAGTGGTTTATGGAAAGTAGTTGAACTTACTTCTTGCGGATTGAATACAGAGAGAATGCAGATTGTTTACTACAATGTTAGTAGCATAACAGTTCCTAGCCATGAAGGTTAGACCTAGCAGAACAAAGGAATGTAATTTTTCCAAGCACTTTCTATGTAAGTAATGACAGAGTAGTAAGTGACTCACCTGTGAGAGAAAGGGTGAAAAATAATTCTTCTCCAACAAGGACAGGGAAATGCTTTTGAATTCTATCAAGACTAGAAAGTGAGAATTGGGCATCTCCTACCTAAATATTACAACAATACTCCATATTCAGCCTGATTTGCCTATTATAAAGATAGAGGATAGCATGAGAAGTCGGGTACTTACTGGAGTGATACAGGGAGCCAATCATTTTACCTGCATCTTAAGCAATGTATATAAGAATTCCACTTGAGGTCAGGTGTGAATTTGAGGACAAATATTCTCTCAAGAAATGGTGCTTCCTTGAGGGAATATCCATTCATCATAATTGGCGGTAATTCAGGGTCTGACTGATAGTGATGGAATGTAACTAGTGAAATGGCTTGTAACATTCACTACCTCCAAAGCTAAGTGAGTAACATTTCATCATCACTGAGCAGACACTGAATTTTCCCTAATCATGAATGATTGTACTCTCAATGAGGCTGTTGGGACACAAGCTCACACCAGAACCTATGGAACTCCATTCACTAAAGACACTGGAAAAATGGGTAGCTTCCTGTACTGTTCCAGAAATTACCTGATTTCTCCTGCCATGCTCTATTTCTGCAATAACCAGATCAGAAGAAAAATGGAGTACAGCTGCCACATCTGAGCTGGAGCTGTCCCATCCTCACTTTCCAG
The DNA here is from genome assembly GCA_903632075.3 of Acanthosepion pharaonis. Classification (NCBI taxonomy): domain Eukaryota; kingdom Metazoa; phylum Mollusca; class Cephalopoda; order Sepiida; family Sepiidae; genus Acanthosepion; species Acanthosepion pharaonis. The sequence continues at coordinate 372,199 of CAHIKZ030000899.1, read as the reverse complement.
CCTTGGCTATATTTGAAGGTGTTTGTGCAATCTACTGGGTGATGAATTGTTTTCCACCCTACAACCCCTTTCTCACAGAGAGAAAGCTGCTATTCTCTTGCTCTTCTACTCTTATTTTTATGGCAGATGTTCAGGCGAACCACATTCCCTGGTTCCACCAGTCCAGAAGACCTTCACAGCTAGGAGCTGCCATGCCACATACACTGACTTGACTCATCCTCATTCTCTTCCTATTCCATTGGTAAGGAAGAAGTTCCACTCCAACAGCTTCTTCTACAGAACTGTTGCAATATGAAAAGGACACCAGACGGGATGCTTCTCTGATCACTATGAATTTAACCTCTTCAAGTGTCAACCGTTATCTATCCTACATATCCTCTTAATATATAATCCTTGATCACCCCCCTATACACATTTACAAGCTCCCCATCAGGTCTTGTTTTGAGTGAACAATAGTAACAAAAAAAAAAAAACCTTGAATTTTTATCGTGCCTTCAATTCCAAATTCAATTGTTTCTATTTATCTTGATTCCCTCTTCTTGGAACATTTTTTTAAGAATTTTACCCCAAGCAAGGTGGGAGGGCCACTAGCACACAGGGGATAACAGAAAGTGAAAGTAAGAGAAAAGATCGGGTATAGGAGGTATTGTGGAAAGGATAAAAAATGAAAAGGGGTTCAAGTCAACAGAAGTAGTCAGCACTTGATAGAGAATAGTTAAAGGTCTTCTACATGCTGCGACTGTTTCAGGATATTGGGAATCATGGCTCTTCACAATTTCCTGTCCTTTGTAGCTCTTAATAATTTTTTTTACCTCTTATAAACCCTGTTCTATTATCCATTTACTCAAGTTCACTATGTAGGTAATGCATTATTTTCCTCTGTCTCTTTTACCTTCAATCTGTCCTGTGAGTATCAAATTTTCCATGTCGTCTTTCTTCATTATATTCCCTATAAATTTCATTTATCTCTATCAGACGTTGAGTGTCTGTTCTTTTTGCATCCATTTTCCCTTAAACTTTGCCATTTGTCACATATTCAGCCCATGGTATTCTTAGCATTTTTCAATAGAACCACATTTCAGTTGTTTCAAGTCACTTTGTCATCTGTGAAGAGATTGTCCAGTATTCACTACCATGCAGAAAGATTGATATTACATAACATTTCAGATCTCTTTTCTTAGTTTCTGATTAAATTTTCCAGTTTCTTGATATTTTTCTTAGCTTTTTCACTATCCTAATGTGCATTTGGATTTCAGTATCCCACTTTTGTCCTCTGTTAAAACACTTTCCAGAAATGCCTTAACTATTAATATATGAAAACATTAAAATTAAATTAAGGGGCAACCCACTGTTTATTGTATTGCCAACAAACATTTTTTTCTATCTTATTTATAACATGAATGATTATTACTTGTGTAAAAGTTATCTGTACGTGTTTACGCTTTAAGTTTTGAGGCATGGTGGAGTAATGGATAGTGGCTTGGATTGAGGAATCAGAGAGCTGAGTCCGAATTCCAGTTGAATCTATGACATTAACTTACATGCTAATAACCGTGGAAAAGTATGAATCCTCTTCTTCTCCCCCCCAGCTATGGGTAAATAGCAGGACAGGCCAGGTTCTATAGCCTTGATGGCAACTGGTCTACTGCAGAAAGAAATGGCAACCTACTCCGGGAAAAAGTCCACCTCGTCAGTCATGTATCGAAAGATACTTGATCACTTAAGTGTGTATCACGCAAGGCATATAACTGACTGGTTAAAATATAATGCAAATGGCTGCATTGTGTTTTAACTATTTACATCTCATTTTGTTAACAGTCCAAAGTTGAATGAATGTCAATTCACATGCTAAGAATTGTGGAATAAATTGCATTTCAAGGGCATTTTTACACATTGGCATTAAGGTTGAAACAAAATTTTTTGTTGATAGTACCTTACCATCCTTTGACATGAATGGTCTCCTAGATTTGTAATCGTTTTTACAGTTAGTGTGGAGATTACTGTTGTATCAATGACCAAAATCTAAAAGAAATTAGAAGAGGGGCTGTGAATTTTTGTCATATGTTTATCTATGACATTTTGCTCAGAGAGTGGACAGGTTAGTCTTCAAGAGAGAAATGTTGTAGTAACAAATATATTGATATACTTTATTATTAACTGGGATTTTCTTGCAAAAAGGAAATGTAAAAATTAAATTTAACAGAAATGATGTGGTAGAAGCAATATATATTAATGCTTGTTTGGATACCTTGAAATAGTGTGATGGCTAGCAAACTTGTCTTGCTAGAACAGTTATGACTGAATAATGAGTTTGATCTTCACTGGGTGCCACATACTTTCACCCTTGTGCCACATCTAAGCTATGATTGGAAAATCACTATATTGATGCTTGCTATGATTGACACATATACAGAGTAACTTTTTTGAGGGGGAAAAATTCTTAGTTACAACAAGTTTTTTTTTTTTTTTAAATCATTTCACCCCTAGCAAAGTGATAATTCCACTAGGACACAGCCGGTTACATGGAGTGAAAGATCAAGAAAAAACATTAGTAAGGAGAAGTGAAGAAAAGAACAATTAAGGAACATGATTCAGGTAGACAGAAGATGACAATTGGCGCTACATTTAAATTTTTGAAGACTGTCGGTGACAGGGAAACAAGAAATCAAAAGATTGAAAGTTTATAATTTTTTAATGTATCATACATCTGAAGGTGTTGTATATGAACAGATTATATTTTGATTTTACATCTATGCAGTTGGAGTGCATCTAGTTAAAAAAAACATTATCAATAAAATTTGTATAAATCAAAGTGCAAATGTGTTAAAATGCCCTTGAACTGTAAGGTCTTGTTTGCCATGTGATGTTAAAATCTACTCCGCAGTAAATAGAATGGAAAGATACATCTTATATACTATATATTCACATGTATTTGTTGATCTATTTGTCCATTTTTAGATATTTTTTTAATGTACAAATAATTCATTGTTTACCTAAAGCAGGCGAGGCTATAAAAAATAGAAGGAAAAATTTTTTTTCACATAAATTCTTTTTTAAAAAAAAAATCAGATAAAAATATGCATTATGGGGATATCTATAGACAAACTAATGTTGACAGAAAAAAAAAAATTTAGATGTGATGATGCTTGGGGAGAAACCTTGACAGTTGAATATTTGCTAATTAAAAGAATTAAACATTTTCAATCAAATTTTGTCAGGTACAAAAGATAAAGAAAATGAATAGTTTGAATTTACCAGTGAAATTTCTTGCTTTCTTAAAGGAAAATAATGGATTTCTTACAAGGTTTATATGAAGTGTAAAAAAACAAAAAAAAACAAGGACAGACAACTCAAGTGAAAAAGCTGCAAGAATATTTTAAGTAACATTGTCAAAGACTTAAAAGTAAAAGCGAGAAAGTAAAACTTTCTGATTTAAAGAATCTGATAAAAGACAAAACAATCAAGAAAAAAAAATGATACAAGTACTTTAGAATAAATGAGGATGTAAAAATGGACATTTGTTTTTCACATTTAGGAAAATGAAAAAAAAAAATGAAGTGAAAAGAAATTCTATTCTGAGAACAGATTCAATATGAATAAAATGTTTTACTTAACTTCCTTTGATTCTATATCAAAGCAGAGAAGCTCACAGATTTGATTTCACTCTATCATTTGTATGGCTCTTGGAAGAAAGACAGTTCTTCATAAACACATAATTATGTTTGTGCAACTGTGTGTGATACATAGATGCCTCCTCATACGCTTGTGAGAATCAGTTCCCTACCAGTGGTATGAGACTTTTCAAGTAATATGAAATAATGTTATACACAAGGATAAACAAAGGACTTGGGAATACAGTGATCAATAGAAGATGTGCTGCAAGTTAATTGAAATAATGGAAGATGAAAGGATTGAAACAATGCTATCAGGTTTGAAATAAGAGAAACAATCATTGGCTGAAATAAAGCCGAATACTTTGATGCAGGTTCATTATAAACTCAAAGTTGGATTCAAGAAGAGGAGATAAGAATTATTTTGGGGTAAAGCTGATAGACTTTGCCAGCAAAACCAATTTGATCAAATGAAAGATATATAGATTCAGTGATAGATATTTTGATATGGCAGTAATGAAAAAAAATTTATAGCTGTGATGGTATAAAATGCAAAAATCTCATGGACTTGATTCACAGTTAAATCTATTACTTTTTAGACAACTTCAAAATACATTGACAGAAAGCAAGAAGAAAAAGCTACCAACTATTTGGTTATCAGAAAAAGAGACAGCCCAAGGTGTGAACTATCTATTCAGGATGTTATAATCAGAAGAAAAGGATGCATTTTCTCACTGGGTTTATTCAAGATTTAATTATCAGAAACTGTTCTTTTTTTATGATTTATCAACCTTTTGCATATTGTTTAAAGCCAGAAACTATTTTTTAGATTGTAAGAATTTTTTTAGAGATAAAAATGATAATGATCATTATTATGAGTAAAAAATTGTTTGTTATTTTATGCTTTATTTCAAGATAGAACAAAGGCTTACAACCAAAAATAGTTATGGTGAAACTGTTTAAAAATAGTTGGATCTATTTCAAGTTGGAAACAGGGTAATGGACACATATATTTCAGAATGATCTTAAACATGGATATTTCTGATTTTTAGCACTTGCTATATATATGTATATATATATATATATATATATATATACACACACACACACACATTATTTATATATATATATATATATATATATATATATATATATATATATACATACACACACACATTATTTATTTATATATATATACATACACACACACATTATTATTATATATATATATATATATATATATATATATATATACATACATACATACATACAAAGTTAATACAGAAATATTTATCACCAAATTGCTTAAGAATAGTTTGGACATTGATCGTAAACAGGATATTTGAAATTCATACAATGATTTACAACAGCTCTTTTCAACAGATTTAAAATTTGATTTAATTAATGGCATATCAACTTCTTAGGGGTCATTTGATACCAACATTTAATTTTCTTTAAAGTAATTTAATTTCTTTGAAGTAATAAAAATATGCTATGTGTTATTCTGCTTTTGCAGTTGCATACATGGTAGATACTTTTGTGCATATACATGTTTGTGTGGACATAATTAGTAGAGGCAGTGATGCATGTGTTTTATGTTGTAGTTTTGTTGAAGTTATATTTTGGAATACAGTTTGAATTTTTTAAGGAATTGGCAAATATTATATGGATTAATGGAAAGTATTCTTTCATGTTTACTGATTTTCTTTAGTTGCATATCAACTTCTATGGGTTATTTAATGCCAGAATCTAAATATTTTGAACACAATTTTTGAATCCAAATAAATATATTTTGAATGTAATTGTCTACTTTCAACAACAGATAAAATGTATTACTGGTCATTTTGTTATAAAATTGAATTGCTGGTCATTTTGCTATAAATAAGTATTTTGGTAATTTTTTTATATAAAAATGTATTGCTGGTAACTCTATTATAAAAATGTATCTTTATACTTTATAATGTTTTATTTTTATTTGGGGGTTCACTATTTGCCCATATCTGGGACCTTAATAGGCACTACCACCATGTGTTAGGGTGGACCTTGGAACAACAGCAATTAAGCAATTGTTCCACACTCCTCAAAACCTCCAATCTCCCAATCAGAGGCCTTGCTGCCAGATGTAGTTTATCATCATGTCCTGGACTTCAGGTTATGAATAAAATCTCTTGAACAGACAAAAAAATTTTAGGTAAACTTAATCCATTTTTGTATAAGCAAGTTAAAAATTTTGTTGGTTTGCTTTACAACATATCACTCCTTGGGTTATTTAATGCTGAATTTTACATGGGATACCCAGTGAGGATTGAACTCACTACACAGTAGTAATGTTCAACCAGACAATGCTGATTGGTTGATTTTATCCAGTGCAGATTGAAACCACTCAGCAGTAACAGTCTACCAGATTAGCCTTGCTAAAAATTACTTTGTGTTGATACATGCTATGATTTAAACATTATCTGTATTAGTTATTTCACTATTTTAAATAACACATTTTCAACTCTGTGTACAAAGAAAATTTAACTTATAACTTTGGAAATAATTGAATATAATATCAATAGAATCATCTTCCCTATAGGAAAGCATAAGTTCTTCAATGAATAATAGAGAAACTGCTATAGCAGCGATAATCATTTATACACCATATGCACTAAAATAACTGTTTCTTCTTTTTTCACTAACAGTTTAATAAGTTCAAATTTTGACCTAATCTGTGACACTCACTTTCATGCCAAGACAGGATCCATCTCTTCTCTCTGCCAACTATGGGTTAAAAAGCAGGCTCAGCTCTGTCACCTGGAATGGGAACCAAGCTTACAAGAATTCAGAACTATGAAGAAGGCAATGGGAAACCACTCCACTATCTCACCCAAGTAATCATGACAAAGAAAAGGAGGCAATGATTTCCTATGTCATAAAAGGATATGGAACTTAAAGGAAAAAGGAGACAAATTAGTGTAATTCAAAATTTTTATCATATACAGTGTAACCCGGATATAAGAGAGTTGTCGGGACCGGAGAAGAAGTCTCTTATATCCGGGTTTGGCCTATATGTATACATTAACACAGGCACTAATTTGGGACCAGAGAAAATTTCTCTTATATCCGGGTTTTTATATCCGGGTTACACTGTAATTGAGATCTTAATCATTTTGATTCTTACATAAAATATCTGTAAATAATCTCAGTTATTTATTACATGATAATAGTATTGGGATATTTCTGGCCTAACTTAGCTACTTGCAGTTTTTTTTCTCCCAACCTCTGCTACGTGCGTTTACTTTCTCCCAACCTCTGCTACATGCGTTTACTTTCTCCCAACCTCCGCTACGTGCGTTTACTTTCTCCCAACCTCCGCTACGTGCGTTTACTTTCTCCCAACCTCCGCTACTTGCGTTTACTTTCTCCCAACCTCTGCTACTTGCGTTTACTTTCTCCCAAACTTTGCTATGCATGCCTGCTTGCACCCAAACTTTGCTATGCGTGCCTGCTTGCACCCAAACTTTGCTATGCGTGCCTGCTTGCACCCAAACTTTGCTATGCGTGCCTGCTTGCACCCAAACTTTGCTATGTGTGCTCGCTTGCTTCCGACTTTTGCTACATACGCTTGCTTTCTCCCGACCTTTGCTGTATGCACTTGCTTTCTCCCAACCTTTGTTACTTCCAACATTTGCTATTTTACATTTTCTTCCATTTTTTTTTTTTTTTATTTGCATTTTTCCACCATTTTGTCTTTCAAACATACTTATTCCAACAAGCAGTTTTTATTGAAAATTTCATGGACTTAGTAATATAAAAGCTATTTTAAAAAACTACAAGTGTCGAATGAAATTGCAAATTAAAAAAATCATATGCTGATAATTGCAAAATCTACAGTATGAATGACTATCTTGTCACATAACTTATTTCAATATATTATAATCACTTTCTATTTTATTACCTGTTATTGTCGTTAAACTCTTACTGTACCTAATTAATTAAATGATGTAGATATAGGGAAAACATATTTATAGGGTACAATAATATCTCAGGATTCAGGCATCCAATCCAGGTTTTTGAAAATATACCCCACAGACAAAAACAAAAAGGAACTATTGTATCTTTATAGTTTTTTTATATTTATATAATATTTTAGATTATATTTCATCAAAAATATGAATACATATCAACTCAAAATATGTTATATTTAAACTTTTTGTCGAAGATATTGAAAATCAAATAAATATGTAAATGTCTTTATAAAATTTTGAATAATGATGGAATAATATTAGTGAACATTTTTATATTCTTAAACAAATATGTAGGATCCTACAGCTTTTAATTTCAAAAGAATGAGGGAACAATGCTGATGGGAGAGCAAGATGAAGAAAGTGTTCAGTTTGAAAATATATATTAACAGCAAAATAAGATGTTTTGTGAAGAAAGTGAACTGCAAAAAGAAAAAGAAAAAGTTTTTTAAATGTACCAGTAAATTTATACATGAAACAACAAAACAAAAATAATATCAAATGAGTAAAAGATAAAAAAAATATATTATAGTCTAAAATGATGTAAATAAAATTCATGCTGATAGCTATTTCATTATGCAAGGATCTAAAAAAGGAAAGAAAGTTTTCTTTGTTTTCATTAGCATTCAAAAATTTTCAAGCAAAGAAAAATGAAGCCAAAATAAAAGTTAGATTTTCATGGGGTTAAAGAAACCAGTTGGCAGGGATTAGAAATCAAGGGGTGAAAAAGCCAGTTGACAGGGATGAGAAAATTTTGGAATAAATATATTTTTTGTTACTCCAAGCAAATTCAAAGAAGGTTGCAGTTTTGTAAAAGAGAATTTTTTTTCCAGGAGAAAATGTTAATTCTTTTAGCCATGCTTTCTGCCCCTTAAACCAGGTAATATTAAGCTAGAAATGGCACTGATTTCAAAGAATGTATGCACACATATACACAGCAACTAGATCTTTGTCAAGGTTAACAATGTGTGTCACGGCTTTTGGCTGCAAGTATCTAGATAGGTAAAGTGGTTTTGAGAGAGTGGTATATCCAAGTGCTTACTTTTTTCAGGGAGAAATGGTTTCATGCTCTACTCATATGTATGGGAACAAAGCAGATGTAAACAATTTCCATTGAAATACAAACATGGTCCTCAGATTACATTTCCAGGTTGAAAATTATTACACCACCATGTACTTTAAAAAAAACATTGTGAGTGTGTCTCTCATGCCATCCCATAAGTGACATCCAGAATCTGATGGCAAGAGAGTGAATGATATTTTTGTTATTCCTAAATACCTAAATGATAACATGTTATCATGTCATCCTATAAATAGTGTTTGAAATCTGATAGCAATAGATTGAATATCTTTTACTATTCTAAAAAGCCTAATTGATAATGTGAAACTTTTTAAAATAATGAAACTGTCAACATAATGCCTTACCTTAAAGAAATAGGCTTATACCAAAACATATAACATCTGCAACAGATCACCTATAAACTATATGTCTATGAAACATGTTTTCTCTGTATGTATAAAATTATGTACAAAAGAGGCATAAACTTGTGTAGAAATTGTTTAGATTTCGGTAGTCATAACTTAGTGGTTGACATGATACTAAACAAAAATAACCAAACTGAAACTTTATGGACATCCTGTAAGTTCAAAAACCTGATAGCAAAAATATCAATGAATTTTCATTATTCTCAAATACCGAAATGGTAAGAATACATGGTATCCAATTCTCCTACATGTACAAAATCTGAATAAAAAAGATAGAATAATATTTTTGCCTTTCTAATTTTGTATCAGGTCGTCCCATAACTGTGGCCCAAAATCTGAATGCAATAGTTTAAATGATGTTTTTTTGCCTTTCTAATTTTGTATCAGGTCGTCCCATAAATGTGGCCCAAAATCTGAATGCAATAGTTTAAATGATGTTTTTTTGCCTTTCTAATTTTGTATCAGGTCGTCCCATAAATGTGGCCCAAAATCTGAATGCAATAGTTTAAATGATGTTTTTTTGCCTTTCTGATTTTGTATCAGGTCGTCCCATAAATGTGGCCCAAAATCTGAATGCAATAGTTTAAATGATGTTTTTTTTGCCTTTCTGATTTTTGTATCAGGTCGTCCCATAAATGTGGCCCAAAATCTGAATGCAATAGTTTAAATGATGTTTTTTTGCCTTTCTGATTTTGTATCAGGTCGTCCCATAAATGTGGCCCAAAATCTGAATGCAATAGTTTAAATGATGTTTTTTTGCCTTTCTGATTTTGTATCAGGTTGTCCCATAGGTGTGGCCCAAAATCTGAATGCAATAGTTTAAATGATGTTTTTTTGCCTTTCTGATTTTGTATCAGGTCGTCCCATAAATGTGGCCCAAAATCTGAATGCAATAGTTTAAAAGATGTTTTTTTGCCTTTCTGATTTTGTATCAGGTCGTCCCATAAATGTGGCCCAAAATCTGAATGCAATAGTTTAAAAGATGTTTTTTTCCTTTTCTGATTTTGTATCAGGTCATCTCGTAAGTGAGGCTAAAAATCTGAATACAATGGATTCAATGTTATTTTTGTTATTCTCAAATATCTAAATGATGACAATATATGCTATATCATCCTATAAGTAATATCTGTTGGCAACAGATTGAATAGTTTTGCAATTCAGCAATGTCTAAACAATGACAATACATACTAATACAGATTTATTACATTTTAAATCTGTCAGTAAAAGCATCTATCAAATAATTTAGTTACAGATTTGACTCTTCCAAAGATTAAGTTTTTTTTTATCAAATATATAAGCTACCAAATTCTCTCAGATTTGAGGAAAGGCAATATTGCTGCAAAAGCCACCAAAAATATTATATTTATGAAATATCAACCTTTACTGTGTTACTTAATGTTGAAATCATTTGTTTAATATTTGAGATGAAAAGCATTTAGTTTGAGTATATGTAAACATTAGTCATTTATGTTTGTCAATAAGTAAACATTTCTTTATTTACCTTGAGTCTTAAAACATTTAATTTTTGGATAGGTCAATATGAATTTGCTTAGTAAGAAGACCCTTTTGGTAGGGATCTTGGCTCTGCAGAGGTTACAGTCAATGTATTCTATGCCCCACCAACAGTGCAAAGATTCTTTAATGAAATAAAATTATTGAGGAGGGTTTGAAAAGTTTAAAAACTATTTGAAGAATTAGTTCAAAGGTTAAATTTATGCTATTGAACAGTTCTGCATCATATCAAGCAACTTGGAAAGATGACTGAACTTGGGAAAAAGGGGATTTCTAAATAAGCATCTCACCATTTTGGAAATTAATATTTTACAAGAATAGAAGTTTATGTAGGTAGGTTAATGCAAAATCCAAGAGGATTTTTTCAAATTGTTTGGAGAGTGTAGAAAAAAAACCCCAACAAAAACAATGGTGATGAGTGGGGGGTCAAAAAATGCAGTACTCGCCAGCAGCCCAGCTGTTTTTTCTTCTTCTTCAGTTGCCTCAAGGAAATGGATTGTGTGACACTCTTTCTCAGCCGTTACACTTGGCAGCTGTGAAACAGACACCAAACTCAGCCGTGCCTACTTCGACTTCCTCTTTGTTTGTCTGTCAATTCGTACGTCCAGCTCTATTGCACGCAGTCCCCCGAATGACTCCCGATTCACTTGTGCTCGTCGCACCATGCTTTTTATGCTGTTCTAATATGGCTGAAATTTGCATGTGTGCAAATATTGTCTTGTTTTGGATGAGATTGGTGCGCATAAATTGTGTCTTCAATAGTGGCCATATTTCTTTTTGTCATAACTTTGCAAGCAAGACACGTTTATGCTCGTTTCGAATTCTGAGCTTTTATCACAGAGAGATTCTATTGGTTTGGTTTACTTTAAGTTGCAAGAATCTTTTCAGCAATTTTTCTTCTTCTTCTATGTGCTGTGTTGCTTCAGGGTGTGGACATTCATGGTTCTCCACAACTCCCTGTCCTTTGTACTTCTAAGTAAGGTTTGTCTTTCTGCTAAACATTTACTCAAGCTCATTAGGTACATTATTCAATACTTTCCTCTGTCTCTCTTATCTTCAATATATTCTGTGAGTATCAAATTCTCTAAGCTTTTCTTCCTCATTTTGCGCCCTAGAAATTTCAGTTGTTTCTTTCTGATTCTAAGTATTAGTATCCTTTTTGTTTCCATTTTCCTTAAATATTTGTTACTCATATATTCAGCCCATGGTATTCTCAGCATCCTTCTGTAGAATGAGATTTCTCTTGCCTTAAGTTTCTTCTTCATCTTTGAAGAGATTGTCCAGCATTCACTGCCAAATAAGAGCACTGATATTATATAACAGTTCAGTAGTTTTTTCTTTGTTTTGAATAAAAAAATTTTGTTTCTTAATAATTTGCTTAGCTTTTGGAAGGCATCTTCCTCTATCCCAATGCACCTACAGAATTCAGTGTCACACTTTCCATCATCTGTTAAAACACTTTGTAGATATTTAAATTGTTGTCCTTGTTTGATTTTGGTATCTCCAATTTGTAATTTGCATATTGGACTGTTCCTTTTGCTAATGACCATGTATTCTGTCTTCTTGCAATTGAGGGTTATTCCTTTCTTCTCTCTTTCTTTCACTACCTTCTGTAGGAGTTTTTGTAGTTTACTTATCTGTTATCTACACTGCCATCTGCATATATTATGATGCTAAGATTGCAGCTGCCAATAATAAATCCTGGTAAAATGTATAAAAACTATTTTTGATTTTGATTTTTCCATAACATTTCAGTATTCTTTTCACGGTTTCCAACAAAATTTTCTAAAATATTACTTTCATGAAAAAGAGACCCATTTTTATAAACACTTCTATTTGCAAAGATCACATCTAATAAAAACTGAAAACTTTCAGTTTGGTAAATGTCTATATGCCCCTCTTTTATTCCATCTGATTAGCATCTCTTGAGGAATTACATAAACATCTTGACAGCTTACAAAGGCATGGAAATTATCTCTTTTCCTCCAAAAGTAAAAGGCTTTCAAAAAACTGGTGTCTTGAGGTTTGTGGAATGGTATCTTGAAAGTACAACTTAGACTTACTAGAATGTTGAGCTACTAAGTGCTCATACATTTTTCAAAAAAACTTAGCTAATCATAGGGTACAACTTATCACTTGTAGTGTCTTAGCATATAGAAAATACAGCACACTGATTTACTAATACATCTTTTAATACTGCACTCTACTTTTTAATCCATGACCATTCCCAGATAGTCATAAGAAAAGTGATATAGTTTCTCTTGAAAATAAATCTTCTTAACAGATCCTTGGGTCAGGAAACATGATTTAACCTCTCACTACAAACCACCTGCCTTTATCTAAGTAAACCACTTCCAATATCTGTCAGTATTGCTCTCTCCTTTGTCTTTATCTGTCCTTCTCTCTCTTTCTGATTCATTCTCTATGCCCATCTCTCTTTCTGATTTCCTCTTTGACATTCAACACAGTCTGGGTTCCTTAGTCTGTAGTAAATTCATGAAGATTTGTACCAGATATATATTCTTTTGAGGAGAAATTATAAGCTCCTGGTATATTTAAACCACTAACAATTTTTGTTGGCCTTGTATAAATCCAAAGGAATTATAAAACAGAATTTGAACAAAGAAATAATAAGAAATATATTGTGTGGACCCTTTACAAAATTTAAGTGTCTGTATTTGATTATTCACATTTTGCAGGAGTGAAAAAGAATACACCTTTACACTATGAAAAGTCACCGAGAAAGAGGTTGAGTCTTCTGAATCTCACACTGCCTGTAAATTGTCAGAAGCTGATAATTCCAAAATCTCACTGCAATGAGATTTTATTAATCAGGGGGCACTAATCCAATAGATTAAAAAGAAAAAAAATACTTTTTCTTAAATTTTCTTAGGGATATTATCTAGGCAACAGAAAGTCTGTTCACTCCTGAATTACTTTGACAAGAATTCACCAGGCAACTGTAAATGTTCCTCTTTACTAGAGAAAAACAACTTAGCTTAAATTCAGCTATTTGGGCAGAACCCATCTGAACCAGCAGGGGAGACAGGTTAAACCAACAAAACAGTTTTTATAACCAAGAAAATCTAAGTTCTATCCCTATGCTGAATAAAAAAAAAAATATTGTCCATAGAACCAAACTTAATAATTCTGATCCCGAAAGGTCACTTGCAGTTCAGGGGTGAATTTGTTTTCAACAGATTAAGTCATGAAACATGATTTAACCCCTCATTACAAACTGTCTGCCTTTAAGGTTACCACCACTTCAACTCTTTTCTGTGTCACACTTTGTTTTGTCTTGTTACTATCTCTCTATCTGCTTCACGATGTCCATCTCCATTTCTGTTTTACTCTCGGTATCTGTAATACCAAGTGTGATGTACACCATACATAGTTGTAAACATATTAATAATAGATAATCATAACTCTTCATCGAAGAGTTAATCTCTTCCTCACCAGGTGTTGCTATAACTTGTTGCAGTGTTATACTCTGTAAATCCCTCAGTTTAATATGTGGATAAATAAAATAAAATAAAATTATATTTTTACTATGGAAGAGTTATCATGAAGAAGAGATGATTTTATTTTTAATTTTTTTAAAGATTTTCCGGAAATTTGTTTGAGTCTTTACACTCATATTAGTTTCACATGTATTTTATATGGATAATACTTCTCATTTCCAGGTTAATGAAAACTTTACCATTCATGCTCAGATTCAACTTGGGTGTTTAAAAGAAAAGGATGCTTAGTAACAAGCAGAGTTTTGACTGTTAATTGCAAACTTTTGTTATTTTTGTTGCAGATTTTCACAAGAACTTACCATTAATTTTTTTTCCTAAAATTGAAATAAAAATAAAAAATGAGAATCATAATGAACAAAGCAAATAAGAAAAAAAAATCAATAATTTATTAATTTTTTTACTTTTTAATTTTGATTATGATTATATATATATATATATATATATATATATATATATATATATATATATATTTATTTTTTTAATTTTATTTTATTATTCCTTTAGGATGTAGATAATTATGGCTCTTCAGAGATTTTCCTTTTTTAATAATATCACCCCAAACAAGGCTATAAAATGCCACTAAGATGCAAGAGGTCACTGAGATTAAAAAAAAAGAAAAGGGAACAATAAAATGTCAGGATTTGGTGAAACAGAAGAAGATGTATTTAAACTTTTGAAGGTCGTTGTTGAAAGAAAAACAGGAAGTCAGAAGTGTGGGAGAAGAAACTGTTAGCATAGAACTTACAGTTACATCTAGCAATCTCAACAGAGATGAGACCTAGCTACCAATCTAGTACTGCACTCAATTTCATGAATCTGAGAGGAAAGCAAATCAAAACAATTGCCCGGAAAATATTATATAGGGTGTGACAGAAATACCTTCCACATTTTAAGCTATATATTGTGCTAGGGAAAATAGACATATGGAAATAATTTCTTCATTTAGCTAATATGTTGCCATTATTTTTTCAAATACCATCAGTTACCATCATAGCTAGGATTGGTGAACATGAAGCATTTGCTGTTGAAATGTTTAAGACTGGTGAATCTGCAACACAAAAAGCTTTTTGTGCTCATTTCATATTACAGTGGAATGATGCCAAACCAGATATAAAATCAATACTGCAAGGGGGGTTGAAAATTTCTGGGTTCAGTGATTAAAAGAATGTCACCTGGAATTCATCATCACAGTGCTTGAATTTCCAGGTGAAAAAAAATGTTAGAAATCATCTACAACAGTTTCTGGATGCCATTTTGAAAAGCAAATGAATAAAAACTGTAGACCTTTGTTTAAACAATATGAAAATAAAATTTTTAATAAGTCACCTTGGGTTTTTTTTGTCAACCTTTAAAATATGGGAGGTACTTTTGCCTCATCCTGTAGAAAAAGAGATGGGGAAGCCACGTTACATTTGGGGAAAAATGACTTAGCCCGAAATGCCATGTCAGGATTGATAATGTTGCAGATTCCTCTTTAGATTTTGTCAACAATCTCTAGATAGCAGAAGCATCAGACCAGATGTAACAACAATATTCAATCCACAGACAAATGGGAGACTTCTAGATGTGAAAGATAGATTCTGGTTAGAGACATTATCTCACACATAAATAGTTAACCAACTTTCCTAGCAACAGATTTGGCAATTGATTCAATATAATTATTTCTCTTCATGTCAGCAGAAAACGTGAGATTCCATTTCTTTATTTGTAAGTTGATGTCAGAAGAAGAGTTAAGGTACTTAGAGCAAACAATGAAAGAAAATTGTGGAGAGCCATGATTAAACACATCCTGAAAGGACATAGGATATAAAGAAATACTGGCAGACATTATTCAGTTAATTTTATATGTGACACTAGAATAAATCAGTATAACTTTTCCTCTAATATTTAATTATTTTTGAGATGAGAAGACTTTTAAATGATTTGAAGGGATATTATTATTAATAAATAAAAATATAAAATTATAATAATAAATATCATACATAAAATAAAATATATAAAACCAAAATAATAAAAGTTCTTCCAGCATGCAACAGAAAACTTTCCTGCCTGAAAACAGACACTTAGCTCCAAAAAACACTGAACTCATTCAAAGGGTCAAGATGTCCATTTTCTCTCCTTGGCACCTTGCCTGTCATAAAAAAAAGTGACATTCTTCCTCTATCAAATAAAACCTTGAAACATATAACTAAAATACACACCAGTACACAGAAATAAATAAAATTATATGATTTTAATTTACAATATAACATGCTTTTAGTGTTATTTCTTTGCATGTTTTTATTTCAGTTAACAAGAGGCTATCCGTGCTGATATGATGTGAGTAACCGCACAGATTTAAACAAATGTTAATTTGGGATCAAAGCTTACAGTTATCACATTTTATCTGGACACAGGCACTATGCAATTTATTTTACTCAACAAATATTTACTTTTTAACATAATTGGCTCATGTGCATTGACAACGGAGGAGACTATCTCCAATAATTACATAGATCAAATGTTATATAAGGAAAGTTTTCAGCTCAAAACTTGGCTAATAGCGGCACTTTGCTATGGATTCATTGATACACCTTTGTAAAAGTATAGAAATACTGCTCCAATAAGTCCCTGACTCCACATGCTATCTTTTTCTGTTACAAGAACTAGATCAGACCAAGAATGGAGAACTGTTGTTATATTTTGACAGGAGCTGCACGGATCGTACTTTCCTGCTTTGATGGAGTTCTTGTGGGTGACAAATTATTTTCTACCCTCCAACCTTTCTGGTGGGAAGTGGCAAGCCTATTACTGCTGTATTGTTACTTTCATGGAAAGTTCTCAGAACTACAATTCTTTGTCCCACTAGACCTAACATTCATGGCAAGAACCCATCATGGAACCATCCACATTCCCTCTGTATTCCATTGGTGAGAGGTAAGTTCCACTTGAACAGCTTCTTCCTGTGAACTGCTGCTCTGTGGAACTGACTCCTAAGGGGATACTTCCCTTGATTATTACAGTCTGGGCATGTTAAAGTCTAAAGTTAACCTTACTATACAAAATGTCTCCTAATGTAACCCTCTACCTCAAGCAGACCCCAGGCCTTGTGCAAAAAATAAAAAAAGGTACTGACAGCTATCGCCTCTATATCTTAAGAGACTCTATTGAGTCATTAACAACAGAATCGTAATCAAGTCAGAGAATTTGGAGGCAGATCTCATAAAGGTAAACAGATATTTGGCACAGAAGATCCAGATCAAAGATTTTCTTTCAGAAAGGAATCAAATGAAACACTGAATAAAAAAGATCTGACATTAAATGTTTTTTTGTCTCTTTCTAATATGAACTAAAACCCAATAAAATCGTTGTCCTCTTTGTGTTGAAATCTTTCAGCTTCAACCATGATTGATGTTACTCTGTTTAAGGGAATTGGAAATTTCCCAACAAGGAAGCAATGACCAGTTAGATATTTCACTGAAGAGACAGAAAAACAAGGGAAAAAGTATTGAAGATAATATTAAAGAGCATATTTATTTTTAAATATTACTTTGAATTTTAGTTATGTGATGTGTCTGCACTTCTAATGATTATATTTCAATTTAATCTTTTTATCACTAATGTTTTTAGCAAAAAAAAATCAGAAGGGAACATATAGCCCATACCATTACTGCAAAGTTAATCTTTCATATCCCTCCACCTCAGCTCTTGACTTTCACACACAAACATATATATATTTTTAAGTAGACATTGAAGTCAATACCCAGCAGTGACAGTCTGTTTCATGATTATATGCAATCATCAGGCTATATCTCCTGATAATTGCAAATAAGCATGAAACAGACTGTTGCCACTGTTTGTTGACTTCAATGTCAACTTTTATATTTATATATGATCTATCCCTGATATGGAGCACTTTAACCCATAAACATAGCATACCTTAAAACTATATTTTATCATATATATATATTTCCGATGCAATGAGAATGAAAGTAATATATAAATTCTAAAGTTCACATCATTAATCCAAAAGAGGGCTCAATACTGATAGTAGAGTGATAATTATTTATTATAATTTTATCATATAGACCAATACAATGGGTGAGAACTGAAAATGGTTATGAACAATTCTGCTTGTAGGCAAGCCATATGTGAAACATCACTTCCTTTTTTCCATTTGTTTGAGAGAAAAAAATATACATAAAGCAAAAAGGTGACAGAATGAAACAATAGTGCTTATTGATAGCAGTTTGGGGAAGGATGGGTGAGGTGTTGAATGCTGGCTCGTCTGGGAAGATTCTTTGTCGATAACCATGGTCAAAGGTTTAGGTGCAGTTGAAATGCACCAAAATGAAGTTGCATCTTTGTAGTGAGTAAAATGATTTTATCTATATGATAAAATTATAATATATATTATATTATATTATATAGGATTGAAAAGAGTCAATTAGTTTGTTAACCAAAAATGCAAGACAACTTTTAAATTTTTTTTTATATTGATTCATTATACATCCTATTAACTGTTTTGTTACACTGCCATCTTAAAAAGAACTTCATAATTCCATCCTCCTCGAATTTTTAGCTTTCTCAACAAAACTGTTCTATAAGTCTTTTACAGAGTGATATTTTTGTAGTGGCTGATAATAATTTGAGAATCTCAAAATATACAAAAATGTTTATTCACTTCTGGACATGATAAAACATAATTATATATATATATATATATATATATATATATATATATATATATATCTATGAAGAAAAATATATACGAAAAAACAAACAAAAATCCTTATATACAATTATGCTGTTTTAATGTTAATATGTCAACGTCGGATGTTTTGGTCTAATAAACCATCTTCAGGACATATTCATAAATTATAACATTATCAATACAACATGACAAAGACGATGTACATAAGAACAAGACTTATCCAAACAGAACAGCATAATTGTATATAAGGATTTTTGTTTGTTTTTTCCGTATATATTTTTCTTCATACTGTCGGATCTATATCCATATATATATATATATATATATATATATATATATCAATGTAAATACAGACATATATATGTTTATGTTGATATATATAAAATTATAAATTAAAAATAATACTTTTATGTGTTAATCTATATAATTTATATTGTTAATTATTTAACTATTGTTAATTTATATATTAATTATTTATATTGTTAATTATTTAACTATTATTAATTATTTATTGTTAATTTATATTGTTAATTATTTAACTATTATTAATTATTTATTGTTAATTTATATTGTTAATTATTTAACTATTGTTAATTATTTATTGTTAATTTATATTATTAATTATTTATATTGTTAATTATTTAATATTTTAATTATTTATTGTTAATTTATATTGTTAATTTTTATATTGTTAATTTTTAACTATTATTAATTATTTATTTTAATTTATTTATTAATTATTTATATTATTAATTATTTAACTATTGTTAATTATTTATTGTTAATTTATATTGTTAATTATTTATATTGTTAATTATTTAACTATTGTTAATTATTTATTGTTAATTTATTTATTAATAATTTATATTGTTAATTATTTAATTTTGTTAATTATTTAACTTTGTTAATTATTGTTAATTTATATTGTTAATTATTTATATTGTTAATTATTTAACTATTGTTAATTATTTATTGTTAATTTATATTGTTAATTATTTATATTGTTAATTATTTAACTATTGTTAATTATTTAACTATTGTTAATTATTTATTGTTAATTTATATTGTTAATTATTTATATTGTTAATTATTTAACTATTGTTAATTATTTATTGTTAATTTATATTGTTAATCTATATAATTTATGTGTTAATCTATATAATTTCATTTAGATTCTTTTTCTTTCCATCACTTTTATTATTAAATAGACCACATTTTGATAATAGAAGATCTGCCAAAACATAAAAAAAAAACAAATAAATTATTTAAAATTTTCAATTCTCTTTCTTTTGTGTACATGTGTAGTGGCATCAATGTAAACTTAGTCTGATGAAGTCCTAACAAGCTGTAATGTGTTACATGAAAACCTTTTTTCCACTTTGTCATACTTCTTTCAACTAAAACTGTTCTTGATATATAAAAAAATTACATATTGTTTTCCCATATATATATATATATATATATATATATATATATAGCAACAGCTTTCAGAAATGACAAGCATTTGAACTTGTGTCTATTAAGTAAAAATAAAAGTTGAATTTTTCATTTATAACTTTAGGAAATCACATACCTCAGAAATCATCATAATTTCATAATCCAAGAACACTGTTTATGACTGAATAGTGAGTTTGATCCTCACTGGGTGCCCCATACTTTCAGCCTTGTACCACATCTAAGCTACACTTAAAAAAAAACACCATCCTGCAAAAACAGTCTGCATTTCTGACTAAAGAATTAATCAATGTTGCTCTTGCAATCCCCAAGGAAATTGTTTTTCTCTTTCTTCTGCATTAAAATAAATCTTTAAAGACCAGATTAACTGTCTGTTAATCTGAAGGTGTTATGTCTACTGAATACAATGGATAAGTGAAAACATACCATCTAAATCTTTAAAGACCAGATTAACTGTGTTAATCTGAAGGTGTTATGTCTACTGAATACAATGGATAACTGAAAACATCCCATCTAAATACTGTAAGAATTTTTACTTCAAGTAACATGCATATTATATCTCCTGCTATTCATAAAGAGTTTCATGACAAAATCCAAAGAAGGATCCGCAATGTAATTAATCCTAACTTAGCATCTCAACTTCAGTTACTTTCTCACTAATATGACATAGCTTCCTTCTGTATTTTCTACAAATATTTCCATGGCAACTGCTCTGATGTCATTTTTCTTATGGGTCTTTTAATGGCGAAGTTTAAATTTTCTTGGGAGCATTAGTAATTTAATGTTTAGATCCACTAGGCTATTATGTAAATAATGATAACTTCTTGTCCCAGAAATTCATACAAACACTATATAGTTCAATAGGAAAATCTATAATTAAGCAAATGAATGTTTTAATTTGAATATTCTTTATAGTTTTCCTGATGAAATTGTTTTCTTAAATTTTAAGAATTTGTTTGAAATTTCTCAGTTGAAAAAAAATAATGTGAATGTCATTTTGTCAAGCAAGAGAAAATCAAATCAAAGTGTTTATGCGTTCAAATCATTCATTCCTGTTTACAAATTGGGCAATTTGAAAAAAATGGAAGTGCTTTTCATCAAGAAGTACAAGTCCACAGAATTCTCTGATTGTGCAAGAATAAAAAAGTGAGAAGAGCACAGAGTTGTGAAATTTTTCATTTTGATGCCAGTTTTTCAAATGTTCCGTCTTGTGGGTTTGTGTGTCAACTTTTCATGTCTCTCCAAATAATGAGAACAAATTAAAAAAAGTAATCTTAAAATTCCGTCCATTTCATTCGTAGTTTCTAATTGAAGTTTATCTGAAAAACTCAATTTTGTTTACAAACTTTATTCCAAAGAAGATGAAGTATAAGCAAAATATATTTTGTATGGTTTGTAATGATAGCCTATGATATTAACAATTAAAAATTATATGAACAAGAGAAAAGTGAAATATGAAAGAGAGAAAAAAAAAAAATTATATTCCCCAGGTAAAAATGTCAAAGGACACAAAAAGAGAAGTTTAAATGGAGTGGAGAATGTGACAAGAAAAAATAATAATAGTTTCCATGTAAGAACTTTTTCAATGCTGTGAATATTTGATAAACACAGCATTAGGAAGGGGGATTTATTTATTTATTGGTTTACTTGTTTCCGCAGGTTAATCTGGATAAGAAATGATTCTGATAGTTCTTTGATTCAATTTCTGAATAATGCATTGTAGTGACAGTTTGGAAGTGAGTATAAAATCTACAGGATGCCATTCTCTTGTCTCTCTGTGAAAAAGAGTGCTTCTTCTCCAAGAGTGTTCGTGTTCCGTTTTTGACAGCACAATACCCACACTGCAGGAAACCTATTGCTGGCCCTGCTTGACTTCCAGTCTTTCAACTTGGCTTCCCACACAAGTGACATTTCAAACTCGCGACAGGTAAAGGTTCAGCCAAAAAGAACTGGTGAGAAAGCAAGTGTTGTCTTCTTGTGCAAATATTTCTGATTTTTTTTAATTCTCTGTGTCAATTTCATTTTGGTTCAGAATGCCAGCAAAAAGACAATACTGAATCAATCTCTCTCTCTCTCTCTATATATATATATATATATATATTTCATTGAATAATTTACACAGGTTTTGTCTGCTTATTTTCTTTCATATTCAAAGACAAGATTTTTGGTGTCATTATTAAAGAAAGAGAAAATCACCATGTTGATACATATTATTTTATTCTGAGTACTTTCAACATAGCACAATGTCATCATCAGGGTGTTGTTTATTTCAAGATAAACATTGTTGTGTTCGTCATTTTCAAAGACAAAATTGTTGTGTTCATCTGAAAGTTAATTTTTTTTTTTTTTACTTTCAGCTGAACGAATGTTTTGGTTTCAATTTGAGGACAGTGCAGAGGATTTGGAAAGAGATGAATGATACATCCTGCCAATATCATGGAGTGATCACTAGTGATGGTAAGTTATGTCTCCATTCATCTTCCTGCAGGGCCTCAAACTCAATGCAGATACTTACATCAAGTGCCTTGAGGAAGTAGTACTGCTCTGGGTCAAGAGGGTGGCTGTCGGAAGACCTTATGTCTATCAACATGACTCTGAACAATGTCACACAAGCAGAAGAACCCAGTCATGGCTGTCAGATAATTTCTGCGATTTCATCACCCCTTACATCTAGCCACCTAACTCCCCGGATTGCAACCTCCTTGATTACTATGTGTGAGGCACATTTGAGCAAGGGACCAACAAAACTCCTTCTAATATCAAAGATAACCTGAAGGCAAGGATTATTCCAGCATTCACCAACCCAAACAAGGAGACAGTCCAGAAGAGATGCAGGAGATTCCAAAGTCATTTGGAAGCCGTGGTTGAAGCCAATGGTGATTTTATTAAATAAATTTACTTTTTAGTATTTCAAGATATTTTTGTGCAATTTTGGTAAATATATCTGTTAAAATGAGATAACAGTGTTATTTTCATTTGTGTGTAATTTAGATGACAAATTATCCATCACAATTTGTATGTATATACCCGGTTGGATGTATATGTATTTACAGGAGTAAACATAACAAACACATTACTTTTTTCAATAAACTGATTTAAAATCCAACACCAAACAGTTCTTATATATATATATATATATATATATAACAAACAGGAAGAAAGACATACAAACAGACACTCACTTGAGTCTGCCTGCGATAAGCTGATTTACAGACCCTGTTTATCCTCAGAGATCCCAATGCAGTTTTTCTCTACATGCAATTTTAACTTTCTTTCATTCTAACCTGAAGAAGCCAGAGAGAGCAGACACTCTCTGTGAAATGCATTATTTATAGATATTCCACTTCATCTCATCATCTTCAATTTTGTTTCAGGTAATATTATACATCCTACAAGAAACATATTGAAGTGTACATATAAAAAAATAATATGTATAAAATATTTGAAGCATAATTTCTAGGGCAAATTGAGCACTGCAAAACAGTTCTAAAATCTTTCGCACAATTTTAACACCTTTTAAGAACAGGGAGGCTATAAAATCACCACTACTAAGATATGTATTTGACTTACACAGCAAAGAAAATGAAATGAGGCAAAAACATTTCAGTAATCAATAAACAAAAAATTGTTTTTATTAATTTGATCTTTTCCCCTCAGGATCTGATGGCTCAAACATTGGTGGCTTTGGGGTCTTTTAAATTGATTATATATATATATATATATATATATATTATATATAAATATATATTTTTTACTAAATACCATCATCATTAAAGATTTATGTTTGCTTTTTCTTCTATCTCTTTACTCCTCTTGAATATATTTTACTTCTTCAAAATATATTTAAGTAAAGCTACAGCTTGTGAGATCTTACTTTGTCCACATAGGTGTATAATGAATTTGAATTTGAGTACTGACTTGGGCAATCTACTACATCATCATCATCATCTTGAAAATTTCTAAGCATGCTTAAAAAGTGCTCAGTTGATGATCTTAAGATGAAACTTGTGTCACAAGAAAGCTACATTGTTTTTACATTCTTATCAGGATCTTGATAAGCGAAAGTATCACCATCATCATAGCCATGATTTTTTGTTGAGGCAGGACAAGAATTAATCTTGCACAAAGCATGTTGGGTCCTCTCTGACAGAAGATCTCAGGTTACCTCAACATACTCGGAGTGTCATAATAATTTGAGGCAAAGTTTTACGTAGCTTGATGTTCTTCCTGACACCAGAACTCAGACACTAATGGAAGTCCAAGTACATTGAGTGGTTTTTATTGAAACACCATCTCTAGGAAGACTGCCATTAGAGGCTTGAGGCCATATCCTAGCCATATATATATATATATATATATATATGTGTGTGTGTGTGTATATATATATATATATATATATATATATATATATATATATACACACACACACACACACACACACACAGGGTATATCAAAAATGCTTTTACATACTTTGGAGGCAGGTTCCTCATACCAAAACAAGGACAAAAGTCCATGTAAAGATATGTCTGCAAATGCTTCAATTTTGAGTTAAGTTTAAAGAAAATTAATCACATGTAGACTAGGTTACATTTGTCATTCATGTACATTTGTGGATAGACTGTTTTCAATGTTTACCTTTTGTTTGTTTTGTTAACTGAGAACTGTTCTGTTTACTAATGGCAGAATATCTAAAGTTTGTAAATGTATTTTTGGATTGTATCATGGATTATACATTTAAAAATGTCTACCATAAACTTTAAACTTAATAACTCAAAAAGAAAGGATTTGTGGGCATATGTTTATATGGACTTTTGTCCTTGTTTTGGTGTGAGGAACCTGTCTCCAAAGTTTGTAAAGGTATTTTTGATACACCCTCTCTCTCTCTATATATATATATATATATATATATATGCGTTTGTGTGTATATATACATTATATATATGTACATGTGTGTGTGTGTGTGTGTGTATATATATATATATATATATATATATATATATGCATGCAAAATTTCAGATATAGTTAAAAATAATAGTGCCGTCAAAACCACCCATTAGGTGGTGCTATTTAAGTCTGTAAAAGGCAAACATATTCTCTCTTTTTCATCTTGCTTCCAAATGTAGTCAAACATAGATAAAGAATGCAGCCACTTTTCATTTCTTTGGCCCTGTGTTGACTGAACTTTCAAACATATATATTGCACAAACATATTGCACGTGCACACACAAACAAACAAGCAAATTCTTATAGCTAGTTTAAATGCCTTTTCCTCTGATTTATATTGTGTACACATCTAATTCCATTTATTAATAAGATGCATTGTAGTTTGTTTTAAATTCCATTTAGCTAGACTCACATGTTTCCTCCAATATTTTTTGTAGGATAAATATTCCAGGAGCCCATAAATATACTATATAATGTGCACACGCTAATATCATAAAACGTCCATACACCTTGCAACAAGTAATAAAAATTTTTCATCTGTATAAAAGGGGTGTGGACTTTTGTCTGTATTTACTTATCTTTAATGAAATCCAAACAATTAAAAGTTACCATGTAAACTGTTTGAATTTCATGAACAATGTGCAACAGATATTGCAAAGCAGAGCTGAAAAATGAACACTAATGACAGACTGTCAATTGTATTAAAAGAGATGAGGTAGTACATGAAATGTTTCTTTAGAACACATTTCAAAATAAGATAAGCAAACTTACCTTGTGTGATTTGAGATACTCCACAGAACAGGGTAATATTGCCTTTCGCCCAGCCACAACTGTAACATTCCGTGCTGGTACAATAAAACTCGGCTCTCTTGGAGTCTCGGCCACTAAAAAGAAGTAAAAATCATGATATTAAAAATATTTCATCAACTTAAAACTTTAAAAAAGAAATAAAATATATGCTTATGTAACAAAAGAATATCTGGAAAAAATAAGAATAAAACCCCACCCTAACCTCAAAAAAAATTAACAATCAAAATTCTTTAAATTGGAAATCCAGCCTCAAGAATTCTTATTTCACACAGTTTTCAGCTAGTATCCTCATACTTGTTGTTTTTATGGAAATATTTTCTTTGGCCTTTTTCAGATTGACGTTGCTTCTAATTTTAAAAAAATTATTGTTCCTCTTTTCTAGAAAAACCTTGAAAAATTCAAAGTTCATACGTTAGACAACTTTAGACTGTGCTGAAAAGAAAGTACTGAGCAATTTCTTAAAACCACCAAATATTACATATACTTGAAGAAGGCCTAAGAAAATATCTACCAATGCATTTTATTAAAAGCAGCAAAGGTGAAAAGAATTTCTGGGATGAGGGTTTATTATTATTTACATTATTTTCACTCAGACTAATATCCTCATCTTTGTTGTTCTTATCACATTGTTTTAGCCATTGCCAATCCCAATCTTTTTCCGGTGATTGTCAATCTACATACCTTTCAGAGTATTTTGAATGGAAACTTTTATTTAATCTATGAAGGTGGATTGTTCTCTTTTCACTGTATGCTAGTCCAAGTATCTCGGTGTGACTCCCAGGACTTATCATCTGCTTGATTCTTCAAATTTGAAAAAAAATTAACCACATTCTTGATGCCCAACCATGATGTTCCTACACATCTTTTGTACATGAAAAGAGATTGACATTATGCCAACCACTAGCTGATATATTTAAGTGCTACAAGTCTGGCAAAAGACAAGCAAATTTGTTGTATTGATTGGGATATTTTCTGTGAACAAAACATGCACATTAAACTCGAAAACCATGTAAGTCAAACCTTCTGTATCAGCAGGGCATTTTTTATTGAGGGAGGGAGCAGCACAAAATAACAATGGGTACAAATATACAAAGCCCAATATATCCATCTTATCATCCAGTCTCATAAGGAGGAAACTGATGGAAAATAATAATAATAATAATAAAAATATGTGCAATTTTTTTTTCAAAACTGCTCAGTGGAAAATGTCATGATGCCATTTCAGACCTTAGGTCTCTGGTTGGGATCCAGAAAGAAATGAGTATACACCAGAAAACAAAGGAACTAAAACAATAATAATAATAATAATAATAATAAACTGATTTATGCAAAGATTTTTTTTCCACATTGTTATGGTCTAGTTCCTTGTATCACGGGGATAGTCCAAGGTAGAACTAATAAAGAAGAACTCGATGGAATAACACAGATATATTGCAAACAGCAATATATACAGAGAAGTAGAAAGTGTTAGTACGAACAATCAGGTTTAGTAGTAATTGTCTGAACACGAATCTATTTTGGACTGCCTCTGACTCGACTCTTGACTCGACTGACTCGCTCGCTCACTCTGACTGACTGACAGACCTCACTTCAGACTGAACTCCCTGCTTCCTCTTGAGGCGCAGTATTTATTACCTATGGTATGGTCCCATAACACACATACTGGTAGTTATTGACACCAAAGTTTGAATATTCTACTCTGGAGCCTACTTTACTTTTCTATCTGTTGAAACTTGAATAAAGCATGGAATAATAATAATACAACACAAAATGTACTTAAACAAAATGTATTGAAACAAGAAAGTGTACACAATATTTACAGAGAGTTTTGGTATATTCTTGGGAAGACTGTTCCTGTAGAATGGGTTGACTTAGTCGCAGTCGGGCAGAGTCTCTGGATTGGATCTCTTCTTCCTCCCCCGTCTTCCCGGTACCAACCATATTTATATGGTCGGTACTCCACTATGTAAATTAGGTGGATCGTACCACAACACTATCATTATAAACAACTTTTAGCAATCTTGGTCTTTTGTTCAAATCGACAGACACCTGAAGAAGGTTGGTGCTTTTGGGCTTCTCAGCAAATGTAAAAAATTAAAAAAATTATATGGGGCTAAACAATGCAAAAACAATCTTTGAAAGGAAAGGACTTTAAGATTTGATCCTTCTGTGGTTTATTAAATGTCATTTATATTCGGTCTAATATCCTCATCTTTGTTTCTATTGTCATAATTTCAGTTATTGTACATTCCTATCTTTTTACGGTGCTTATTAAGCTGAGTAATATTCAGGCATTTTTTAAATGAACCCTTTATTTATTCTACTGTCCATGACTAGGGGTATCTCATCTTGGAGTAGAGGTCCATGTTGCTTCCAATAATCTTCATTTCAATTATTTTTAATATATTCAACAAAAAGCTTGACAAATTCAAGGAGCTGGGACTTCATGTCATTAATCAAGTTATTTAGATTGTGATGTTCATGTGGAGAAAAGAAATAAAGTACTGAGCAAATTGTTAATGTAGGGCATGAAGAGTGGTAACACTTATGTACATGGCATAGTGGGTTTTTACTGTAAAGGTCAGAACACGGGGGACTAAGAAATATAGCTCATCAAAACCTTTAACATGGAAATAGTGATAGAGTAGTTATAAGCTTGTGATATTTTGCTTGTTGCAAAGGGGTGGAGATGGTCTATGTAATTGGTTGTGAACTTTTGAAGGATGAAACAAAAATATTGGACAGCTCCATCATAGATATGGCAGCAATACCCCATTTTTGGTCTGGTCTGATCTGACTTTTGTAAAGATAGAAAGACAGACAGAATCAGGTACATTCTGGAGTGGTATAAAGAGCCAAGCATTTTTTCCATTGTTTTTAGTCATTTTTTTCTATTGTTTTTATACAATTCCCCGTTGAGTTACTGAAACAGGTTCATAACTTTTATGATTATTTTATTTGTGCAAAATGTTATTCACTCTTTCCCATAATTGAACTTTTCACCTCCCAGGTTCATTAACATCTTGGAACAGCCCACTATTGCCATCAGAAACCATCGCCTGATGTTACCAAGGGAAATTGAGAAGACTATAGTACACCTAAAGGTCGGACATATTATAGACAAAATAATTATTGGCACATTATATAGCAACTAGTGTTCTTGTGTTGTCAAAAATGAGGACAATTGTTAGAAAGGTTTAATAAAGTAATGCAATGAAACAAAGTATTGAGATTCAATAAAGCGGAAATAAAGATTTTGAAGCCAATAAACCATTTAATTAATCTATTCCATTTATATATTTTAGATGTTCAAAGGTATCTAAGATTCATTGATTACTCCTGGCATATAAGAAATTGATTTTTGCTCAATAACTTTTCATATTACAAATTTTATGTGTTTAATATAACAGTAAAATGGAAATATCTCTTGAAAGAAAAAGATTAGCAGCAGAATGACAAAGATGGTGACAAAAAAACATATTTCAAGACCAAGCTGAAGCAAGATGATCATTTAATAGACAAAGGAATCTGAATGCTTCACATGAAAGGCTTGAACAAACATGGGTGTAATCTAAGAAATGTAAGAGTAACAGAACCAACTGATTAAATGGCTAACTTTACTTGGAACTAATTCTCTCTAAATGCAGATAATAATCTATACAAATATTTAAAAAGACTAAGGGAAGTAATCATTCATAACTTTACTAATTTTATTTACCTCCCTTTCCACTACAGATGGTACAGAAAATGTATAAATAAATACACAAGTCACTCATATCTAATTTGGATTGTTTTTCTTTCTGAAAAAAATAAATGCCCTCAAAAAAAATAAATAAATAAATAAAAAATAAAGGCATTTTTGATACACCAAAAATTCAGTCTCTATCTTGCTATTGTGTGAGCTATATCAGTCTGTTCACAATCACAAGACCCATAACCTATTAGGTTCATAGAGGCACCACATATACTGCAACCACAGCAGCAGCAGTGTGTCCTGGGCAGGTTGGTTTTGAATTCAAAGATTTTCCTTCTCCTAGACAACTTGCCACCGAGGGCTATAGAACCCAGTCTGTTCTGATATTTTACCCATAGCTGTGGGAGAAGGGTATTATCACATAAGTGAATGCAATGAACTTGACTGGAATTCAAACTTAGCTCTTCAATTCCTAAATCTGAGCTGCTATCCATTATTTCACTAAAGTCGGTTTAGTTAATAATTTAAACATTATTTTGAATATTTTAAATTAAATTTTAGGATTTCAAATGTTGGATATTTAATTTAGTCTTTGCCTAATATTTCAATATTAATAAGATGTGAAAGCTTCTGAACATGGTCATTGTTTGAAAAGAAAAGTTAAAATTTCAAACTTTTATAAAACCAGACAAATATCCATTTTTCTAAAGAAGGAGAAAAAGGAATTAGAAAAAAAAGAAATCTTAGCCCATTTTTCATATTCTTTATTCAAGACCAGCCTGTCTACAATTCCCAAAACTAATGTTCATTTTAAATATTTGAAAGAACTTTTAATAACTTTTTGTTATATCTTTGAGTCATCATACAATATACAATGATCAAATGTGTCTGTCAAAACCGTTAAATCCTTAGAGATTGTACAAGTTAAAAAGCCTTCTTTCTATCAACTTGGCTGAGAAATATTTTTTTTTTTTATCACAATATTAATTTTATAATCAATAATTGGTAAGTTTTATTAAAAAAAAATATAAACCTTAAAGTTTCCAAAACTTTCTTGAAGAAAAATATATACAATTTATAATTTCATACATATTCTGCTAAGAACTGCTGCACTGCTAACAAAGGCTTCAACAGATGACAACACTGGGTGTGAGCATAGTTTGGGGACCAAAGCATTATTACCACATACTCAGAAAAGATCAGAAACATTTAATTTATGAAAGCACTAGGCTTTGTTGATTTTTTTACCTTATAATCTTGGATGACAATGATAATGTTCAGTGACTCTGAGAGTGACACCATTGAGAGGTCTAAATTCCAGGTGGGGCCACTCTTGGCAGCAAGGTTGAAGATGAGGACCCAGACTAATTGCAACCAACCGAAAACCCCAATGGTAGAACAAACGAATGACAATTACAACAGATCTCAATGGCTGAACTAGCAGATGATGAGGGCTAAGCATGTTCAACATGTTACGAAAGGTGCCACTCGGAATTATAGTCAGTGGCAGTCTGTTGCAGTTTTTTAACTAGATTCCGCATGTCTCATTCCATATGTACTGCAGAGGAAGATCATGGAATCAAGTGTATGAGTCACTTCCAGACAAGTTGCTGTCCACCTCAAAAAAATTCACATCATCAGCACTTTCGTCTACTCTGATTTTCTTTCACCTCCAACCAATTCTTTAGGGAATGGGTTAACAGGAGCAGGTTTTGGTGGAACTGGAAGTTTCTAGTCCTAAACCTGCATGTTGACAATGAATTTAATCATGAAGGAAACAATCAATAAAGAAGAAATTAAATTCTTGGATACAAGATAAAGCTGACAATGATGAGTGTGAGAATGCCAAATTAAAATTTCATTTCAATATATATTGTTGAATTCACAACTAAAGAGTCTAATGATGCAAGAAATAAATGCTCCTTTGAGTTATAAAACTCTAAGTCTTATTAAGCAACTGCATCCATTAATTTTGTAACCTAGGGAAGGTTACTGAATAGAATAATCACATGAAGGTTGGTAATGAGTGATAATACTTAGGACAAGAACAACACATAAAAGATTAACAAGCAGTGCAGAGAAGTAGTATTCAACTGCTAGAAGCAAGTCAAGTGAAATCCACAATGAATCTCCAACTGCAGACCAACATACAGTATTTACTATTGTATTTATGTGAATGGGGACATACCCATTATCATCTGTAGGTATGCTACAACAATTAATAACCTGTAGCTCCATATTTGGTACAGGCTTTAAGCAACCATTTGTAATAATTGGTAAAACCAGCATTTTAATGCAAATTCTTTATTCTGTTAGAGGGTGGGGGAAGATATCTGAAAATCTGTAGCTTTATGAAAATGGTTTAAAGTAGATTCATTAAGTCATTCCTTGTTTTTCAACACTGAATAAATATTTAGATTTTATACTTTATTCCGTCATCACAGTCTG
This sequence comes from Acanthosepion pharaonis, assembly GCA_903632075.3. Taxonomy (NCBI): domain Eukaryota; kingdom Metazoa; phylum Mollusca; class Cephalopoda; order Sepiida; family Sepiidae; genus Acanthosepion; species Acanthosepion pharaonis. Next base: position 340,018 of record CAHIKZ030000899.1, on the reverse strand, counting down.
TGCCAACAAATTCATTGCTCAATTTTCAAGTGACTGTTTATGTTGGCAATCAAATTCTCATCTCTTCATCAATTCAACTGAGGATAATGAGAAAACGGGTTGGTCAAAAACACTTTCACTGAAAATTAAAAGATATCTTCTTAAACGATCACAGAGATTCCAATACTATCTCGGCTTGCAAAATCAGAGAAATAATTCCAAAAATGGAATTATCAATTTATTATCATAATCTCTTGAGGCAGAATCTATTTCTAAAAATGTTTTTAATAAACTTATACAACACCATTGATTATTTTTCCCCACTCTCAAGTGAGTAAAGAGATTTATCTTTCTATGTTAAGGAACTATACGACATTGAATTCATTGGCTTGAAAGTTTGGTATCTTGAAAAAACATTATTTTACATCTTAAAAAAATGCCTTCAAAGTATGATGGGAAAAGATTTAAAAACAATATTTTCTACTAACTAGATATGTCAATTGAATAACATTACCAAACACCAAAATATTTTTATATTTCTAAGTTCTTTTTAACAGTAGCTGCTCTACATGAAGAAAACATACCTAATAAATTTATAAGCATTTGATTTGATTTTGATTTGTCTGTTCAGTGGCATATCAACACCTTATGGGTCATTTAATGCCAAAATTTAATTTTCTTGGAAGCTTGCAAGTAATAAAAAAATTATTCTACTTTCACAATTGAATACATGGTAGATGATACTCAGGTTTTGTGTTGATATGATTACTATAGGCAGTGATATGTGTAATTTATGTGGTAGTTATATTGAAGTTATATTTAATACAGTTTGATTTCTTTCAGAAATAGGATATTATATGGATTAATGTTATGAAAGAGTTCTTTCATGTTAGTTACTTGGTAGTATTTTAAACGGATTTGGATAAAGTCACTACAATTTGCTATAAATATGTATCATCTGTCCTTTTTATATAAAAATGAACTGCTGGTATTTTTACTATAAAAATATATGTTTATGCTTTCATAATGTTTCTAAAGAAGGATGCTAAGGATATCATGGACCGAGCATGTGAGCAACAATGAGGTCTTAGAGAAAATGCAAACAGGGAGGTGGCTTATACTTAACATCAGGAAGAGGCAGCTGAAGTTCCTGGGACACATAAAGAGGAAGGACAGCCTCAAGGGTCAAATAGAGGGAAAGAGAGACAAGGGAAAACAATGCATGACATACCTAGTGGCCTTACGCAAGTGGATGACAGAACATGGTCTGGGGGAGGTGACAGAGGGAAGGAACTTGTTGAGTGCTGCAAGGGATAGTGGGAGGTGGAGAGCCATAATTGCCTACATTCTGAAAGGACATGGCACATAGAAAGTAGTGTTTTGTTTGGGAATTCATTATTTGCTCATAGCTGGGACATGAATAGGTACTACCACCCTGGGTCAAGGTGGACCTGGAAACAACAGCAATTAAGAGTTGGTTCCAGGCTCCTCAAAACCTCAAATCTCCTGATCAGAAGCCTTGCTGCTAGATGTAGTTTATCATCATACCCAGGACTATTATTAGTATTAGGTTGAGTCATAAGTAATTTCCATTTTAAGGAATCTCAGTATATATTGTAGGAGCACCAGACTAGATATAACAGATTTATAAATGTGCATGATGGATTCTGATGATAGAAACTGCCAGGCATGAAACAATAAACTAACTTACCTAACCATAGACCTAGAAATTGATTCAATATAATAATCTAGCTCATGTCAGAAAGAAGCCCAAAAAGGTTCAATGAGTTGCTTTCCTGGATGTTAGTGTCAATAAAAATATCTTATATTGATGGATGGCTGAAAAGGTTCTCTATGGTAATTAAATTAAAGCAGTTTTGTTTTGGAGGCATTTAAATTTATAAGCGATTCCTTACCCCAGTTAACAACTGATTCAAGGTCATTTTCAAGATCAGCTACCAGTTTTACTTTGACAAGAGTAAATAGCAGTGTCATAAAAATAAATATCTAGTTGTGAACTGATGACATCAGGAAGGTCATGGATAAAAATAAGGAACACTGTAAGTTCATGGATAGAACACTGGGGATGCCCCACCCCTGCATTAATGTTAAATGGTCTAGAAACCTTCATAACATCATTTATTAAACAATGATGAGATTAAAACAAATATTTGTCCAAAGACAATGTAAGCCTTGAGCTTGTGGAGAAGACCAGCATATCACAACCTGTCAAATGCCTTCACTATTCTTAAAAAAACACAAAGACTTTATATAAGATAAAAGGTTTTATATAGTTAAAAATATAAAAGATGGGGTTAAATTTTTTATTTAATTTTAGTTTTGCAGTCACAGGAGAATTTTAATAGTTGTCTGTGTTTTTTAAGACAAAAATATTTTATATATTGTAAAATACAGGATTTGGTTAAATTGTCAACAGAAAAAAGTCGGGATTTTTTTCTTCAGTGGCATGAATCTATCTGAAGAAAACATTAAAAGAAATATTTTGACTTTTTGAAATATAATTCTTAGATATATTGTTGGAATTAAAAGCAGTTTTACAGGAGTCATAAATCAAAGTAGGAATTCAATAAAAAATGAAAAATGGTAAATTGAAGATGATACACTGTAACAACATCCACAGTAGAGAGTGAAATTGGTAGATTATTTAAATCTTTTAGCAATTAACCTATGATAAAATGTCAGAAAATAAATCAATATAAATGAAACCCTTTGAGAGACAGAGAAAAAGAAAAATATTATTTTACTATCAACTGCAAGAGCAATTTTAAAAAAATACTGATGATATAAATTGATTCTTAGTTGACTTTTGTTTGCTCACCAAAGAATCTGTGTTGTTATTTTTATTATAATAAAAAGAAAAAGCCAAACAAAACAAAAAAACCAACTCTTTAAAATCATTAGAACAGAGATGGAATAAAACATTCATTTTTTTCTTTCCACAAAATATTATAATGACCTTTCACTTTCAGATTTAATTCATTTTATATGTCATTTTATTTATTTTTTTTTGTTTTATGGTTCAATTTTTTAATTTACTAATACTAAACCTGCTACCTGTATAAAAAAAGAAAAAAAAATCATTTGGTTGATTATGCATTGCATGTAAACCAGAAATTCACTGACAGGAATGACACTTGCATCTGAAGAAGATCGAAGAAAAGAATGCAGGAGAATAAAAGAAAAAAAAAATTCCATTTTGCTACTCACTTCTCTCAGCTTAATAAGCTTACAAAAAAAAAAAAAATGGAAGAATAAATTTTACTTCCTGTAAAAGAGAGAAAAATCAAATCTGACACAAGTGCAGAAATATTCATTGTCATCAAAGCAGGCATGAAGCCAGCCAGCCATGTCAAAATACAAGCAAACGCTGGTTGATGTCAAGATTAAGACGGCAAATCGTGACTGCTCAATATAAGGATGAATATCTTAGAGAAATATTCTTTGCCTTTTACAGCGCTAAAAATCTGAGTGTACTCTTAATATGTGTTTCTAATTTTGAAGCTATGGCCATTTGATCAAGTGGTTTGGTTATTTTTGTTTAGTGGCATATCAACACCTAAAGGCTAATTTATGCTGAAATCTAAATATTTTGTATGCAATTTTATGCTTTCAACTACTGACTTTCTGTACTTAATTTTATACTTTCAGAGTAAATGTATATTTTATAGTTATATAGTTTGTAGATGATATATTGTAGGTGTTATATATTTTGGTATAAACCTAGGATCTTTTCACCACCAAATAATTTAAAGTGACTTATTGCAAATATTAAATCACCTCAAGAAATAAATTTGATATTCAAAGTTTTTTTTTTATTATTTATTATTTTTGACATGCTTTTGAAATTATAAATTTGTTTAGCTTGTCTCACAACAACTCCAACCCCCAGAATGAAAAATTACCAAAAATCAGGCAGTTTTGTTTCGTAAGTGCAGATCATATTTAAGGTACTTACAAGAAATTTTTTACAATCTAAAAAAAAAAAAAAAAATTTAAATCTCTTTTTGACTTGTCTATTGAGGTGAATGAAGACCCTACACTTAGAAATAATGCACCTGAGTCGCCCACAATTGGAAGTGATTGCAAAGGTCAACCTAACTGTAGTGCAATGGAAGGGCCTCACACTGGAAAAATTTGGTATGAATTTTAGTAAATATAAATTCTTTTTATTTTGGGGTGAATTAACAGAAAAGACATTATCTATTTATGGTAGGACATCATGTTTTCCTTGTAGTGTTTATGTCTCACAGGGACTATTCCATCCTCACAGATCAAACCCTGGAACTACTGCCTGTTACAATGAATGGATGGCCCCTCGGGGAGGCTCTACGCCTTGAAAGATTATTCTCTCGGGCCTTAAAATCACCCCAACCTCAAATGGAACTCTTACATACAATCCATTACCTAAGATGCAGGAAAAATGGTCAGATCCCTTTATCATCCCAGTAAGTACCTGAGGACTCATGCTATCCTCTACCTTTATATGAACCAGATCAGGATGAAAATGGAGTATTGTTGTTAGATTTGGGCGGGAGCTGCCCAGTCCTCGTTTTCCAGGTTTGATAGCATTTAAAAGAACCTCCGAGTCCTTTTGGGTGACAAATTATTTTCCACCCTCTAACCTTTCTCACAGGTAGGATGTAGCAAGCCTCTCACTATTTTGTCACAACTGCCATGAAAAGTGCTCAAACAAACTACATTCCTTAGTTTTGCCAGCTCCAACCTTCATAGCAAGAACCAGCCTTGATACTTATATTGTAGTAAAGCACCCACATTCCCTCTATATTCCATGTTTCACTCAAACAACTTCTTCCCATGAACCACTGCTCTGGGAACCAGACTCACAAGAAGATGTTTCCTCGATCACTACAATCTTAAACTGTTCAAGTTTAGGGTTAACTGTTATCTCCCCCTCCTATCCATATAAACTGTCTCATAATGTAACTCCTTACCAAGAGTTCCCCTCCCCTGGTCTTGTACATGATGAACTTTACTGTCAGAAAAAAAAAGAGGATTGTTGCCTGCCACATGACCACTTATACACCTGGATCATCAACTGCTCAGTCCACAGGTTTCCTTTCTCAGGCATTATGGGTTGCGACCCACAGCAAGCAGGTTGCCTCTTTGGAGGGGTTTTTATCCCTCTGAAGAGGTGCATCAACATATTCTACAGCCCCAACTGACAGAGCAGCCATTTAATTGAAGTGAAATGCCTTCTAAATATGAGCCAAGAAAACAAAGGAAAAGAAAGCAAGAAGAAAGGACTATTAACTAGAGGGATCATAATGTGTGATCTAGAAATTGTAGCTGTCAGAATCAAGCAAGTACAGAAATTTAATTGTCTGGGAAGTGTTTTAGCAGATGACAAAACGTGATAAAGAAATTCAAATGTGTATCAGGACAGAAAAAGATGGCTTCTGAAAGCTAATCAAAGTATTATGAAACAGGAAAATTTAATCAGAAACAAAGAAAAATGAGCTGAACTGCTATGCAATGTCAGTCCTTCTATATGGCTGTGAATGCTGGAGAATTTTCTTCACAGATGAAGAGGAGACTTGAAGCAACAGAGATGTGGTTCTACAGAAGGATGCTGAGAATACAATGGACAGAAGATGTAAGAAACAAGGAAATTTAAGAAAGATGGTATTAAAAAATACTTGTATATGGAATCAGATAAAGGCAGTTGAAATGTTTTGTATTCATAATGTGAAAATACAACTTTGAGAAATTGATACACATGGGACATACTGAAGGGAAGAGAGGTAGATGAAATGTGCAAATCATTGAACAAGTTTGTGAAAATAACAAATAGGGACTTGGAGGGACAAATGAAAGCCACAATGGAGAAGATGTGGAGAGCCATGATCACTCATGTACAAGAATAGCATATAAAAGACTGGTACAGCTACAGAACAAGGAGACCATACAAGAGAAACTGACACCATGAGCAAAGACAAATACACTTAGACTTTTATTTTTCTAATTTACTGTGAATAGTTTGTAAGTTTGTGTGTATATTATACAAATCAGAATTTTCACTGTCTTATTTGAAGTAGCCTGCTCTTTACAAAATCTTTAGTTGAAGTTGCTGAATTAATAAGGTACTTCAAAGAAATGAATAGATTTTTGTCTATTGCGATAGGTGAAGTGTGTGTTGTCCCTCTTGTGGTCAGCCATGAAACAGTGTTGTCATGTGGAACTACTCACAAAAGATGAAATCAATAATCCTCTTCAGATTCATTTGTACACTTACTTAATATTGCTGCTACATGTGGTCTGGTGCTCCTGCTATATATTTAGAGATACTAGATAAAATCCAAAGAGGAATCTGCAATGTCATTGGTCTTGATTCATCATCTTGGTTTCAGTTAGTTTCCCACTGCCATAATACAGCTTTTCTATGCCTTTTCAATAAATACTTTCATAGCAAATATTTTAATGAATTTTAATTTCATTTAATTATCTAGTCCTGCATTAATTTCGTTCGGTTAACTAATTGCCAGAATTAAAGGCTTTTCTTTTATTATGGACACTATTTTGTTTACTTTCTTTAATATAAATTATATTCATTGTAAATATTCATTAAGGTTTCATTTTGAAATGTTGTTATTTTTATTCACCCCTCCTAACAGACAAATTGTACATATGGGAACTAGTTAGGACTACATAGAGACTTTGTGGTATTATAATGACTGTAGTAAGAATGTATTGTTTTGGTGTAAGGAATACATTCGTATATTTGGGTCAGTAATCAGGGCTAACTAAGTTTAAGATTGAAAACTAACCTTTCCCTATTCCCAACTTTAGGCCTTGTGCCACATATTTTGTATTCATCAAAAATAAATATTACTTTCCTCTATAGCACCTACACTCTATGAATTGAAGTGCATTACTAGATTGGCAGCAAAGTCTCATTTTACTGTTGAAATGGCTAGATGTAAATATATATTCTATATTGACGATTTCTTTTTGCGCATTCCTCACTTGTGTAACTCTCTTCTGGCTTCTTGCTCTCCAATCAAGTTTGATTTTCAAAAATTTAAATGCAATTTCCATCATTATCTTCTGTCTTTTTAATTTTTGTTCTTTTATTGTTCTTGATCTTTAATAATGTTTTTCGTTTTCTTATATTCTTTCACACTCAGAATATAATCCCCTACATCTTAGTGGCTTTGTTGTCTTGTTTTGAGTGAAAGGACATTTTAAAAAAAAGAAAAAAAAGAAAAGAAAGATACATGCTAGAGTTTTTGTAATCTTTGCTCTGTTTCATGGCCAACCACAAAAAAGACAATCCTTACTGCAACACACAAAAATCTATTTATTTCATGCAAATAGCTTATCAATTCAGCAATTTCAACTCAAGATTTTGTATAAACATTTAACAACTTCAGATGATGAAGTTCCTTTCTTTTCTTCATCTCTGTGGTAACAAAATGGGAGAATAATAATTCTGCAGCCATCTTTTATCAATATATTTTACGATTATTTGTTTGGAATCAAAAACTTTATTTTTCTCTTGACATCCAATATAATATTTTATCAGCATTATCATACTGTTGTCAGTGTTGTCTATTTTACTAAACTGTAATTACTTATTCGTACTAAAATGACATTGTAAATATCATTTGCAAAACAAATAATTCTGAATTTTTAAAATAATTATCCATATCATCCAACAAACATTGTACAGTGCGTTCCAACACTCTTATACAAATTATATATTTTTTATTTATATTTATAATGAATTTAATTTGAAAAACTGTGATCATATCCTATAACACATGGTCCTCTAAAACAATAAACAAATGTTCTAGTGATTATATCTATGATGATACACAAGGATATAATCGCAAGTTTATGTAGGGTTAGTGCGAAAGTTATATGTGCTCAAACAGGTGACAGCTTTTGGAGAGAAAAATAACCACAACAACTTGCACTATTAAAATATATTTAGCACACAAAAAGTTGAACAGAAATAAAGAAAAATAAGTGTTTGCAGACAATGTGGGTCTTCAGACTTAGTTTAAGAGAAAAGACATCTAGGTATCTTGTCAACAGTCCATGTTGAAGAGGACCTTTTCAGATGTCTGCTAGCTTCAGAAGACAGTATTAAAGTTGTTGTGCATGTTCTTCCATAACCTGAAACCATTATCTAGGGCCAATGGTGAAGGAAACAACCTTGCTTGGTGCTACCTGAATAATATTGTGGAAGAAAAACAAAATGTATCTTTGGTGCTTATATGGCCATTGTAACATGATCCTTACAGGCGAGTGTTTCTTTAGCCATTTTGCATCCTTGTTTTTTTCTGTGTTTTTCTTTCTTTCCATTTTTCAGTTGATTATTCTAAATTCCAATAATACTACATCATTGCTATCTTGCCAATTTTTATACAACAAAAGTCATAATGCATGGTTGAAAAATGATGACAGCACAACAATTATTCAGATAAAACTGCTTGAAAGAGACAATTGTATAGTCAAGAAATTTCTTACAAATCCAATTGCAATGTGCAACCTGAGAAAGGGAAGATGCAAAAATCTTTATCTTCCACTTGATAAATGAAAACTCACCTGAAAATTGACTTGTGCATGCACCCACTCGGATATGCATCAGGTGTAATGATTAGAGGTTTGGAAAAAGAAATTGGTAAGCTAAATTCAAATTCCAATTGATATTGTTGCATTCACATTTGAGCAAATACCCATGGGAAAGATGTGAATCCATTTTTCTCCCACCATCTATGAGTTAAAGAGCAGACTCAACCATCTAGCCATGGTTGGCAACCAATATAAGAGAAGGACAACTCTGAATACAAAGCCCTTTGTAACCCTGGCTGGGCATATATTTGAATTGTAATTAGGGACTACTCAGCATAAATGCAATATAAACCACAGGTTAGCACTGTGCATGTTGAAGAAACATAAATGGGCCTGAGTCAATGGGCATACTCAGGTATGAACAGCTTCAAGTCACAATAGTTCTGTTGATGATGATGATGAAGCACTCACTCATAAATAGTAAACTGTTATTCAAAGCCACTGGATATTTAATTGGGATGAAAACATTACTATACCATATGCTGAAATGTGTATGAATGTGCAATTGTTCACTCATTTGTTCGAAGACAAATCCCCATACTAAGCATGTAATCTATATATTATTCTGCTTTCACAACTGAATACATGGTAGATGATACTCAGCTTGTATGCATATACCTGTCAGTGTGGGCATAATTGTAGTTTTGTTGAAGTTATATTTTGGAATAATGTTTGATTTCTTTAAGAAATTGTTAAGATAGATAGACAATAAATAAAATTAAATAAGAAAAATGCTGATATAGATAAATAGACAGATATGAACAGACTGCGATAGATAGATGGTTGGTTGATTTGTTTAACATCATATCAACTTCTTATGGGTCATTTAATGCTGGAATTTTAATTTCTTGAGAGCTTTGAAGTAATAAGAATATATGTTGTTCTGATTTCACAACTGAATACATGGTAGATGATACTCAGCTTTTATGCATATACGTATTTGTGTGGACATAATTGCTAGAGGTGTCGCTATGTGTGTTTTATGTTGTAGTTTTGTTAAAGTTATATTTTGGTATACAGTTGATTTATTAAAGAAATTATAGGATATTATATAGATTAAATATCATGAAAGAGTTCTTTTATGTTGGTTGTTTGGTTGATTTTGTTTAGTGAAATATCAACCTGTATGGATTATTTAATGTTGAAACATAAATATTTATTTGCATTATTTGAACTGTTATCATCATCTTCTTTGCCATATTCACAACATTTGGTCTGTTGTACACACCTTCAGGTGATTGGAGTTTTGAACTGAACCTTTTATTTCATCCATCAGGGTAGATTGTTCTGGTTCCACATGCCATGTCTCTTCCAGATGTCTCCAAGTTTTGGTTCACATGGCCCAGTGGATAAAGACATTGGTTAGATCCAGTGACTAGACCAAAAGGGTTGTGAGTTCAATACAAGGCCACAACAGTGGTGAACCAAAACTTAGAGAGTTGAGTTAAAGGAAAATAACTGAAACATCAGGAAGAGGCATGGCATGTGGAACTAAAACAATCTACCCCAATGGATGAAATAAAGGGTTTGGTTCAAAATTCCAATCACTTGAATAAAGCTGGAGTGTACAATGGCCGAAACATTGTGAATATGGCAATGAAGATGAAGATAACAGTCCGAATGATGTAAATAATGCAAGCAATCATAATACCTCATCCCAGAGATATAGACAGATATTGAAATATTTTGAACAAAATTTTATCGTTTCAACTATTATATATTTTAAATATAATTGTATACCGTCATCTATGGTTAAAATGTATTGTTGGTAATTTTACTATAAATAGGTATTGTTAGCAATTTGTTTTATATAAAAATGTATTACTGGTACTTTTATACTTTCATAGTGTTTTGCTTTTGTCTTGTGGGTGGCATTATTTGTTCATACCTGGGACCTGAACAGGTACTCCTGGTTCAGGGTTAACCTGAGAATAACAGCAATTAAGAGGTGGTTCCATGCTCCTCAATATCTTCAATCTTCTGATCAGAAGCCTTATTGCCAGATGTAGATTATTGTCATAACCAGGACTAGGGTAGAGCCTGAATGCAAAACCTAAGCCTGTTCAGTTGAAGCATCTGCAAAGAGGTAGAGGGATCATGTTCTGGGCGAAAATAATCAGTAATGCTGGAAGGTGGTTGATGGTGTTGAAATGATTTTGTCTGCCTACATTAAATTCTGGAATATCAATCTTCAGACAACAATGTCATACAAAGGAAAAGTCATTTTCATGTATGACATTGTTACAACTCATACTGCTAAGGCAACTAATGAATATCAAGGTAGATTAGTTTTTTTAGAATGACAGGCTTACAGTGTGATAGCCATATTCCTTGATCTAAATCCCATTCAGGAAATTCAAGATCATTGTCAAGAGGCATATTTATGAACCCGGCAATAAATTGGTATGCAAAGTTGGAATTTGGGAAGTGCTAGTAGCTATTTCCAAAGTCATTAACCCTGGAGAAATTTTCAAATTAACTTCTGCTGACAGTAAGCATTTTTTTCAAGTCATCAAGAGAATAGAAATAACTTCAGTAAATAATATTTTTCTTTGTTTTTCCTCCCACTTTGTCATGAGCAGTTTTTCATATATCCTTTATCCTTTGAATAAATCATTGTTGTGCTGATCCCTGGATTTTTTTTTTACATGACTTCACATTGAGCTTTTGAGATGAATGCATAAAACGTGGAATGGCCCAAAGCAATTTTGTAAATACATTCAAGCATAAAATCTATTCTCTTTCATGTGACGTAAAATTTTGGGAAGTTTGAAGGACACAGAAGACCAAAATCTTATGACTTTTCAATCATTAGTTTTATTATTATTGTTCCATCATCACCAAAACAAACCCTCTATTTTCTCCAATAATAAACATTTGCACATTATTGAAACTCTATTGGAACTCAGATCTCAAATGTAACATGCACATATATGCTCCATTGTGAAAGATGCTGGAAAATAGTCAATTCCTTGTGTTGTTTTTGAAAGTACCCAATTCTTCCTGTTAACCTCTATCTTTAAAAGAGACCAAACCAAAAATATAGTACTTCTCTGATATCTAGGCTGGAGCTACACAATCCTTAATTTACACTTTCCTAACATACGCATAACAAGAAGCACAAATAAAGCCTATACAATTTCATAGAGCAGAGAGTAAAGCTTCTTCAGCTATTTCAGTGTCATTATATATATATATATATATATATATATATATATATATATAATTATTTATTTAGAAAATTTATAACATAAACATGTTATAAAATCACTACAAAAATAGCCATTTTGTTTCAACACTCCCAGTGTCTTATCAAGTGATGATGTTGAATGCAAAACAAATGGTTTTAAAAGTTTCAAATTCATTAACGATCTTTCACAAGGGGAAAACGTTGTTCCAAAATCAAGAATAACCAATCAAAATACAAGTATAGGAAAATTCAAAAAGCCTGACAAGAAAGTCATGTTATAATAGCTATTCAGATCGTTAAAATACAGGTAAAATTAAAAAAAGTAATTTATTCTAACCAATAATTATTAAATTATATGATAGAATTTGATATTAAAATTAAAACTGCCAATTTTAAAATCCAAATTTAATCACTATTAAGTTTAAAATTATAAAATTACCGAGGAGAAAAGGGGAAATACATATGTTATTAAATTTATTTCTTCGTTGAAATTACGTTAGAATAAGACGTTACTCCATCTGGTCCTCGGACAATATATATGTATACATTTTAATCCCAAGTGTGCAAATGGAGTCATAAAATCACGCGTAAAACAAATACAAACACAATCAGATTATAATACATAAGCATCCAGACATATTTAGATATATATACACACAAAAAAAATGACGAGACAGAGAACATTTCCACGGACCTTTATGAAAAAAAAAGGGGAGAAACAAACACATACATACATAATTGAAAGTGAATGCACTTTGCATACACATAGACACCAATAAATACATGTACACACATCCACTGACATTGACCTAGACAATCAGATACCACAACCAATAAATATTTAAGACTGAAAGTGTCATTAAATAAATGCTAGCCACTTTACATATATATATATCTTTCCATTCAAACAATCACCAAAGTTAAGCAATGTTGAGTCTGATCAGTAACTAGATGGATGACTGCTTGGGAATACCAGGTGGCATAATCTTGGTTGTGTGGGTAGTTTAATGGATAATGGCTCAGAATTGGACCCCCTGAAAGCTGAGTTCCTATTCCAACTGTGTTCATCGTGTTCACTTACACACAAATAACCTTGGAAAATGTATGAATCCATTTCTTCTCCCACAACATATGGGTTAATTAGTAAGAAGTGTATTAGTAAATCATTATTATCTCAAATATAACCTGCAAATGATTGATAAGTTCAAAACAACAAAAAAAAACAAAAACAAATCAACCCATTCTGGCTCCAATATTCCTGCATGTTACACTTTTTTTTGGTCATTGTATTCTCTGGTTGTCTTCAGGTATAATGATAATTCTTCATCTAAAAAGTTTCAGAGTAAATTATTTCATTCAACCCCAGGCTTTTATTCCCAAAATTAACTCACCATTGACTAAATTTTCTTACATTTTTCATCATTTTAATCTTATTCTTTCTTGTGTGTAATTTTATACATAATTCATTTTGTGACCTTGTCTACTCACTTCTAAAAGGTTATATTGCAGTAAAATTGGAAAATAGCATGCTACTTTCAATTTAGAAACCATAGGTAAAGAGAAAAAGAAAAAATTCCACTTCAACTGACATTTTTTAAGCAATAAGAAGCATTGAATGACTTTAATGACAGTTGTGTGTATGTGTATATATATATATATATATATATATATATATCTTTCTCTAAAGAAGTGATGGATTTTTATTGATTAATCCTGCAGATTCTATTACATAAATGCTATTGTTAGTAGATGCTCATATTTAATAAATAAAAATCCATTACTACTTTAGAAATTGCTTTATTTACATTAGGATATGAAATTGAGCAGTTGGGTATACTTCATGAGTCGGGGAAAGATTTGCATTTAAAGGTACGACAACTTTGCTTGATCAACAATGTACATCATGGCCAAATTTAACAATGGTTTCCTCTGTCCAGGGTGAATAAGAATTCTTAAATATTCAAGATGGTAGATGAAAATAAATAAATGGTCTATCTATTCAAATATAGGTATCCACTAAAAATAATCTTTAAGTAATAATATACAAACGTTGTTATTTTATAGATACAAGTATTTAAGCAAATGCTCTGTTTATGATAAACAGTATTAAATAACATTTACCAAGCTGAATGTCCGAGAAATTTTCATAGAAAATTTTCGTTCTTTGACAGCGAACCTGCATCCCCTACGGAACCGTCATATACGCTGACGTCCTTTACCGCTTGAGCTACAAAGAACCAATCAGTGAACAAGGTCGAATTTACTGCTTATAAACTCAACTTTCCATGAATCTCGTACATTCAAACTGCTCTGGCGTATCTAATGTAAACAAATGACGTCATATATTAAAGTGGACAAGGTCCGACAATTTATTGATTAAAGACATATTTTTATGTTTAACGTTGTTATTTTATAGATACAAGTATTTAAGCAAATGCTCTGTTTATGATAAACAGTATTAAATAACATTTACCGGCCTGAATGTCCGAGAAATTTTCTTGAAAATTTTCGTTCTTTGACAAGATAACCTGCATCCCTATACGGAACCGTCATATACGCTGACGTGCCTTTTACCGCAGGGTCAGTAGACAAGGTCGAATTTACTGGATAAACTCCAACTTTCCATGAATCTCGTACATTCATAACTCTCTAATCGAATCAAATGACGTCATATATTAAGAAATGGACAAGGTCCGACAATTTAAATAAAGACATATTTTTATGTTTAACGTTGTTATTTTATAGAATATTTAACTTCAAATTCTGTTTATGATAAACAGTATTAAATAACAACCGGCCCGAGAAATTTTCACGTTCTTTAACAATTCGATATCTATAAACCGTCATATACGCTGACGTGCCTTTACTGCTTGAGCTACAAAGAACCAATGTTTAACGTTGTTATTTTTAAACATAAAAATATGTCTTTAATAAATAAATTGTCGGACCTTGTCCATTTCTTAATATATGACGTCATTTGTTTACATTCCGCAAGCAATAATCAAAGGGGTTTGCAAAACGCTTGGAATAGGTGCCTGATAGGTTCTATGGGTGATATTAATACTGTTTATCAGAGCATTTGCTTAAATACCAAAATTTCTAAATAAATTTGGTGATATATATATATATATATATATATATATTTACATGGTGTGATGGATAAATTGTCTTCTAAATTATGCAAAAATGGAAATTCAGATATATATATTTACCAAATTACCAAAACCTACAAAAGAAGTAAAAAATCGCTACTAAACCATAACCTCCAGATGACTTTTGAATCTCCTGTATCTCCTCTGGACAGTCTCCTTGTTTAAGTTGGTGAATGCTGCCATAAGCCTTGCCTTCAGATCATCTTTAGTATAAGAAGGAGTTTTGCTGGTCTCTTGCTCAAATGCTCCCCACACAATAATCAAAGGGGTTGCAGTCTGGGAAGTTAGGTGGCCAGATATAATGGGTGATGTGGTCACATAAATTGTCTGACAGCCATGACTGGGAACTCCTGCTTGTGTAGCATGGTGCAGAGTCCTGTTGCTAGACATAGGGACTTCCAGTAGCCACTCTCTTGACCCAGAGCAGCACTACCTCTTCCAGGCACATGATGTCAGCATCTATGTTGAGTCTGAGGCCCTGTGGGAAGATGAATAAAGGTATAACATCACCATCACTAGTGATCACTCCAAACGCCATTAGACTCATCCAACTTTTTCCGAATCCTCTGCACTGTACTCAGATTGACACCCAAACATTTTGAAATGTTCATATTGGATCTTTATTATGGATATCAAGCAGTACAGCATGCTGTTTCCAAATTTCTGGCTGTGTGAACTGCATCATGGTGTTCTTTTTCTCACAGATGGTGCCCAACTGACCCTACGATAATGTGCAATCGACAAAATCAAAAACAAGCAATGCACATGCATTAAATTAAAAATATAAAATGACAATTTACCCATCGCACCATATATATATATATATATATATATATATATATATATATATATATATTTTCATTCATCTCCTCCACCTGTAGATCATTAGGTCACAATAAAAATGTGGATTTAGTAACAAGTATTTTTAGTGTTATAGCTAGACCCATGCCTAACAAGTTATGACTTCAGTGTTTTCTTCCTCTCAGACTGATTGCCATTCAAGGCTAAATAGTATAGTCTAGGGTCTTTGTTGGCAGATAGCCAAGCAATAAAAAGAAAATCCCTTCAGATTGCAAGGCAGCTGGTGTTTGAGATTGGTCTTCCTGGCCATAAACGTTTTAAGAATAAGAAGTTTGTTTTCTGTTTTAAGCACAGAAATTTGATTTTAATTTGAGCATGTCAAGTCTATTGATTTGAAAGTGATGACAAGGAAAAACAATTAGAAAATACTGTGCATTTGTAAATAAGAAAAAAATACTATATCTATATCTATCTATCTATATATATATATATATATATAATGTATCTTTTATACCTTCAAACTATATATTATCACATTATATATATATATATATATATATATATATATATATATATATATATATAGTTTTAAGGTATACTAAAAGTGCTCAATATCTTCATTGTGTAAATAAAAGAAGTAAAAGAAGTGTGGACACTGATGTCAATAGTGCCTGGCATCTGTTTCATGCCTGAACACAAACTTCCATAAAATATATAGGTATCATATCAACACTATATATATATATATATATATATATATATATAT
The DNA here is from genome assembly GCA_903632075.3 of Acanthosepion pharaonis. NCBI lineage: Eukaryota > Metazoa > Mollusca > Cephalopoda > Sepiida > Sepiidae > Acanthosepion > Acanthosepion pharaonis. The sequence continues at coordinate 323,511 of CAHIKZ030000899.1, read as the reverse complement.
ATGATATATATATGTGTGTGTGTTTGTGCTTTTTTCTTTAGGATCTTTGTGATCATTCCACAGTTTCCTGTATTTGTAGTTTTTTAATAAATTTGTTTTGTCATATCTCTCTAAATCTTGTTCTGCCATGGAGGTGAATGGTAATTTTGAACATTTGTTTAACTTTATAAAAATGTAATAAAACCATTATTTGATATATATATATATATATATATATATATATATATATATATATTGTTATTTCTATTAACCATATAGGCGTTAGTGTAAAATCTTAAATTTTTAGATATAAAAGAAAGATAAATAAATAGATAAAAACAGAAATTTAATCAATGCTTCCGATTCGCGAGATGAATATATTCTATGATCAGCCATACCCCCCCTCTTCTCTTCACAAATTTTCTCTCCTTATCCTCTCTTCCACCCGCCAGCTGAACTTGGACGCGAGGACCAGTGGTTCTAAGATTTTTTTGACCATGATAAACTCAGGACACCATCAGGGTCTCATGCTGCGATTCACGTGATCGGGACGTACGGAGCATGCGTTGAACTTTTGGCCATCACAAAACACTGCGTGATTTGCGCCCTATTCTCCTGTACCCGGTCAAGGACGAAGGGAACCCACGTGACTGTTGTGGGGACAGCGAAAACCAAAGAAGGATTTTTTCAGTTTCCCTCTGACCAGCGGCAGTTGAACATCAACTGGGCAAAAATCGTCATGAGATGAGGAAGACCACGAAGTCGACCAGTGATTGAAAGGGTGCTATTGACTGATCAACCCAACAAATGCCTGTATGAAATGCTGAGACCCACGAACACTTGCGAAAAGAAGAAGAATCCAGGAACATTGTCGGCCGGCCAAGATTGATTTATCATCAGAACTCTCGCTTCGGCGAATCAAAACTTTTGAAGATACCAGCCCGACTGCAAGATAAGTTGGTTCTTTTGGCTCGATCTATTTTCATATATGTATGTATTCGCTCGCGCCTTCTATTCTTTACTGATGTCCTCCCCCCTTGTTAAATGAATGTTCTTTTTTTTCTTTCTTTGTTTCGTTATATATATATTTATAAATAAATGTTTAATTTTGAAATCCATCGTCTTGCGTCTGTTCTTCGTTGATTCCCTTGTGTCGTTCCATTTCTGAGTGAAGACCGAGAAAAGAAACCACGTTTTCTTTTTTTTAGAACCCGTGGTTCATCTATATACAGTTCGTAACATATAAAATTGGGGGCTCGTTCTGAGAATCTTTTCTCCTGTTTTTTTCACTCAGTAAGAATCGCACAAACTTCAGGGTGTCGGCGAACTACAGGCCAAGATTTTATAGATAGTTTTCTCGCATCGCCCTCTATGGAAAAATTATGTAAGCTTGGAAGGATGATATAGTTGAAATAGGGAAGAATTAGAACTAGAGGTAACTAATCTATGAGAAAAACTCAGCTAGTCAGGATAGTCTGTGAGCATATGGTAGATAACGACGTTTTTCGACGTAGAAGAATTAAGTAAATTATCACTAGACACGTCGGAACTTTCTTAGCTCGAAAAGTGAAAATTAGGGCCGAGGCTAAGGTCAGAGCCGAAGCTGAAAGAGCAAAACTGAAATAGCAAAAGCTAGAATCGAGCAAGAAACTAGATTTCAGGAGTTAGACGAAAGCGGGAACTTCACGAAGCTATAGTTCGACTTATCGTACCGCAGTTTAACGAGGCTGACGTCGACAAATATTTTCAGCATTTCGAAAAGGTCGCCTCAAACCTAGCATGGCCCATAAACTAAATTTTACTGCAGACCGCACTAAAAGGCAAAGCTCAAGAAGCGTATCCGCGCTCTCAATGTGAGATTGCGCTGAATATAGCATTGTGAAATCGGCCATTTTAAAGTCGTATGAGCTTGTGCCGGAGGAACCGGCAAAAATTTAGAAAAGGGAGACAAACAGACTTATGGAATTTTCTGACAAAAAGAAACCTATTTCGATAGATGGAGTTTATCGAAAACATCGAGGCAGATCACGATAGGCTAAGGCAAATGATACTGATAGAGGAGTTCAAAGAATGTGTCTCTGATAATTTGAAAACCTACCTCGATGAAAAAAAGGTAGATACTTTATATGATGGCCACCCTCGGATGAATACGCTTAAAATAAGCGGGTACGTTCAATCATAACAACCCATCCGAATTTGGAAGCGGTCCACCCAAGACGTGGATCTGGTTCTGGTCCGAATTCGAAGTTTGGTCGATCGGTTAGTTCAGGCCAACTACCCAGTCCGAGAGATACCAAATCTCAAAATCCTATTCTCCGTCACCGGTTTATCGGCAGACGAATAGGAGAGAGAGGAAACTCCCGATGTGCCACTATAAAGTGGACACCTCGTGTCGAATTGTTGGACGAAGCGGAATGTGAGCCCTGTCAAGAGAGACCCCAAGGGCTAATTTCTTCCGACAGCGTTACCCTAAATAGGAAACCGAATGAAGATGTGAGGGGAGGAGGCCATTTGTGTCTAATGGTGCTGTATCCCCGTTGATAACCCACGAAGAAGAAATCCGTGAAGATCTTGGGGACACTGTCCCTGATTGTGTGAGAGCTTCGTGCCGTGTGATCGGATTCGGCCACTGGCGAATTTGTTATCATACAGGGGTGTTAGCAGCAAACTTTGTTAGCGTTCCCTTCATCGAATCCACCTCACGTCTGGGTTAGTTTCTGGCCCTGTCGAATCGGAGTAGTTCTAGTTTGCCTATGAAAGGCATATCCATGCTGTTAGAAACGAATTGGCGGGTGAACCCTAAAGTAGTTCCGAACCGGTTTTCGGTAACACCGAAGATATCGAGGAAGAGAATCTCGATATATTTCCCTCGTGTGCAGTGACCAGAGCACAGGCCAGAAAATGAAAAGACAAACGAGATAATCGATAACAAACCCTATCGCAGACGTTTATAAATCCTGATGTGGGATTAAATTATCCTCCCGATAGTAACCCAACTGGAAATAGCGATGGTATTGTTGAGCCCGCTATGGACATTCCATTATCGAGGAGAGCACTTATAACAGAGCAGGGGAGTGATTCTGAGCTCACCCCACTCTTCCGTCACGTATTGCCCGAGGATGAGTTGGAGAAAGTTCCAACTGGATACTTTATTAAGAATGAGATACTAATGAGGAAGTGGAACCCCGCACATCTCCGCCTCAGAAGATCTGGTCGACAGTCCACCAAATAGTACTCCCTAAACGGTACAGACCGGAGGTCATTTGAGATCCCATTGGGGGTCACCTTGGCGTTAACAAGACGCACGATAAGATCGTCAGATACTTTTACTGGCCGGGTATCCGAAGGGACGTGTCTGAGCATTGCCGGACTTGCCACATCTGCCAGGTTGTAGGAAGCGAACCAGAAAATCCCCATCGCACCCCTACATCCCATTCCTGCCTTCGAGGAGCCATTTGTCGCATTATCGTAGACTGTGTTGGTCCGTTACCCAAAACTAAGTTAGGGAACCAATACCTGCTAACGATCATGTGCGCCTCGACCAGGTTTCCCGAAGCGATACCATGAGAATCCTCCGCCAGGAAAATAGTAAAGGCCCTTGTTAGCTTTTTTTCACCATGGTCGGCTTACCCAGGGTGATACAGTCAGACCAGGGATCCAACTTCATGTCAGGGGTGTTTTCAACAAGTTACGAGAAGTTTGGGTATAAAATCCATTAAGTCAAGCGCCTATCACCCCCAGTCCCAAGGTGCCTTTGAGGTTCCACTCCACCTTGAAGAGCATGATGAGAACATATTGCCTGGACCACCAATTGGGACGAAGGTATCCCATTCCTAATGTTCGCCGCTCGCGAATCCGTACAGGAATCGTTGGGGTTCAGCCCATTTGAATTAATATTTGGGCATTCAGTCTGCGGTCCTTTAAAGGTACTGAGGGAAGGTTTGTTGTGGGAAGACCCAGTAACAGAAAATTTGCTGGAATATGTTTCACGTTTCCGAACCCGACTAGCAGAAGCATGTGAACTGGCCCGCGAGAACCTCGGTCGGTTCAGCATAAAATGAAAGATCGATACGACCGAGACACAGTCGAACGAAATTTCAGTGTCGGGGATAAAGTTATGTTATTACCCTTGCCCGGACATCCTCTCAAAAGCTCGATTCCATGGCCCCATAAATCAGGAAGGCCGGTGACCTCAACTACGTCGTAAGAACCCCTGATCGCAGGAAGTCGACGCAGATGTGTCACATTAACATGCTTAAAAACGGGGAAAGACCGACCCTGTGTTGGTAATCAGTGGGCCCTAACACTTCCGAGGAGAAGGTGGAAAGGGGTGACCACCCCACAAACTTTACAACTCCGGTACTAATCCGAAGCTGTCGCATTTAGCCCTTGAGGAGAGGAAGGATTGCCTCCCTTATCGAGGATTTCAGGGCCTGTTCCCTGACGTACCCAACAAACCACCGTTACTTATCATGATGTGGAAAAAGATGCCACCCCATTAAACAGCATCCCTACCGATCAACCACGGAAAGCCGAAATCCTACGTGGAGAAATAGCCTACATGCTAATTATCGAGCGTAGCCAAAGCAGTTGCGTGCTAGTGGACAAACCCTGACGGCTCAGTTCGGTTTTGCAACCGAAGGTGAACTTCGTCACTAAAACGGACTCGTACCCCATTCCCAGGATGGACGACTGTATTGATAAAGTAGGCAAAGGCTACTTATATTACAAGCTCGATTTGTTGAAGGGTTATTGGTGTGCCCCCAACCGAGCGCGCTAAGGAGATATCTGCTTTCGCGACTCCGGATGGCCTGTATCAATACCGCGTGATGCCTTTTTGGGATGAAAAAATTCCCAGGCCACCTTCCAGCGAATGATGAACCATTGCCTGCGAGATCTGGCTGGTGTCGAGACGTACATCGATGACATAGTCGTGTACAATAACACCTGGGCCGAACATGATATCTCTATTCTTCGATCGGTTAAAGCATGCCAATCTCACCATTAACCTTCTGCGAAAAGTGATTTCTGCCAGGCAGAAGTTCTCGGACACGTTGTCGGGCCATGGGCGGATAACTCCGATCGAGGCAAAAATACAAAGTATAAAATACCCAGCCCCGACCAATGTAAAAGGCCTGAGGAGATTTCTCGGAATGGCGGTTACTATCGCAAGTTCTGTAAGAATTTCTCTGATATAGCCTCACCGCTTACCCAACTGTTGAGGAGGAAAGCCAAATTTGGACACCCGACTGTCAGAGATCCTTTGATCAAATAAAAGCCCTATTGTGCTCAAACCCTGTCCTCAAAGCTCCTGAATTTCTTTGACCGTTCAGGTTAGCTGTAGATGCAAGTGACCATGGCATTGCAGTATTACTACGAACCCGATGCAAATGGTATGAACACCAAAGTCACAATTTCTCAAAAAAAGTTCAACAATCACCAGAAAAATTACTCTACAGTAGAAAAAGAAACTCTTGCCTTTTGTTAAGTTTACAACACTTGAAGTGTATGTGTCTTCGTCCAGTCCAGCCTACTTTAGTATATTTAACCTTCCTCAGAAAATGAAGAATACGAACAACTACTGTGCTGGAGTTTAGCGTTACAAAATACGATCTAACTATTCAGCACATAAGAGGAATCTGTGTGCTGACGCCTGTCCCACGTATCTGATCGATAAGCTTTGAGGATCAAAACGGGGGACTAAAACAATCTCTTTTCTTTTTTTTTTAACTGCCGTTAATGGCATTTTTCTTTTTTGGTAGGGAGGTGTCACGTAGCAACGATTTCATTAACCATATAGGCGTTAGGCTAAAAGTAAAATCTTAAATAAAGAGAAATTAGTTAGATATAAAAGAAAGATAAATAAATAGATAAAAACAGAAATTTAATCCAATACTTCCGATTCGCGGAAATATATTCTATGATCAACCATACCCCCCCTTCTCTTCACAAATTCTTTCTCTCTTATCCTCTCTTCCACCCCGCCAGCCAAGGGCCCAAACTTAGACGCGAGGATGACCTGGTTCTAAGATTTCGCGTTTGACCATGAGTAAACTCAGACACCATCAGGGTCTCATGCTCATTCACGTGATTGTTGAACTTTTTCACACAAACACTGTTTTGCGCCCTATTCTCCTGCGTACCCGGTCAAGGACGAAGGAACCCACGTGACTGTCTGTGGGGACAGCGAAAACCAAAGAAGGATTTTCAGTTTCCCTCTGACCAGCGGCAGTTGAACATCAACTGGGCAAAAATCGTCAGACCGCCCACTGAGATGAGGAAGACCACGAAATCTATCGACCAGTGATTGAAAGGGTGCTATTGACTGATCAACCCAACCAAATGCCTGTATGAAATGCTGGGGACCCAAACACTTGCGAAAAGAAGAAGAATCCAGGAACATTTATCGGTCGGCCAAAGATACTGATTTATCATCAGAACTCTTTTAATGAATCAAAACTTTGTGAAGATACCAGCCCGACTGCAAGATAAGTTGGTTCTTTTAATTCTATTTTCATATATGTATGTATTCTATTCTTTACTGATGTCCTCCCCTTTGTTAAATGAATGTTCTTTTTTCTTTCTTTGTTTCGTTATATATATATTTATAAATAAATGTTTAATTTTGAAATCCATCGTTTAAATCTGTTCTTATCCCTTGTACGCTTCATTTGAAGACCTAGAAAAAGAAACCATTTTCCTTTTTTTTAGAACCCGTGGTTCATCTATATGCTACAAGTTCATATATATATATATATATACACACACACACACACACGAACATTGATGAAATTTTTGAGAATATGGAAACAAAAAGGACATTTATATTTAACCCCAAAGGAACAGTTGAAATTTTTAGGGCACATAATTAGGAAAAAGGGCTAGGAAAACTTGACACTCACAAGACATATTGATTGTAGGAGGGATAGAGGAAATCACTGCAAATCATTTACATAAGCTCATTAGGTAGATTACCTAACGAGCTTATGTAAATGATTGGCAGAACAGGGATTATGAGATATTACAAAAAGACAACCTTTACTAAGATCTAGGCAATCCATGATCACCTATGTCCTGAAGGTACAAGGTACATAGAAGATTAGCTCAAATAACTAATGTTATTTCCAAGTTACAAATATTAAAAAATTTCATCTGATAAAATAAAATATTAGATAATATCTCCAGTTTTAGTTTTTGTGTATTTATTTATTAAAAGTAAAAAAAATAATCAGTAGAAATAGTTGTTACATTCTTCTGAAAACCAGATGATCTTCTGATTCATGCGACACTAATTTCCACCACTAGTTAGATGTGAACACACTAAACACTCAAAACTGAATGAAAAATTCTGTCAACTGCACAAGGCTCCATACATACTTTCTGTTTTTACTCACAGACTCAATGAAAAATAAGCAATACAATCCAGAATTTCCATCCAATAGCACCCATTTGTCTAAAGAAACAAAATAAAAAACTAAGCCGATTTGAATTTAAGAAAGGACATAAAAGCCTATCAAAGTGACATTTTCAGCAGTTAGACAGCATCTTATCCTGGGTTCACAAATTTCTTCCGAAAGAACAAGAGACAGCTTACCAAATTCTGTCACGTTAGTAATTCACATTTCATACTCCCTTTCTTTGTAGACGCCTTTGATAACTCCACTTATCTCCTTTTTTTTTTTCAACAAGAGACATTTACACCAATTTATCATTTGTTGTATTTTATGTTAATACAATTGTTTATTTTTTTAAACCTTCAATGTTGTTTTTCTTTGATTTCACACCATACGCTTAATATAACAAAGTCAAACCTCATTTAAACTATTTACATTCAGACTATCATCTTTATCTTATCCTGTTTTAGGCATTGTGATGAAGAAGGCATGGTGGAGTAATGGATAGCAGCTCAGATTGAGGAATCGGAGAGCCGAGTTCGAATTTCACTTGAATCCATTACATTCACTTACGTGCTAATAATCTTGGGAAAGGTATGAATCAACTTCTTCTCCCCCCAGCCATGGGTAAATAGCAGGACAGACCATGTTCTATAGCCTTGGATGGCAACTGGTCTACCGCAGAAAGAAATGGCAACCCGCTGTGGGAAAAAAATCCGCCTTGTCAGCTATGTATTGAAAGATACATGATTGCCTAAGCGTGTATCATGCATGGCACATAACCGACTGACTGACTGACTGACTTTTCAGTCGAATACATTACATTCACTTACATGCTAATAGCAATAGGAAAGGTATGAATCAACTTCTCCCCCCCAGCTATGGGTAAATAGCAGGACAGACCATGTTCTATGGCCTTGGATGGCAACTTGTCTACCACAGAAAGAAATGACAACCCACTGCAGGAAAAAAATCTGCCTTGTCAGTTATGTATTGAAAGATACATGATGACCTAAGCGTGTATCACACATGGCACATGACTTTGAGGCTAGAAGGCATAACTTCTAAAAAGTGATGACACCAACAGAAACAGAGGACAATAGTTTGAATGTAAATAGTGTCACTAGAAATAAAGAAATGAGTACTGAACTTTTATGTAGTATCAGTTCAACCCCTTTTTGTTACTCTTTCATCATCGATCCACACAAACTTGTTCAATACTTTTCATTTCCTATCATCTCCTTTCAGTATGTCCTGGGAGTGATAAATTTTCAAAACCCTCTTTCCTCATTTTGCATCTCAGAAATTTCAATTTTCTCTTTCTGACTGTACATATGTTTCTTTAAAGTCTCACTGTTTGTGATGCTGCTGTCATATGTCATGGCAGAGTACACATGTGGTGGTTTATGGCAGGTCAAACATTGAGAGCCGATATTTGTGGGGCAGGTTTTGTGTGAATTGAATGGCCATTGCTTACATGTTCTGTTCCTAGTATTTTCAGCATTTGTCAGTAGAACCACAACTTTCACCCTTTCTCATCCATTTTCCTGTCACTTAAATACTTTATTTTTCTGAGATCTCTCTAGCTATTTCTATTTGATTTTCCACATATCAAACTTTCTGCTGTCTATTATTATACAAGGCAAATAGTTAAAAAAAATAATAATTAATATTTTAAAAATAACTATTTGGTTATTTAATTTTTGTTAGGCTTTTTGTGATCTTTATAAATAAGTACTTGTTTTGTTTTGTACATTTATAATATCTTGGGAGTAAAGAGAAACTTTATTGCCATTTTTAATAATATATTTTGAAAATCTAAGACATCTCAGTTTTCACTTTAGAATATTTATTTTTTATGTTTTGTTCAAAAAATAAAATAATTCAATTATTTTTTTTTTTGTCCAATAATGGATTTATCTCTCTTTATTGAATTTATTTAAAGAAAGAGAAAGCATTGTGTCATTAAGAATGAATTGGACACTTTTTGGGGGCATAACAAAAAAATTTGTACAGACAAATTGAATTTTGTACACTTTATTTAATACTGGAAATGATACTTAGCACAGGACAAACCTTTCTTTTGTTCCGTGACATCTCAAATTTCTTTATCCAGTCCATTTAATCCTTCACAGGGACTTGAAACAATGCCCATTCAGTGATAATGCTATCACACTTACTAATGCATCAGGGAACTTTAAAAAAAAAAAATAATGCTCACCCAGCAAAAGGCTGAAGAGCTACTCAAGGAAGGGACTTGGCCTGCCCAATGTTGATATTAGTATTATTAATCTCTCTCAGAACCGACTGTAGAAAGTGCTAAAAGTTTCAAGCCATTTTTAATGTTGTTAAGAATGTTATTAATAGAAATGAGTAAAGAATTTGTATTTAAAACTTCAATGACAAAATTTTAACCATTCTGATATTTCTAAAGATAGTCCAGTCTATTTTGGTAGTGTAGTTACGCATGACAGAAAATATGATATGGAAATATGAAGGTGCATAAAAATAGGAGAAGAAGTCTTCCAGAAACTAAGCAAAGTATTAGGAGATAGGAAAATTCTGTTAGAAACTAAGAAAATGTGTTGAACTGCTATCTAATTTCTTATAGCATTGCTATTCTCAGTTTACATACTGTTCTTATTCTTTCATATAGTCTATAACTTAAAGGTTTTTATTTTCACAACAAACAATTTTTTTTTTTTAAGCAAATCACCCCAAGCAAGGCAGGAGTGCCACTAGCATGCAAGGGCTTACAGAGAGTGAGAATAAGAGTAAAGAGGAGTGTTTGGGAAAAGGATAAAGAGAAGAACAGGGATCAAGTTCAAGGTAGCGAGAGATGCCAATTATTTTTCAACATATCCTTACTTCAATACATCTAACACAATGTTTCTTCATTGCACATGAAAATTGAACAAGTGAAAGACTGAGTTTAACTTTACTGCAAATGATTTTTTCAGGCTAGAGACACTGATACACTATTACAGGTAAAAGGGGATGCTAATTAATTTTTTTTTAAAAGTTTTGTATAGCATTTTTTTTTTATATCTATTATTATACTGTAACATTTTTATTTTTATATTTTGTTCTAAATAAACAATTTGAGAAACAAGATGACAGTCTTAACCACTTCCCTGACAATTATTTTGGGAAAAACGTTTCCTCTTCAGAAATTTTTTTTATTTGTTTTTAATATAGTAACTAAAAAGCTGAGCCACCTTGAAGTACTTGAGCGATGGCTAACACCTCTGCCAGACACCAGAGTTGACAATTGGACTCGTTTCAAACTCAGAAGGGCGTAAAAAGAATCAAGATTGATGTATAAACATGTCTGTAGCTGGTCTTCGATCATTATGTTTTGGATGTGTTTATTCGTCTGTATTTGGGAACAACACTTTCGGTAAAATGTATATACACGCCTATGCTAAGGAAGATGTTAAACAAGATATTAGTATTTTATAGCGACATTTAACTCACCTGAACATGTTTAACTATGGTATACTAAAGCAAATTCTTAGTTTTTATGATTAATTTTTTATGCAAAAAAATAGGGGCCACATTATACACAAGTAATTTTATTGAGGAAGTTAAAAATCATGCATTTTTGGTGACTGGTTGCACTATAAACAGGTATATTTTTTTTCTGGAGGCATTAAAATTCATGCAAAAAATTTAAGGGGTCACACTATACACAATGTCATCGTATATGATAAGCTTTTCTGTTTACATGAGCATAGATTTTCTATTTAATATCTTTGTTTTTTCTATGATTTGTTCTCAATTATCTGGTGCACCTGAGCAATCGTGTGTGTGTGTTGTGGGTAAAATGATAATGAAAATTCTTCCCAAACTACTTCTGGTTGATGTGGCACATTTGAGAGAGGGCAGAACCTTGATGGAACACATATGGTCACCCACTCCAAGGCCTGACCAGAACATCTAGCACCAAAATGTGGGCAGTGGCATTTACCCTGAGATCCTGCAGGAAGAAATATAATGACGGGAAAGGGCCCTCATTGTTTGCAACACACTAGATTGCCATGAATGATGGTGGTGTGTGTGTGTGCAGAACCACCTACATGTTAATCCTGTATACCAGACCACTTTCAAGAAGCTGGCTACCTCCAAAACATTGTGTTTGACAGCTGTTGCTATGAGCATGATGTCTTTTCACTTTCAGTATCGTATTGAAAGCAGTCATATTAATGCTCTTGATACACAGGAAGGAGAATGTTAAAATTTACTGCATGCTGCATAAACAATACCATCCCACCAACTGTTAACTCCTTGAAGTCTTGACCAAATTTTTTGAAACATCTGTATATATCATGTGTTGAACATAGTTGTCTCCCCCTTGAACTACTTGACTATAAAAGAAATGGTCAAATATCATCTATGGGCAGTAGTTAAATTGCATGAACAAAGTTTAAATGTTAGTCAGTTTATCTTCATATGATGTTAGTGCAATTAAATTAATATCTCTCAAAAACCACAGAAAATCAAGGATTATAAATTGTTTTTATACTATGATAAACCAGATCCAATTATCTAGGCCTCTGATCAGGAGGTTTTGAGGAGCATGGAACCACCTCTTAAAGAAAAATTAAATTTTGGTATTAAATGACCCTTAGGAAATTGATATGCCATTAAATAAACAAACATAAAAAAATGAACTGATTTCTCTTTCAAATGATACCAAATTTAGCCTCCTTGTTAATACTGGTTAAAATATATAGTTTTGGAAATCCATAACTTTTATAGAGTTGTAGAATTCCGATGCCTATGTTTGATCCTGTGACAGGTGTTAATATTGTGCACTGACAAACAGTGCTAATTTTGGACACAGTCAAATGCACTTTGACTATAAGTGTATAAAACTTGCAGATGCATTTGACCAATTTCAGATTTAAAAGTCGTCTTACGTATATGCCTCAAGAAACATGTATTTTCAGATAACTGGCACACCTCATATATAAATATGTGCTTGGAATATACATCTTATTTATTTAAGATATATTTTTAAAAAGTGATGAATAGTTAGAATGAAATTATGTAGAAGGTTTTTGGATATTATCTGTCATTTTTTTTATATCACAGTTTCAGCCATTCTCTCGCTTCCCAAATTTGAATATAGTGTCCACATTTATTTATGCTGTTTTCTCTTGTACACTTTTAGTATAAAAGATGATAAGGCCATATATATATATATATAATGTGTGTGTATGTATCTGCGACAAGAATAACTGCATGAGTGCTTTCTCTTGTAGCTCAGAGTGCAATCAACATAAACCAACAATTTAGATACATTGTCGGTTTGTGGAGATAACAATATCTACTCTGCCAGAACACCCACTAGCTGTGATTCTATTCAGGACTAGGAAAGGAATGGACATGGACCCTCTTCCTCTTTTTTTCTCTCACTCAGAAACAGGATGCGGAAGGTAGCAGATATGCCTGGTCTTCCTACAGGAGAAAATATATATATATATATATATATATATATATATATATATAGTGGACTCTCTCGTTGCAGACAACAAATGAGAGATCTCTAAAATAAAAAGGTACTCAACATTTATGGACACACATGTGTTTCCCAAGGCCTGCAGGTGTTTTGCAAACTTTTAGGCAGATGGTTGAGCCATTTTTCTTGAGTGGTTGAGGAACAGCAAGGCCTGCTTTGCTACATGTGTTAAAGTCACAGTGGCTGGTAAAGCTATCACTGAGAGGAACAGCATGCTGCCAACTTTCTTTAATATTTGCACACAGTTCATCTCAGTTGGCTTCACTCAAACCTTTTGTATAGATAAGAAGCCGAATAGGCACCAGCTCCTTCCCTTTGATGCTTTGTTTTTCCAGAAAGAAAAGGGGCTGCTACATCACTTCATATATATATATATATATATATATATATATATATAAATATATATATATATATATATTATATTAATTTATGTAAATCTCCTCTGTGTGTTGAAATTCATTTATTTTGAAACTTTTCAATTCATCTTGCTACAAACTGCTGACCAACACTTACCTCATCCAATACAATCCTGTATCACAAGGTCGGAAAAAAAAAACTTGGAAGACATTTACAAATCTTAATTTCATTTTGTGAGATATATATTTTTATATATCTGGTGGAGAAAGCAACAAACAATGCTTAGAATTTTATAATGAACACAGATAATCATTTAACATGAAACTGTTATTCATCTTGTAATGTTGATTTCTATATCCACACACACACACGCATATATGAGTAGCAGTATTTATTTATACAAATTTGCTTAAAGACCAACAGAAGTCATTTATTAAAGATTTTTTAGTTTATTTTTTCTATATTATGTACCATTTTCCTGGTTTCTGGTATGTCTTCACCTCTTTAGCATTCAACATGCTCATGCCTACCCAGCAAATACGAGATCTCAAAGTTTCACCATTTGTGTTCAAAGTCTCATTGTTTGTATAACATTTCCATATTATCTGCGATGATATCATGGTAGAGTATACATGGAGCAGATTATGGCAGGTTGAGAGCAGATATTCACGGGATGAGTTTAGGCAAGTTGAATACTAAAGGGTTAAATATACAGTGTCCAATATCTGAGTACTTTTGTTCTGTATAGATAGAAAAATCCTGTCAGATGATAACATCTGCTCCTTCAGCTACAAATTCAGCATGGTGTTCATACCAGATTACAGTTGTTTTTATCCCGTAGTAATGACAGATCTTCAAATGCAGATACTGATCTATCCTGTCATAACAGGTTTTGTACTCATTAGCAGGGGTGGATCTACTATGAAACTAATGAAGCTTAACCTTCAGTTTCCCTAATCACAGAGGGGCTTCTGAAGCAACTTTCTTTTTTTAATTGAGTGAATTTTTAACAAAATCAATATTTTTTATTTGTTAACTGTTATTTTTTAAAATCAAAATAAGGTTATTTTAGTGATAGAATCATAAACCAATAAGCTGAAGTAGCTAATATTGGCCTTAGAATATGATCTAATAGCCATTTCATATGGCCTCAAAATTCATCTGCAATTGGTCAAATTTCAAAATTTTCTTGGAGGCTTGCAACACTCAAGCCATCAGCTGTATAGGCTTGTTTGGCTTATCAGAATCTATTCATAGCCTACATTTTGGCAGTTGCATCTATGAAGCTATTGTTTCTGGTTGCAAAGAGAGCCCCCATATCTGTTCAATCTTCACAGCTCCAAAAATTTAGCTCTGGTTTCGTTTGGTTTATGGCATATCAACCTCAATGGGTTATTTAATGCCGACTAGATTTTTATTGCTGGTAATATTTTTTTTTTAAATGTATTGCTGGTAATATTTCTTTCCTTCAAAAATCTATTTCTGGTAATATTTTTTCTTCAAAAATGTATTGCTGGTAATATTTTTTTTCCAAAAATATATAGCTGGTAATGAATTTTTTTTTTCAAAATTGTGTTGCTTGTAATAATGTATTGCTGGTAATAATTTTTACTTCAAAAATTTATTGCTGGTAAATTTTTTTTACAGAGTATTTCTGGTATTAAAACTATTTTTACACTTTCATAGTGCTTTGACTACAGTTTTTACCCATAGCTAGGACCCTGACACATGCTACCACCTTGGGTCAGGGTAGACTTGAGAACACACATTAAGAGGTGGTTCCACGTTCCTCAAAACCTCCTGATCAGTAGCTTTGTTGTTGGACATAGTTTGTCATCTTACCCAGGATGTTTAGGTCTGCTACTGCTTATTAGGTGTGGGTATTGAGCATCCCAATATAAGGTGATCAGTAGTTTCAATTTTTAGTGTAGAGCTCAGAAGAATGAAGACATGAGTAAAAATAATCTGTCATTTACAAAGATGGTACAGTTATCTTCCTACAAAATATATGTCAAAGAAAAAAAAAACCTATGCTCTCAAATATTTTACGTCAATAAAATTCCCATTGATTAAGTTCCTTGCCACCAAACTTCTGGAGGCCAAGTTTAGCCATTATTTTTTTCCAATATATATTTGCAATTTGATCATTTGAAAGTAGTTTTCTCAATCTAAACAGATTTAACAATCTTATTGTCTAGCAGATCTAAGACAAGACAGACATGGATATATTTTTTTGATTGTTCTTTATTAGATTCTTCATGTCAGATATTTCCAAAGTCAGTGATTTTCAATCGTGCTGCAACAAGTTTGGATCTTCAGTGTAAGAATTCAGAGAGGTAGCAAATATTCTTCTGAAATCCACAAACTGCACTGTCTTTAGAAACAGTACAATGATTAAAATTTTGTTGTTGAACTTCTAAATACAAACTTTGTACTCATTTCTATTAATAGTAACAGTTTTTCATTAACAATATGAAAATGTAGTCTGACAATTTTAGCACTTTCTTCAATAGGCTATGAGTGGAAAAATGTTGCCCAAGGCCAGCTTTAATCTCAAACACAAATAGTGGGTCACTGATGCTTTTGAAAGGTTTTGAGGAAAATGTCAAAAATGAGAATAAACAAATGAAATTCTAGTTGCTGGCCATTTTTGTTCTAAAACACACTCCAATTTTTATTTGTAGTTAAAAAATTAAAAAATGATTAATACAGTTTAACTGGAAATACATTTAATAATTCTATTATATTTAGAACAAGACAGGCTTTGATATTTTATTATCTAAATTTTCAATTTTTTAAAAAAAATGCATTTCCAGCAAGTGAGTCATCATGAACAGTTATTGAACCAAATTAATTTTATAAAAAGGAAAACAAAAAACATGACAGATTTCAGAAACACTTATTGTATGTTTCCATATATAAGATACACCATATTTACCTCAAAATCTGCTTGATTCGTATCTTTTTTATTTACAGCTTATCAACCTTTTGAAGGTTATTTAATGCCAGAAAATATTTTACAGCTTATCAATGTTTTACAGGTTATTTAAAGCTAGAAAATATTTTTTTAAATTTTAAGAATTATTTTTTGGAAATAATGATTTACTGATACATCCTACTAACTGACCCATATCTGGGGAGACAAGAGGTAGATTCATACTTTTCTCAAGAGTGATGTGTACAGGTGGTATGCAAAAATAGGTATACAGTCACGGAAAAACAAAATGTGCACACAAAGCATATTGTATTGATTCTACAAACATATTAATAATAACATACGATTAATAATCATCTCAATCTTTCAAATGTTCAAACTGTTTGCACCCCCAGCATCTAAACACTCCCCTAGCCTTACTGTACAATTACCTTTATCCCCCATCCCAGCAAGATAGAATAGAAAAAAACTCAACTGGAATTTGAACACAGATCTTCAATTTTTCATCCATTACATCACCTACACATTTTGCAATCAAGCTTACAGCACCTGGTTTTCCTAAACAGTCACCCATCTTAGTACTGACCAAGGTTGACATTGCTTAACTTTGGTGATTATATGAGAACCAGAGTTTCAACATCATATGGCCTGAGACCTCAAAATCTGCTTGCATCCTATAAATCAAAGGTATAAGTAATATATAGTATATAATAAATATATATATATATATATATATATGTAAAATGGACTCTCCTGTCGGTTTCGATGTATGAGGATCTGACAGCTTATTGATTCAATTATGAAAGTTTGTGCGATAATCTTAAATGGCATTTAAGAACTGCTAGTGAGTTACAAAGGAGGCCACATATGGAGCAAGTGTGAAGATTGTGAGATGAGATCACTGTTAGATTGGTTGACCTTTTAGATCTTGCTCTCGCTTCTTGAAGATGATTCAGACAAGCAGATTGAAAAACATGTTGATCTCCATTCTACCCAATCCAAGGGTGTTATGTGGTATATTGTGTGTGTTTGATGTATACAATCCATGTATAAGTATTTAAAAAAAGACAAATGCTGTTATACCTGGTGGTTTTGCAAGTCAACTGCGATCACTCGATGTTTTTATTCACAAACACTTTAACCCATTTTGCTACAATCCTTATGAAATAAAGGAACTGAGAGATGCTTGCTGAAGTTTGCATGGATGTGTGTGGGTGTAACAAATGCACGGCTGCAATTTTCGACAGATTTGCACCAAAATTTACATGCACATGCTCCAAGTTAGCGGGAAGGCCAAGACTGATTTTGCATTTCCCAACTCCCATCGATAGTGGAAATAATTGATGTTTTTCATGCTTCTACGGCAGTTTTCATGTAGTTTGAGGCCATTTTCTACTGGCCAGAGTGAGAGCCTATAGCTGGCTGCCACGAATAGGCAGGAAAATTCTATTGGCCAGCGTGAGAGCCAACAGCTGACTGACACGAATGTTAACTAGCATGCTAGCATGCAAAAAATCGATAGCTGCATTTGTCACAAGTGGGAAAAATTTAAATCTGCATGGCACTTTACTCCAGTTGGCTCATTCGGTTGCTTAAACTCAACGTTGATTCTGATTCTGCAGAACTGGGTTGGGTGTGAAAAAGTATTTCTTGTTAACATTCTTTTTTTCATTCGGTTTTTCCAGTTACAAGTCCTTTTTTAAAGCTGATCGTTCTTTATTCATTTTGTTTAGTTCTTTATTCATAACAGATTTAATGTTTAGTATAGAGCTTAGAAAAAATTCGCAGTGTTAGATAGGCAAGAAGTAAGGCATGTAGCAACATCAGCACAGCAAAGGGCACTCCTTTAAAGGCAAGGAAGGGCAAAAATATTTTAAGTCAAGTGATAGCGATTGCTGTATGAGTCGTACGATTTTTGAATCAAGCACGGGCAACACCGGGCCATGCTGCTAGTAAGTGCTATAGTTATTTATGTAGTGAGGTATCAGTAACACACTGGATGCAATAGAGGAGGACATTCTCTTTGATTATAATATTGGTTTCAATGTCTAATTTCTCTCCCCGCAATAGTGAAAACAATGAAGATTTTCAAGGTTTTGAACCAAACTAAATATCAGTAAACTTCTTTTTTTTTTATTTACTGTATTTTCTTATCTTGATGTTTTGAGCTTTTGTATTTTGATTAAAATAAACTTTTTACAATATCATGTTTAGTTTTTGTTCAATAAAAATCTTTCAAATACAACTTAAGCTATTTAAAAAAAATAAGTGTGTATCAATATGTCTGATAAGTTCAATAAAGGGAAATTGGCACGTGATCTGCAAAATGACTTACAGTTTGTTGTTAACAGGGCAAGTAATGGCTTGTTAATTTTAATGCTTCCAAAATGAAACTGCTCTCTATTAATCACCTGAAAGACATCCTGTCTCCCATCAGCATGGCTGATGCTAACCTCCATGTGATTCACTCATTGTGCTTTTTCAATCTAACATTCTCAGCTGATATGAAGTGGAAAGTCTATATATCAAATCCATTGCTAGATATGCTGCTAAGAAAGTCAGTTCATTGCATTGTGCTAGACAATTTTTCCCACCAGAATCTATCTTGCATATTTATATCTACCATTCATACTTACTTTGAATATTGCTGCAACATCTGGCCCAGTGCATCTCATGTAAATTTAATGTGGCTTCTCTTTCATGGTAAATGTTTAGATGAACTCTTCACTATGTCACCTATACTTTATAAATTTAAGCTCAGTACTAGATTGGTGGCAAGGTCTCATTAATTTACAGTGGAATTGGCTCAATATAGCCATAAGTCTTCATTTGTAGAACTCTCTTCTGTCTCCATACTTTCCAGCCAACTGTTGCCTTCAAAAATTTAAATGCAATGTCAATCATTATCTATTGTTTTGATTACTCTTCTATCCTCTCACTTCTAATGTTTCTCTTTTTTTTCTCGTTCTTCTACACTCGGTAAACACTTATGCCTTAGTGCCTTTACTGACTTGAATGAGGTGATATGATTAAGAAAAACAAACAAAAGAACTATTACATTTGATAACTCAAAGTTGACCTTTATGCAAAGGAGAATTATCATATAACAAGGGAGATAACAAAAACAAAAGAGATGAACTCAATAAGCAAACCACTTGAGTGAATTTAATCACTTACACAATGGCATCAGACAGAAGATCAGTTCCAAGTGGTAATGTCAGAAGTCTGTAGTCTTCATGACATACCTGCTTTTATTTATTCTGCTTCTGCCAGAAGTCAGAACTTTGGTTCTGAAGAATTTCAGCAGATGAAGAAAGAAAGCTGAACCTGTGAGTAGGCCAAGAAAGGTTATATTACACAAACATGGCAACCAAGTGAAGAGAAGGACATGTTACAAGATGGTATTGATGAGGAAGTGTAATAGGTAAGTGGTAAGTGGCAGCTTGTTCTGCCACGATGGCGCTGATGAATAAAAGAAAAAGTGCTAGACAGTAGACTTTATTTCGAAGACACCGAAGGACATGGCAGAGCATAATGGAAAGCAAGAACGCTTTGTAAAAGTATGTGAGCAATTGTAAAATCCTATTAGTGATGAAATGCCAAACTTGATAAGGTTGTCAGTTATTTCTATCAAGTGATTCTATATTGTTTGCCTCGGAAATTTATGTCCAGTGATATGATACATGTAGCCCACTCATATGTCAGATGTCAGAATGATTTTCAGGCTGTTCAAATCTTCTGGCTCTTGGGTCAATCTTGATAACCTACTCCACTGCCTAACCCACCTCTGCTCTCTGTATATATTCGTCTTTCTTGGTCTGCTCAAATCTATCTTGATTGAGGCTTTTCGAAGAACTTTCAAACTTTCTCATTCTGAACTTGGAATGGCACCAACTTATTTAAGAGACGTTACATTTGAATAATTAAATCTGATTAACAATGGAATGGATTGTATTAAAATAGTAAATTTAAAACCAATAAGTGAAAATCTTAAAGTTCTTGTGATTTATAGCTTTGGGAAAAAAAAATCACATAAAAAATTCTATTGAAGACCCTAAATTCTCTAAAATTTACCATATTTATTTGTAAAATATGTGAAAACGTGAAGGCTTTAAAATTTTGTATCTGACTTATTTTATTATAATTCTACTTGTCACATCTTTAGTTAGAACTTACATAAGTTATGCCCTACCAATATCACATAAATAATATGATTGTTTGGAAAGATGGAAAAGAAAGATCAGGGACACTACTTGGTTTCAGTGAGAAAATGGAATAAAAGAAAGAAGAGATAAGTGTTTAACATCTCCTGACAATACCTCATAAAATAGATAATTCCATTTTGATTAGTTGGAAAGATGAAAAAGATATATCAGGGACACTACTTGGGTTCAGTGAGAAACTGAAATAAAAGACAGAAGAGAAGAGAGTATTTAACATCTCCTGCTAATAACTCATAAAATAGACTATTCCATTAAAGTTGGAAAAGATGGATCAGAGACGTTACTTAGCTTCAGTGAGAAAATGAAAGAAAGAAAGAAGGTAAGATAGAAGTGTTTAATGTCTGTTTCAGTGAAATGAAAAAAAAAAAAATTGTCAATTTAAAAGCTTTTTGTTTGTGCCCTCTTACTTTTTAAATAACAATCAGCATTCATATTTATGATTGCTATTGCAATATTTTGTTAAAGTTGTTAAGCTCAAATATTTAATGATGTGATAGGAGAATTTCTACAGATACTTTATTGTCGTAGAACTTGCTTATTCAATCATTAACTTGACCCAGTAGATAAAAAGCCTTGGTTGACTGATCCAAAAAATAACTTGACCCAAACAGTTGTGAGTTCAATCCCTGGCCTCAGTGAAAAGAACAAAAACTTGGAGAATTAACAAGATGAATTAACTAAAAGTGAGATATCCAAAGGTGTGGTATGTGGAATTAGAACAATCCACCCCAATGGACTAAATGAAGAGCTCGGTTCTAAATTCCAATAAATATTACCTGAAGAAAGCCGGAGTGTACATGAATGTGACAATAAAGATGAGGCCAACAGTCCAAACAATGTAAATAGGATAAATAAAAATAAATATAAACAATTAAGATAAAGACACCTGTCTGAATAATTCATGGAGTAAGAAAGCAATAAGCGAAAAGAGATTTGTTTTAATTTGATATTGACAATAATAACGGCAAGCAGCGGGTCTTGTCAACAACTTTTGAAGGAGGTGCCGCGTTTACAAAACATATATACAAGACAATAAAGCTGCAATCCTCTTAAAGTTTCTTTTTGTTTGTTTTTCTTACAGTGAACAACTCCCTACAACCTGAAAAGGCTTCTCGGGAAGTATTTGCAACTATGTAGCTTCAACAAAAGTCTGCAAAATACTTTATTCAAAACTCTTCAGTCAGATTAGCCAACATCAAAGGAAAGTGCTGACAAGCAAAAAAACTATGATTAATTTCCACTTGAAAGGAAGACTAACATTTCTCTAAGAAGGCAGTTTTATTAAAGCACTTACAATCCTTTGACACCTTTTGTCTGTCAATAATTGCAATGTAAGCACAAATGAAAACCATAAATCACCAATCAACAGGGCTTCAGATTATTGAACTGATTTTGCTGAGAGAAGCTCCTTATATATTTTGCCTAAGTATGTACATAACAGAAAATAAGTCAAAAAGGAACATATACACTACAGTTAAAACGTTTAAGGACTGCCCCTGGTAATTTTTTAAATTGGACCCAAAAGTAGTTGTTTTGTACTTTAAATAAGAGAAAATTATTATACATGGTTAAAAAAAAAAAATGGGACATGATTTATTAGAAATTTTATTACGATAAAAAAAACATTTTAGAAATAAATATAGCTTTTATCAAAATATTATTTATTAGCCTTGACTGCTGAAGCATAAATTTCTGGTATTCATTGCTAAAATTTCTCAAAGTATAAGTTTGATAATTGATTCTGTTCTTTTTTCAATGACTATTTTTCCTTTTTTGGACAGAGAGGTGTCACTCTTTTGTCAAGTTCATTCCATGCTCATTCTGGAGGTTCCCTTCAAACTTTTGAATTGTAGTGTATATGTTTATATAAAATGTTCAAATGTATTACACTACTTGGTTCCGCCAGGTCTAATATTCATGGCTAGGATGTGCCATGCCATTTCATATTGTAGCAAACCACAGACATTCCCTCTGTATTCCATCAGTAAGAAGTCAATTCCACTCAAACAGCTTCTTCCACTTCTCTGTGGAACTGACTCCCAAGAGGATGTTTCCTTGATTACTACAATCTTAACCTATTCAAATCTAAGATTAACCATTACCTCTCCTTCATATCTGTCTATCTTTAACATAACACTCTACCATGAGTAAACCCAGGCCCTTGTACAGAGTGAATGTTACTGTAAAAAAAAAAAAAAAAATTATTCAAACATTATTATAGTGGATACTCATATTTGAAATAGAAGTTCTGTTTTTATTTTAAAATGGCATGTATTAGGTCTATCAGCCTGAAATCTTAATAAAGAAAATGTCCTCTCCAACAGGGGTTGAATATGCACCCCCACCTTTGTAAAAGAAACTACCATTTGATCCAGCATGCTTTACTTCTTGGCTACTATTTGATTTGCTAGTCCATTTTCTTCTTATGAAAACAGTTTTCATATAACAGGGAATCGACTAGACACAAGAAGATTTCTTAATTACTGACTCAAACTATTAACATCTAACTGCTTGTACTCTCACTGTTACATGGATTAACCAACTACTTGATAGGTTGTCATCCTGCACAGATATAATAGTAGGCATATATTGTGCACGGATATTTAACACAAAAATGCTCGACTTGGTTCTAAAGTGTGTTACTGGAAGAGTAAAATTTATAATAACTTAGTAACTATAAATACTGGGATGCATAATGAGAAAAGAGGGCCTGGAGAATCTGATACTCACGGGTCAAATAGAGTGAAAGAGAGACAAGAGAAAGCAGCGTGTGACATACCTGACGAGCATGAGCAGGTGGATGAGGGGAGGGGGGGAAGGAGAGGGAAGGAACTTGTTGAGAGCTGCAAGGGATAGAGAGAGGTGGAGAGCCATGATCGTCTACATCCTGAAAGGACATGGCACATAAAAAGAAAAGAACTATAAATGATTAAAAAGCTTAAACTTTGCAGATTAATAAGTTGATGTACATTTTAAATGATGAGCAACTCCTAGCTATTTTTTCATAAATTATAATTCAATCCTGTTTTAAGTTAGTATCCACTCAGGATATATCTTATTAATAATTTTCAATAAAAAAACGTTATTTTCACTGAAACTTGTTGATTATATAGAATATGTTTTAATATTGTGTCCACTATAATTCAGTCAACTTAATCTGTTTGTTTCACCAAATCTTAATTTACTTGTTTTTAAAGCTTTTCATCACAAACATTACAAGCTTAAGGTCATAAGTTAAAAAAACATAGATGCCAAATATGTCCATTTTAATACAAGAACTACCTTAGTACTCACAAGGATAACTCCAAGACTGTACATTTTTTTTTAATGTTTCTTTCTCTGCAGCCTGTGTTGTAATTAAGAGAAATTAGATTGTCTAATTAGCCTGCAGAGGTGTGAAGTAGATATAGAGTAGTCACTTCAAAAGATTAGGCTAGCTTTGATCACTGTTAATAGAGTATTTGTTGAACAAGAAAGAAAATCATTACTCAACTCATATGAGATATGTGGAAAATATCACTTGTTTAATTCAATGACTTGTATACCTTATGAAAATTGTCTCTTCTTTGTTTTAGTACTGAATAAAACATTTAAAAGATAAAGTTTGTGACCCAGATTCTGTGTTGTCTGCAGAGAATTATCATTGAAATAGTAAAGCCGCATTGGCCATTTTGTTTGGAGATAATAAATATTTAATGAGCAAACAAATGTTAAATGTTGTTACTCTGGTAAGCTCTAGATTTAATGGACTCCAGATTTAAGACAGTTTGTTACAGGAATGAAAGTGTTTAATATTTTTGTTGTAAATTCCCAAGAACAAAAAAAAAATGTATAAATTCACTTTCATCATGTGTTTAAGTTTTATTCCAATTCTAATCATTGCTTTTTTTAAAACAGGAACATTGCTGAAGAGTGAAGGTAGTTTAAAAAATGGTGTCATGGGAAAAAAACTATCCCTTTGGCACTACATATTATTGCAGGCATGTTTATCCATGTTTACTGAAAAACTGTCTCCATTTCATTAACAGAGACTCAGAATGAGAAGTCAGAGACGCAAGTTCAAATTCAAATCTGGTTTGTTACATTCAATCACATGCATTTGGGAAAAAAATGATATGAATCCATTTCCTCCCACAAGCTATGGGTTAAATAGTAGGACTTGTAAAAAAATCATTGTTATTCTGCAAATAAATTATTAATGCAATATTTACTCACATAAATAATTATTCTTACAATCCAAAATATGTTTTGACTTTGAATAACTTACAAAGGGTTGATAAGTCATAAAAAACAAATCTATCAATCAATTTCGTTATATTTAGCCTTGTGCCAGACAAACACAAATTTCAGTAGACTCACAGTAAACAACAACAACAACAATGCAGCAGCCTTCTTACCCTGTGTCTGTATATCTATACCAGAGCTCGGAATTTTGAAGACCTTTTTCATTTATTTTTATTTTTCTGTGTCAAACTGAGAATCTTGTTCTTGGAGCTACAAACAGCTAAATGTGATTAACAGCTATGTTGGGTAAAATTTTTGACATTTTTTTAAAATTCTTTTTTCATTTCTGCAATCACCTGCTGTTAAGACTGGTTGCAAAAAAAAAATAAATTGCAATAAATAAGCAAGTACTTATATTTCTCATATAGCCTGAAACTTAACTTCACTCTGAATTTTTTTTTTTTAATTTCTAATAAAACGTGAATACAAACATAAAAAAATGTTTAAAAATATGTCATTTGTCGTACAAGCATACAACTAAACAATTCCATTTCTATTTAATGAAGAATAAAATATCTTGTCTTACCAGTTTTTCAGGGATTCAAAAAAAAAAATAAAACTTAAAAAAAAAAACAGGAAAATTTCTTTAAAAGTTTGAAGGCCAAGGTTTGCTCAATGTCCTTAACACATATTATTTCCGTCTTTGTCTCAGAAAAAGAAAATATCTGTGTCAGAGAGCAAAGTTTATACATAATCAAGATATTAAAAAAGAAAAGGCAACTGGTCAGAGAACCAAAAATATTTTATCAAATTCTACTAATTCCATCTTTGATAACTGCTACCTTCTTTTTGTGACATATGGTAGCCATTAATGATTAAGTATAACTCAGATTTCAATGTTAAAATAAAAGAGTATTTAATTACAACCACAATTAAATACTGGACAAGAAAAAAGAAGTAAAAGTCAACTAAAGATAATCAACCATTTCAGTGAATACTTTGTTAGTAGTGCAGCTCGGCTTAACATCCAGTAAATCCTAAATCAAAACCCAAATCATTGATACACAATAATTCACACTAATTTGACTGGATAGTTCCACTCAATAGTCACTTCAGTCAGTAGCCTGACACTGCTATTTATAAACCTGGCGGAAAACATACTCATAAGTCCAGAGTGTCATGCTCGAACCTCGGTGTCAGTAGTTACTCATTTACTTCCCATATGACACTTCTCTATGTTATTGAATGCTGGGCAATCTCCTCACAGATGAAGAAGAGACTTCAAGCAACAGAAATGGGGTTCTACAGAAGGATGCCATGGATGAAACATGTGAACAATGAGAAAGTTTTAGAGAAAATGGAAACATAAAGGACACTTATATTTAACATCAGGAAGTGATATTTGAAATTTCTTGGCCAAATAATGAGGAAAGAGGGTTTGGAGAATTTGGTTCTTGTAAGACAGATTGAATATAAGAAGAACAGAGGAAAACAACCTACCTAGAGAGCTTGAATAAATAAATAAATGGAAGAACAGAGTTTAGGAGAGAAAACAAAAAGACAAAATTTATTAAGAGCTACAAAGGACAGGAAATTGTGGAGAGCCATCATTCTCAATGTCCTGAAGAGACATGGTACATAGAAGAACAACAGAAGAGAGAAGTTTGAAGGAAAATGGAAGCGAAAAGAACACTTATACTTAGAATCAGGAAAAGAGATTCAAAATTCCAAGGGCATATAATGAGGAAAGTGAGCTTGGAGAATTTGACACTCACAGGAAATATTGAATGCAGGAGGGAAAAGGGAAAACCGTGAATAACCTACTTAATGAGTTTGTGTAAATGAATTGCAAAATATAGGTGGGAAGAGATAATGAAAAGACAAAACTTATTAAGAACTACAAAGGATAGGAAGTTGTGGAGAGTCATGATACTCAATGTGCTGAAGAGAAATGGCATATAGAAGATGAGCAGCCTAGAATGAGACACTGTTGAGCTGAGTTCAATTTCCAATCAAGTTCATTACACTCAGAAAATAATATTACTAAGAGATAGTTGAAATTTCTAGGGTGCATATAGGGAAGAGGCCTTGGAAAATTCCATTCTTCCAGGACATATTAAAGGCAAGAGGGACAGAGGAAAGCAATGCAAAACGTGCCTTTTGTAAATGGATGGTGGAGAAAATTTTAGAAAAGATAATGAAAAAAACAAAATTTATTAAGAGCTACAGGAAATTGTGAAGATACATGATTACCAACATCCTGAACGGATATGCGACATAGAAGAAAAAGATGATGTAGATGTATAGATTTTACAAGCCAGTGATTTTTAGGTTAGGAAGTTAACATAGGTTTGTCAGACACACAACAGGTGGTCTATTAAGAAAAACAGCATGATTTCTATACACCAGCCACGAGATACAGAATGAAAGTATAATAGACAATATTTAGTTTTGACCCCAGAGGGCACTGAACCTAGACAAGAGATTTTAGGAAACACCTGCAAAGCTAAATGGCAGTTCAAGAAGTAGATTATATTATAGATATTATTAAGTAAAAGAAATAGACGAAGGTTTTAAAATTGGTTGTAGAAAGTGTTCTTTGACAAGATCAGAGGCAATTCAACAGGTGAAGTTGGGGATAAAGCACTGAGATCAGACTTAGAATCACATGGGAAATTCATCAAATCTTTCATTTGAATTCTCACTGAAAGGGGAAAGAAGTGGAAGCTATTTCTTCTCAACTTTATTTAAGGGCTAGAGAGACTGTTCATTCTGATTTCATCCCTTTTGGGTGAGAGTATTGTATTCGAGATGTCAAAATTGTGCAGGTGCAGGAATTTATCTCTCGTAGTAGATTTGTTCCATATGACAGAAAGTGTGACACAAATCTAAAGGCATTTAGAAAGAGCAAAAGTTAAGAAACTAAATAAAATATTCTTCTTCTATATGACATATCCCATTATGAAGTGGGCACTCATGGCTATCTGCCATTTCCTCTCTTTTAAAACTTTTAATAAATTTAATCTTTTTGTTATCACTCCTAATCCTAGTTCTGTGATCCATTTATTCAAGCTCATTAGGAAGGTTATGTACTGTTTTCTGCTATCTGTCTTTCCTCTAATATGTCCTGAGAGTATCAAATTCTCCAAGCACTCTTCCTCTTTATGTGTTGTGTCCTAGAATTTTCAACTCTCTCTTCCTAATGTTAAGTATAAGTGACCTTTTTGTTTCCATTTTCTTTAAAACTTTGACATTGCTCACATGTTCTGTCTGTGGCATTTTCAGCATCATTCTGCGGAACCTCATTTCTGTTGCTTGAAGTCCCTTCTTCATCTATGAAGAAATTGTCCAACATTCAATGCTAGAGAGGAGGATTGATATTAAATAACAGTTCAGTTGTCATTGATTCTAACAAAATTTTCCTGTTTCATAATGCTTTGCTTAGCTCTTGGAAGGCATTTTTCACCATTCCAACTTTAGTAGGTAAGGAAGATTCCTCTCGAGTGTCTATTCCATGAAGTAGCAGTTCTGGAAGAAAAGTTGGGTGAGTGGAACTTATTACCAGAAAAATATGGAAGGAATGGAGGGTCCTAGCTGTTAATGTCTGAGCCATTTATTTCCAATGGGGGTGTGATTTTAGGTCAACGTTTCATTTGCAGACAAAATCACATTCGGTAAGTGCATTGTTGAAAAATGTTATCTCAGGTTACCTCAGAATATAAAATATGTTTTCTCTGTGGTCAAAACACTATGAAAGTGTAAAAATAAGTTTTAATACCAGAAATACTTTGTAAAACATTATTACCAGCAATACATTTTTGAAAAAAAAAATTATCAGCTATACATTTTATATATATATATATATATATATTTTGAAAAAAAATATTATCAGCAATAAAAATTTTGTTGGCATTAAATAACCCATTGAAGCTGATATGCTGTAAAACAAAACAAACCAAACCATTTTTCCATGATGCTAGTAATAACACGAACTGAAAATGGTTTTGGTTATCTGCGCAATTTTATGACCCCACTTGTGAAAAAGACAGAACCGGGCTCTCTTTTCCACTTCCCAATGCATAATGTTCAGATGTTTTTTACAGAACCTCCACTGATGAAATAAGTACAAACTCTACTTTGGTCATTCCAACTTAGTGCAAAGCTGACTTAAGCTTGACCATTATAACAATTCTTATTCTTACCCTAACTTTTGGATAAAAAAAAGGAAATGGATATACCCAAGATACAATGAAAGATTTGTTTCCCTCAGTTATGTGCCATGCGTGATACATGCTTAGACGACCATATATTTTTCAATACATTACTGACGAGCCAGATTTTTTCCCACAGCTGGTTGCCATTTCTTTCTGTGGTAGACCAGTTGCCATCCAAGGCTATAGAATCTGGTCTGTCCTACTATTAACCCATAGATGGTAAGGAGAAAAAGAGGGTTCAAACCTTTCCCAAGGGTATTAGTAGGTAAGTGAATGTGATATGTCCCAGAAATGGATATATTTGAATGAAGTAGCTAAGTGGTTTTGGCTACTATAACCAAGTAGAATATGGTAGCAGTAATCGACTGGTATGCGTCGTAGTCGCAGGTAAGAAATGTAGATCAATGGTGTAGTCCAATGGGCGTCGTTATAGACTTAGCTCTCAGACTAAGGCTCTTTGACTTTCCTACACGTCCGTTGGTATTTATGATGGACATCAGCCAATCATCTTCCAGTGAGAGAGAACACAGGTGTATGCATATTCCATTATATCAGAATGTAATGGATTCAACTGGAAATTGAACTCAGCTCTCTGATTCCTCAATCTGAGCCACTATCCATTACCCCACCATGCCTCCTCTCCCTACAGTTTCTATAAAAAAGAAGGAATGGTCTGTTGTAGAAACTCAAGATTTTGTTGCTTCTTCCTTAATTATAAATAGGCACACACCTACATTATAACAACATGCATCGCATAATGTCTAAAATTAAAGCTAACATTATCTAAGCATTCATCCCAACACGCAAGCCACCAATTTGCCACTGGGTTGCATGCCACTAGTGTTTGTTGCCGGTAGCCCACTGTCGTGTTTGTTTCGGCAATGTCACCACTGGTGGGCCACTAGAGGCCCACCAGTGGCTACCACCAGAGGACTGCTGGCATTGCCATCAGCAGCCTGTCAGCGGGCCACTAGTGTTTTGCATGTAGGCTATTTATCATACAAATTACACTGATTGTTAATCATCACTTTAGTTCCTTTTGTTATATCTTTAGTCCTACAGGATTTCCAGAATTTAAAAAAAACACGTAAAGCTAGCCTTCATTTTATACCTTATATAGGCATTAGAATCAAAGGGGAGGTAATAAGTCATCAACACTATTACTTTGTTTATTATTATTTTCTCAGAAGTGATTTTAATAACTGGTAAAGTGGGCCCCAACCAGCAGGTTTAGGCATCATCCCATTTTTCTCTATCACTTTTTCTATTATTCTTGTCATTCCTAAAAGGCTTTCCTTCTATAACAGTTTCACTTGGCAATCAATGCCAGTTTCTTTATCCACGTGTCTATTTTGTCAGTCACTGTTATTTGTTTTGATCCTCCACTAAACCACATTTAAACATCTTCAAAGTTAGGCGGACAAAAGCACATCACATGATAAAAACTTCAACTTGACATGTTCCGCGAATGAACCGGCGTCATCAGAAAAAGGAATTAGCAAAACAAAACGTGATTTAAGTTAACTGCTGATTCTTATTTCACTTGCATCATTATAGAAATTAGATTTTAACTCATGTCAACTCAGTTTGGTTTTTCTACTTTCAATTTACTCACACAAAGATGCATGGAAAGTGTCATGTTCTACAAGTTCCCCACAATCAATAAATGACTGGACTATTTCAGTCCATGACCTTTTCTGACGAAATTAATACAGAAACAATGTGGGACATATAAACGATAAAGAAGGATAAAAATAAAAACTGTGTTGAAATTAATTGTAATGTTACATCTATAACAATACAGTTGAGGTAGAAATCAAATGTCCAGTTGCTTAAATGTGAATCATGTTTTGTATCACTAATATAGATTTTGTGAGGTGAAATAAAATTTATTCAGGTGATACTAGTTCATTAGTTTGGTCTGGTTTATTTTGCAGCATATCAACCTCAATGGGCAATTTAATGCCAACAAGATTTTTACAATAGATTCATATGAATAGAATATATAGTCTTTGTAAAGAAACTGTTTGTAGATCTGGTTTCACTGATATGCTTTTTTTTTAAAGAGGGTTTTTGTCGAGAGTCTGGTTTTGTTGATTTATTCTTTTTCTGATAAACAGTTTGTAGAGAAACAGATTTTAATTCTCATTGGGTTTATAATTTTTGGTAGAGTCCTACATTTTTGAGAAATGATGTTATATCATCCATTTTTACTTTCTTGAACAGCTTATATATATTGTTTATATTATAATATTTTTGTCTTGAGAGAGCAAGATCTGAGCACTCAGTTAATATGTTTAATACTATATGCTGTTTTACATGCTTGGCATACTGGTTGATATTCTTTCTTTAGTAAGTATGAGCAGGTTATTCTTGTATGGTCAATGTGTACGCAGACCAGTACCACTTTTTTTCTTATGAGACTATCTGGGAGCTGACTTCTACCAGTTCATTGCTAAAACATGTCAAAATTGAATTTTATTAAATTGTTTTCTATATTTACCATACATATTATATATATATATATACTGCAAAGTGAGTGCTGGTGGTAATGAAACAGTGCACAATTTAAATGACAGAGCTAAATTATTGTGTGTGTGTATATTATATATATCAGGCATGTGCCACCAATAATTACACAGAGTAGATAGCTTGTGACCTTTATGTAGTAAATCTACAAAAAAAAATTATATATATATATATATATATATATATATATATATATATATATATATATTTGAAAAAAACAGACCACTTTAAGGTTCCATGTAATAAATTATTTCACCACAGCCCTTTTAAAGGGCTCTGGATCATCAGACTTTACTTCCAAAGGTTGAAATGAAAAAATGAAAAGAAATTTACACATTTTTGACGGGCCGTATTATTAATATATATATATATATATATATATATATATATATATATATATATGTATATTGTAATTTTGTTGGATTAGCTACATATTGTGCCACAGAAGGAAAATGTACCTGCCGATCTATTTTATTTAGGGTAGGCACTGTCTACCATGATGGCATGTCCTATATATATGTGTGTGTGTGTGTGTGTGTGTGTGTGTGTAAAATTCAGATATGACTTAAAATATATCTATAAAAAGGCAAAAAGAAAACTTTTCTTAGCTGATGCATTTCATCCTTTGATGGACTTTATCAAGGCAAATGTAAGAATTTTATTTTGCAATAAGTATTTATAAACAGAAGTAAAATATTGTTAGTTTTTAGAATTTTTTAATTTAAGAGTCTAGGGTTAACCGTTATCTTCCTCACATATCTCCATAAACTGTGCTTCTTACTCTGTAGCTCTACCTTGGGTGGCTCTTGAGGCTTCTACACAGTGAACATCAATGTAAATCTATATATAAAATAATGTTAAGTATTTCTCTGTAATGTCCAATCTTTTGCTCTATAGAAGTTATCTCCCTTGAACTGATAACTCTTTTGGAGAAATATATTTAAACATTCACATGTGAAAACAATCATGGTACATCACTGTTCATCTCAAGGGATGATCACAGTCGTCCTTCTCCAAGACTGGTTGCCAACAAATTCTAAAGAAATCTCTCCTGTTATTGAACCTTTCTTCTTCTTTTATGTGCTGTTTCCCTTCAGGACGTAGGCAATCATGGCTCTCCACTTTTCCACTATCCCTTATAGCTCTCAACATGTTTTGTCCTTTTGCTACTTCTCCCAAACCCTGTTCTATCATCTACTTGCTTAAGCCCACTAGGTATGTTACATATTTCTTTCCCTTGTCTCTCTTTCTCTCTGTCTACCCTGTGAGTATCAGATTCCCCAAGCCCTCCTTTCTCATTATGTTTCCCAGAAATTTCAGCTGCCTCTTCCTGATGGTAAGTTAATTCCTTGTTTGCATCCTCTCCAAAACCTCACCACTGCTCACATTTGGTTCATGGTATCTTTCTGTAGAACCATACCTCTAGCATTCTACTACCACTTTCTTTCAACGTCAATTTTTGTACAAGCTAAACAAAAAAGTGGATCACAGAGCCGTAATATTTCTCTGCCTCCTGATTGGTCAATAAATGCTAATATCATGCTTTTGTCTATGTCCACACAGTTAAAATTAATTTACCGCCAAAAAAATCTGTCTATTTGTTTCGAGCCTGTCACGTGAGATGCAACATTATAAATACAAGGACATATTTTCAACTCTTCCTCTTTTGTATCAGTCTATATGTCTGAGATGAGGTATTATGTACACTATTTACATTATTCAGACTATTGTCCTTATCTTTTTCTCCATATTTATTACAACGTTTCGGTTGTTGTATGCTCCGGCCTTCTTCAAATGGTTGGAATGTCGAACTGAACCCTTTATTTTGCTCACTGGGGTAGACTGTTCTAGTTCCACGTGCTATGTTTAATGGATGTCACTTGTCAGTTATCTCCTGTTAATTCCCCTATTGAACTTACACTCTTTGGGCCCTGTCACTGGATCTAACTAACACCTTCATCCACTGTGCCATGTGTCTTCCTCTTTTGCCTTCTCTCACACATATACAAGATGTAGCTGTGGAGAAATTGCGTTTGTCCCTTTAATGGAAAACACTATGAAGATGCCATGACACACGCACAAACACGCGCACACATGAATGTATGAACATTGCACATCTCACAACTCATTTTATTCACTCCTTCAACTAAAAGAACATTTATCAACTTCTAACAGTGAGATTTGCGGCATCAAACAATTTGCCAAACAAATTCATGCCATTCAAATCTTTAAAGTTTCTAAGTTAGATTTACTAACATAATCCCAAACTTTGAATTCACTCATTCACCAACAAACTACACTTCAATTTTAACATCTATGATTTTTATCAAGACAACAAGAATTCTACTCAAAGAACATACAGTTTGCCAAACAAACATTTTATTCAAAAAGCAACTTTGAACATTTCTTTCGGTGAGACTGACCTTTATTTCATGAAATGAAATTTCTTCTGAGAATTCAGATAAAAATATTTTCTCTTGAAAGATTTAAGAATTTCTAGCTAAATATTTTAACCAGTTTTGTAAAGATCAGATGTCTTTATGGCTAAGACCTGCCATCAAGGCCAGTACTAGGGTCTTGTGGCCCCCTCTCAAATCTATAATATGGGACCCCCCCCCTACTCAACTACATCTCAGTTCTTATAAGGTAGTATTCATATAAAATAGAAATTTTATTGTAACCTAATTATACAATATAGGTGAACAATTCAGCTAGAGAAATTGAAAATAAATAAAATGTATTTAAATACAGTACAGAGACATTTCATGATAGATCATTGCATCTTAAATCATTCAACAATGTTTTATGGCAATTTTAACATCAACTTGAGATTTTCCTGATTAAAAAGTTAAATAATTCTAACAGATTCAATATTATGAATAAAATATGGTGAATGTTATATATATATATTTTTTTGGATTTGGACAAAAAAATAAAAGAATCCAGAATTACATCAAAATCTGTCAAAATTTTTTCATCCTTTTATAGTGTTACTTAGTTTAATTTGTTGTGTATATAAATGGAGGCAGAAAAAAGAAAATTTTAATAAGACAGTGAAGACCGTATAGCACTGCCCAGAACCACCAAATCAGGGAGTTTAGGGTTATTACACACTGGCCTTAGTTGACATGCTTTATATACAGGGTGAAACCATCTTCATTCCTATTGGAAATCTAAACTGCAATGCTTTAATTTGTGGATGTAAAAAAAAACTGAAAAAATAGATACATGTTATATCAAATCTTAGCAATTTAATCAAAATTGGTCACCATATGCAAATTAAAACTTGTCTTATTGTCATTAATGACTCGTTTAACAGACTTACTTGATTTAATCAATTTAACATCATAGACAGATTCAAAACTATTTTTTTATTTTATAAATACTTCCCCAATCATTACCACTTTAACATCTTCAACTTTACGGTCATCAGTTATCTATCCTACATATCCTCATGATAGGCACCACTTGCTCCCTCCTTGTACATTTTTACAACCACCTCATTTAGTAAGCCTTTATCTTGAGTAGCACTTGGGCCTTGCACTGGGTAAATCATTTAGTAAAAGAAAAAAATTATCTCTAATATTAGAAAGAAAACAAAATCTGGAGGATAAAAAGCATGATAGTGATCACCTGTTGACTTTGCTGTATGAAGTGCAATTATAAAGTGATCATGATTTAATTACTAAGACAACTGAAAAAGTTGGCTTATGGTGAAAAAAAAATGGATCTTGTTCACTTAAAAATATAACAATCATGTTATTTTGTAGTATTTGGAAAAAACCTTGTAGTTTTCAGTACAATGCTCTAACTACGAATTATTCCCTTGTTTTATAAATCTCAGAAATTTTGCTTCTGGTGTGATTTCAAATGATAGCAAATAGCTCAGACTAGGAGACACATCTCACATTTTCAGAGACAATGAAATTAAAAAAAGGGTAAAAACATAGCTTTTTATGAATTGTATGAAAAACTGTTTTCAAAGAAATCCATTTAAAAAATACAAATCACACTCTTGACTAGCCAACAAATATTCTAAGTCTTCCCAGAGTTCTAATTTTGGTCAGATATAATTAATTCGATTTTCTTTTTTTGAAAACTGGAGAATGTTTAATTGTATGTTTTCCCTAGTACATTTGCAGTTACTGGCAATGTTTGTGTAAACAAAGCATACTAAATAATAAGGTGTTCAGTATGATGAACAGGGTATGTATCATCAGATGCTGCCTGGAAAACAAAATTAACAGCAGAAATATATTTAGAATAAGACTTGGGCTGTTCATCTAAGAATAGAATAAGGACAATAGTATTGATAATTTGAATGAGGCTTGACCAGAACAAGAATTCTCATGAGGATTGGCTGGAATGAGTATGAAGATTTGCCAAAACAAAAATGCAGTTTAAGATATGTAAAAATGAAAATGCAGACAAGGACGTGTAAAAATGAAAACGTGGATGACACGTAAAAATGAAAATGTGTACATAGCGAAACAAAAATGCGGACATGTGAAAAAAAAATGTGAAAAGCCCAATGGGAATTGGTCAGGACGAAAAGCCTGATGTGAATTGGTCAGAATGAAAAGCCCGATGTGAATTGGTCAGAACAAAAAGCCAAATGCAAACAGGTCAGTACAAAAAGCCAAATGCAAACAGGTCAGTACAAAAAGCCAAATGCAAACAGGTCAGAACAAAACGCCAAATGCAAACAGGTCAGAACAAAACGCCAAATGCAAACAGGTCAGAACAAAACGCCAAATGCAAACAGGTCAGAACAAAAAGCCAAATGCAAACAGGTCAGAACAAAAAGCCAAATGCAAACAGGTCAGAACAAAACGCCAAATGCAAACAGGTCAGTACAAAAAGCCAAATGCAAACAGGTCAAAAAAAACGCCAAATGCAAACAGGTCAGAATAAAAAAGCCAAATGCAAACAGGTCAGAACAAAAAAGCCAAATGCAAACAGGTCAGAACAAAAAGCCAAATGCAAACAGGTCAGAAACAAAAAGCCAAATGCAAACAGGTCAGAACAAAAAGCCAAATGCAAACAGGTCAGAACAAAAAGCCAAATGCAAACAGGTCAGAACAAAAAGCCAAATGCAAACAGGTCAGAACAAAAAACTAAATGCAAACAGGTCAGAACAAAAAACTAAATGCAAACAGGTCAGAACAAAAAACTAAATGCAAACAGGTCAGAACAAAAAGACTAATGTAAACTTGTCAGAACAAAAAAACAAATGTGAACTGTTCAAAACAAGAACTCTGATGGGGAAATGTTAGAATGTGAACTCACATGAGATTATGTTCAGAACCAGAACTTGAATTATTATTCAAATAAGGATATATTAAATAAGAGATCAGAATGTGAACTTGGATAAGGAAAGCTCAAAATAGCAACTTGAATTTTTATGATATTCAAACTTCAGTCTTGATTTCTTTTAAGCATATAATAAAAAAGTATATTCATTTCCACAATTTCTTTCAGAGAGTTATGCAGGATTCATTTTTCCATGCTTATATTTTTGCATTATACACAAATTACAATTATGAAATTTCCCTGACACTGCAACCACAATCTCATTGGATTTTTAAATAAAATATTATTGAAACTTGATTTGCTGACACACTGATAACTGGTCCTTTATGTACAAACTGGGAAAGTTATAATTGTACTTGCCAAATTTTAAACATTTTCTTGTCCTGGTCCTGCAAACTAGATGAATTATCCTTAAAACAGTGAAGGATTTACCCAAGAGGGAACAACATAATTAGATATTTATATTTTTTTTCTTTTTTTTGTCGATCTTCACTAATCCGGTATGATGAGAGTCTAGAGGGTTAGGGTAAGTGATTTTGCTGGATTACTGATGGCTACTTGAACTCAAAGTAGTGTACAAAAACTGTCAGTCAGTTATGTACCATGTGTTAGGCAATCATCTCTCTTTTGATACATGACTGACGAGGCAGATATTTCCTGCAGTAGGTTGACATTTCTTTCTGCAGTCGACTAGTTGCCATCCAAGGCTATAGAACCCGGTTTGTCCTGCTATTTACCTATAGCTGGAGGGAGAAGAGGAGGATTCATACCTTTCCAAGGGTATTAGCACATAAGTGAATGTAATGGATTCGATTGGAATTTGAACTCGGCTCTCTGATTCTTCAATCTGAGCTGCTATCCATTACTCCACTGTGCCTCCTGTGCAAAACTGAGCAGTACTAAATAAGAACAAGATATCCTGAGACATTGTCAGCAGGAGAAGAACAATCTAACCCAATAGATTACATAAAGGGTTCAGCTTAAAATTCACTGATGGTTACCTGAATTGACGAGCAACTGATGAAGTCCAGAGAGCACAACAGCTGAAACTTTTGGATAACAACATCAATATAGATTGGGAAATTTTTGGATAACAACATCAATATAGACATGCTGATTAATAAACAAAAGAAGAAGAATTAAATGAAAATCAAGTGAAATTTTAATGAAACACAGATAAAAGAAAGGTTACAAGTAAACTCTTGGTTAACTTAAGAAACTTCGTCCTCTGCCACTGTCACACTCTGTTCTTTTATGTTATAAACTGTAGACAAGCCAATGCTGTACGCAGACATATCACTGTCAAGTTTTCTCAGAAGCTCTACCTTATCTGTTATGGACATGTTATGTTTGTGTCTCACAGCATGACAAGCACTTCCATTATTCATTGGAGTCATGACTCGGTCTAAACATTAGCAGGATTTAATAAAAACGCACAAATGACGAGTAGCAATGTTCAAAAACAGCAGCTAGTATGACCAAATAGCAGCAGTTTTATGCGACAACCTCACAATTTTTAAATGGCTCTTATGTAAATTAGAACTAGATTGCTGCATTCATATTAAAGCATTGTAATCATAAGTATGAATGAGTTACATATTTTCAATGGAAATGGAGCTAGAAATTGGATATGTATTTTTTTCTTTCTTTACCTATAATATCATAATTTCATTTTTTCCTTTGTTCCAATTGATTCTGTTTGTTTTTATTTTTTCATACAATAAAAAAGAAATAAAAATGTTCTGAAATTATTATGAATAAATAAAATCAATTACTATTCTTTATGTTTTAAATTGTACATATATATAAGTGGACATTGAGGTCAACACCAAACTGTCTGTTTTATGCTTGAATGACATCATAAGGTTATGTCATCAGAAACACACTGTTGACCTTGGTGTTGACCTCAGTGTCCACTTTTACTTTTACATATGCTCTATCTCTGATATTGAGCATTTTTACCCATAAATATAGCATACTTCAAAGTTATATTTTCATTATATATATGTGTGTGTGTGTGTGTGTGTGTGTGTGTATTTGTGTATGCATATCTGTAAAATTTTAGTAATAACAAATGTTCATTTATATGAATCAGTACTTGGAATTTCATGGATTTTGTTCTAAAGCCAAACCTTTGTAGATCTGTTACCAAACTAAGTCTGTTTATATAGAAATCATATTTTTACTTATATTTTATTTAAGTTTATTTATTATTATATATATATATATATATATATATATATGCAGCCAATACATTTTAACCATGTGCATAAACTTTCTTCAAGAAACTCAGGTGCATTTTCAGAGACCAAGGTTTTGGACTCCATTGCTTGCAAATGCTATCCTCAACACCTGTTTAACAATAGTGGTTTTATACTATTTACATTATCTTTGCCGCCATATTTATTACAACATTTTGGATATTGTATGCTCTGGCCTTCTTCAGGTGGTTGGAATATCAAACTGAACCTTTTATTTCACTCACTGGAGTAGACTGTTCTAGTTCTACATGCCATGTTTAATGGATGTCAGTTATCAGTTGTCTCTTGTTAATTCCCCTCACCAAGTTCTCCACTTCCTTAACCGGGTATTGAACTCTCACTTTTTAGGTCCTGTCACTGGATCTAACCAACGCCTTTATCCACTGTAGGATAGATGTCCTTGAGGACGCCTGTGTATGAATTTCTGGGTATTATAAATATAGACAGATAATAGTGGTTTTCTGTCTGTGACTTGAATAACTTCAGGCCAACCTGAATACTAGTTGACTAATATCAGAAATAGTTCTATACCTTTAATGTAGACATGATCTATATGTACTCATGTCCAAAGTTCCATTTCTTTTGGCCAAGAGTGAATTTTAGTTTGTCTAAATTTCTTTATTTCTGCACACTTTGAACATTTTTTAACATACTCTTCCACGTCTCTCGAATAGCCTGGCCACCATGCTTGCAACTTTAACCTCATTTGCATAGGCAATATACTTCCATGTATATCACTGTGCATGGCTTTAATTACTTCTTTTCTCAGAATCTGTAAAGGTACAATGATATTTCCATTACATATAATTCCTTTTTCTATTGTTAATTTGTGTCTTGACTCTTTATAAGACCTCTCTACCATAGAGCAATTACTCCATATATTCCTTTTTATTCTCTCCATAATTCTGTTTAATACTAGATCCTCCTGCAACAATATTGTGGCTATAGCATAATCACTGGCATCTGTAGTTAACATTAATTCTTTTGCTGGGTCGAACATTTTAACAACAGCTTTGTTTATGTGTGCTTTTTTTTAATCTCTTGAAAGCAATCTTCTGCCTTTTTGTCCTTTGAAACTTGGTATTCTTCTTCCTTATTTCATTAAATGTTTGCACAAGGTCACTATATTGCAGTAGATACCTGTTATAAAAATTTGTTAATCCTAAAAAGGATTCTCTTTTTTATTTCTGATATCTTAATGAGTTTATCATCCAGTGATATACTGTGTTTGGATATTTGATATCCTAAGTACAAAATTTTTTCACAATTAAACTCATATTGATTGTGATTGTTATACCTGCATTATTTAATTTTCTCAAAACTTGCTCTGTTTTACTTTGATCTCTTTACTGTGTGCACCAATGACAATGCCATCCTGATATAAAATTATATTTTAATCCCCTTGGAAAGTTTTTGATGGCTTTTTGGAAAATCTAACTTTTTTTTCTAAGTTTTTACTCCAAATGGCAGACAAGTCCATCTCAGTAATCTAATAGGTGTATTCATTTTGGTGACTTTTGAAACTTGCTATCAATTTTTATCTGGTTATATACTGACTTATAGTCAACTTTACAAAAAGATTTCATACCAGCAAACTTGCATGCTGTTTCAATGTTTGGCTACAGGAATGAATTCCAACATATCTGGTGATTCATGCCCACCAAAAATTCTTAAATCTCCATTGGGCTTGAAAATAAATGGGTTGACTGCTTTCTTTAAGTCGAATACTTACCTCATATCCCCTTGATAATCCAATATCCAGTTCTACAGACTTCATGGAATTTACCAGCTTTGATGTGTCCACTCATTAATTCTTAAAAGGCTGTTGCTTTTCATGTTTTCCACTGCTGTGATGGGTATTATGCTGAATCTGTTTTTTGTAACAAATATGCCTTCAAAGCATCTTAAAATTTTGGTGATTGACCCATTGATGTGTTTCAAATGGAGAATACTTTTCTTTAATTTTGGTCTACCCATTCTTTCCCCAAAATTCCTTGGTATAAATGTAACATCTCTTCTAGTATCCACCTCCATGAGTAAAGTTACTCCATTTAATTTCACCATTTCTCTCCTTTTATCTTAACTATTTTCGTACTTTCAATTGGAAGATCTATATTTTTCACTTTTTCTACTTGCTTTTCATATGTGCATACTGTCTGGAAATGAGTTCTCTTTTTACACTTAAAACACCAAATCCCTAAAGCTGGAACACTTATTTTATGTTCTTTATTGTAATATCTGTATATAAGTATGCTTTTAGTAGAACACTAAGTCCCCATGCTTCTTTTAGAGGAATTAAATTTTTTAATCAATTCCAGTTGTAAAAACTCAACACATGCTTCCAGATTTATATTATGAGCATGAAGCCACTATAGAATTTTATGTTTGTATGAGATGTCAAACATTGCTTCAATCAGTCTTAGCACAATTAGCTTGTCTTCAACAGATATTTTTTCTGAACACATTCTTTCAAACTCACAATATCTCGAAGTTTCTTTCAATCACTATACATATTGCATAATAGTTTTGTCCGGTCTCTGTCTACTTTTGAGAAATTCATTTCTTTCCACTATGACCAGTTTTTTTATTTGGTCATACATTTGCTTTTATGATGGCAGCAATTTCTTCATCCGCTAAATCTTCCAACACTTTGGGATAGACTATGACCAATTCTTTTTTATGGCCTCACACCCCACTGAGGTCAAAACCAAATTAGTAACTTCATTTTCTCCTCAACTAGCTTTGCTGTCCATGAACTTTTTCACTCTTGCTGACGCTGCAAAACACTTAAGCCAGGTTTTCAGATATTCAGAATCCTCTATCATGGCTACGTCTTTTTTTTTTTTTAATCATTTCACCCCAAGCAAGGTGGGAGTACCACTAATATGGAAGTGGCTAGAGTGTAAGTAAGGGAAAAGACTGAGTATAGTGGGGTGGGGGGGTTGAGGAAAGGAAGAAATGAAGAATGGGGATCAAAGCAACATAAGATGCTGATTGACA
This sequence comes from Acanthosepion pharaonis, assembly GCA_903632075.3. NCBI lineage: Eukaryota > Metazoa > Mollusca > Cephalopoda > Sepiida > Sepiidae > Acanthosepion > Acanthosepion pharaonis. The sequence continues at coordinate 281,558 of CAHIKZ030000899.1, read as the reverse complement.
TTACATTTAAATTTTTGAAGATTATAGTTATCAGGGAAGCAAGTAAGAGGAAGGGGGTTCCCCTGTCAGGTTACATTTAAAATGTTTTGACAGGAATAGGGTGGGACTGAGATGCCAACTTAATTGATTGGTAACACCATATTGTTATGATAGGTATTCTTTCTGACATATGTAGTCTCATCAAGAGAAGATAACTCTCCCTGAGGTATAGCAATACTGCCTTTTATACCGTACTTAATTTACATATCACTACAGATACTTTTGTTTGTAGTTAGCTGATCATAAAACAAATACATACATCAGTTTTTTGTTTTCAGTGCAAACTTAGATATTAGGTGAAATTTACAAATGCAAAGAGATTAATGCAAGAGCAGATTTAATAGTTCATAGGCTGACTATGAAGAAGTGATGTTAGAACTGTGAAACTCAACATGCATGAATTTCAACTCTTCTTATTAATAACAGTATTGTTTCTTTCCAGGTAAACTGACATCTGACTGCTCAAAGAATACTTCAAAAGTAACAAGTGTTGAAGATGACATTATATCTGCTGTTGATGACTTTTTTGACCTACTGTTTTCTTTGAACAGTCAATTGTCGCTTTACCTGGAAATAAACATAAGTTCACTCTTGTACATCTTATGTGTGTCGTATCCATTCAGAATATGGGCAGTTATGGCTCTTCACAATGTCCTATCCTTTGTAGCTTTGAGCAATGTTTGTCTTTTTGCTATCCTCCTACTCTCAGTTCTGCAATCCATGTGCACAAGCTTGTTATGTAGATTACTCAATGTTTCTCTCTGACCGTTTTGTTTCAGTATGTTCTGTCAGTGTCAAATTCTCCAAGCCCTCTTTCCTCATTATGTGTCCTAGAAATTTCAACTGTCACTCTCTGATCTTTAGTGTTAGTATTTTGGTTTCCATTGCCCTAAAAAATTCCTTGATGCTCACATGTTCCATCCATAATATTCTCAGCATCCTTCAGTAGAACTATATCTGATTCTAACAATAAGTATCCTTTTCCATTCCATCATCCTTAAAACCTCCTTGTTGTTCACATGATTCTCAGTATTCTTCTGTAGAATCATGTCATTGTTGCTTCTTCATCTCTAAGAAAATTGTCTAGCATTCATTGCTGTACAGAAGGACTGATGCTAAAGGCTTGGAAAAAAAATCCCAGATAAAGAACACAGAGAATAAATATATTGCGTGAAAAATGGAATCCTGAAAAAAAAATAGATTATAATATCATGTCTAATTAATTTGTGGTTCATGAACTCTGACCTCATTTATCTTGGTTTCTTAGGGGTTCAATTTCAGCTTGAAAGGCAAGAAAATTAATCACTGCAAAATGACAAAAATAAGTTCTTTGAAATGAAAGTTTTTTTTTCTTGCTACGACTTTGATATACGAATAAAAAGTGATCTTTGCCAGCCAATAACAAACATCAAATTGTTTAGCTAATCAAAGCAGATGCTTAGAAGAAATTGATTGAAATTTTTGGATTTGTTCCAATGACCAAATGAAGTGCGCTTATTTTGCTGAGAAGTTTCTGTATTCTTTGATTCAATGTGATGCAAGAATCTTTGATTCCCATTTCTAGAAATATTGATAAAAAGAGAAGAAAAGACCTGCAAAATGTATTATGCGCCCACACCAACCCCAAGGAAGGCTGAAGAATGCATCATCCAAAATACAATGATAAAAACAGCATGGATGAAAATATTTTTATGACTAATTAATAATGATTTATCGCAGAAATTAGGTTAATATCAATTCAGAATGCAGTAAAATTTAGAAATGTACATTAAAGAATATATTTGATTCATTCATTCATCTTCTATATACTTGTAAAACTCACTTCAAAGGTTTGAAATGTTGGAAATAAGAAATGGAGCTCATTGAACAGTAAAATGTGAAATTAATCAATTATAGAAAATGATCTTGATTTTTGATTGATTGATTGATTGATTTCTTACGGCTTATCAATCTTTAGCAGGTTATTGATGGCCAGAAAATAGTACTTTTTAGATTGTAAGAATATTTTGGAGAGACAAGTCTTACTAATTAACCCATAGATGGGGGGAGAGTCTTATTCATACTTTTCTCAAGAGTATTTGAATGTAAGTAAATATAACAAATCAAACTGGAATTGGAACTCAGTTCTCCATTTTATATTTGTTGCCCTTATTTATTTAATTTTATGAAATTTTGAGAAATTCCTTTTCATAGTGATTAATGCCGGTAATAGTTATAATAATTCATTATACAATAATGTTGGATAATTTAAATCATAAATTTTTTTGTCAGACAGCCCCCTCACACCATTACTGAAAATCTGAATTGTAAAATAAAAAAATGCAATAAAACTAAGACATTATTTAATTAAAAAAAACTTTTAATTGCTTTTATGAATAAGATATATTATGAACACTATTGTCTTAAGAAATTATTTTTTTTTGATGAATGATAATTTTTTTTCAATAATTGTTTTTTATTTAATTTTAATTCTAATAATTTATAAAGTTTTAAATTTTTTTTATTAATTTGTACTGTTTAGGGGATATTGTTATTGAGTAAAACCTATATTTATTAATCATAAATGGAAAAGCTTGCTACAATTCAACAACCCCATATATTTTAAAAAGTATTTTGAGTTAATTTTATGTGCTTATAAAAGTGTTGATTTTTGTTAATACATACATTATACAACATTATCAAAAAATAAGAGCAGTAACTATAGTAAAATTAAAATTTATTGGTAATTTTCTAACATTTACTCAACATATACCTTCATATGCAAGACTATAAAACCAAAGTACCTAAATTTCAATGAATATTTTCTTAAAATTTTTAAGTTATTGGGTACTTAAAAAAATTATTTAAGAAAGGCCAAACATTAAAAATGCCAAACATTATGCCATCCATAAATCTGTCAATACCTACCACTGTTATAAGAAATGCTTTTCTGCGATATTTTAAAGTAAATGTAAGTAATATTTGATTTAATTCAGATTAATTAAATTTTAATTGAGTTAATCTTCCTCGAAGAAAGTTTCAAAAAAGACATTTTATTTTTTAAAGGTTTTCTTTAATAAAGTGAATTATTTTGTGTTGACAGATTTTTCCAGATGGCAGAATTTAACGATTAAAAAAAAAAGATTATTAATTTAAATTCAATTTGAAATACAGCAAAATATTTTGCTTATTGGAAATATTGGATTTAATTTATTAGCCTGGAATTAAAGCTAAAATAAAAGCTTCAAGAAATATGTTGTTTTAAAAATGCATTTTAAACTTTAGGTATTACATTTTTTTGGAGCTACCTTATATATGTATTCAAAAACTTGGACTATTTTTTTTTCTTTTCATAACTCTGCTCAGAGGCTTCACAATCAACAATCTTTCAACAAGACAGTGTAGCTGCACATTGCTCATATGTCAAAGATTTTGCATAGAAAGTTACAAATTCGATAGCGTTGGAGAATGGGATGACTGATTCAAGCAGCAATGTCCCCAGATATCACACCTCCGGATATTTTAGGGGTCATATTAAGAATTCGGTTTACAACAAAAAGGTTTAGATATATCTGTGTTTAAAGATTTCCTTAAAAAAAGGAGGCATGTTTGATAACACCTGAAATGTGTCAAAAAGCTATTCTAAAGTTTTCCTGAAAGATTGCAAACTGACATTGCATTGACAATGGTGCCTCATCTGTTGTGGCCTGAATTTTATTTATTACTTACTTGGTTAATAATAAAAATATAATATAAATAAATAAAAGCTAGAAAACTTATCTCTCAACTCCGAGTTTCACAGAAATAAATCTCTGCTTCAGTGACAAATCAAATGAATGTTGTACACTTTATTTATAAAATAGAGTGTACAAGGTTGATGGATTTGTTTTTTTATGGCTTATCAAACTTTACACTGTACAAGAAGATAGAAATCAATAAGAAAAAAAAAACTATCTAATCAATTACTCATAGGGATATTATTATTTTTGACTAACCTAGTGTGTGTATTGTCAGCCAGAGCTCACAGATGCTCAGATCCAAGGCATGGTTCACATGCTCAGATCCTAGGTAGACTACACAAATGTTTGGATTCTAGGCAGAATTCCCAAAAATTTTGATGCAATGCCAGGTGTGTGTATTGTCAGCCAGAGCTCACAGATGCTCAGATCCAAGGCATGGCCCACATGCTCAGATCCTAGGTAGACTACACAGATGCTTGGATCCTAGACAATGCTCACAAATACTTGGATTCTAGGCAGATCTCACAAATACTTGGATCTTAGGCAGGGATAATAAATGCTCAGATCCTTGGCAGAATAGACAAAACATGCTTCATATAATTTTTGATGGGTACTATGCTTGTGATAAAAAAAAAAAATGAAAAACAAACAAAAAACAGCAAGTCAAGCTTATTTCTGCTTTTTATCTGATCAATGCAGTTCAATACAACTTTGTTAGTGTTTTTACATTCTTTTCAGTTGTTCTCCACAAAATGTCCGATGAGGAGAGAAAAAAACTAAATCACTACATGTTTAAACAGTGTTATATGTTTTAATTAAAATCTACTCCAACTGAGTCTCTGACTATCTCGAAGCATTTTTAATGAAAATATCCGATCTTCATACAACTTAGAAGCTTGAGAATCTGAACGAAACAAAGTAACTGCCCTTTTATTGGATAACACTATCAAGAATCTATTAAAAGCTAAGTTTTCTTGATATTATTAGTGTTATGAATATATTCAAAATGATGAGAATGCATCAGTCGAAACATGACAAAACAAGCAAAAATCAGAATCTTTCTTGTGTTGTGTCTCTTGTAGCAACTTTGTCACATGTGTTTAACTGGGATATTTTCTTATGTTGTATATATATATATATATATATATATATATATATATATATATATATATATATATAAAAACTGTAGTGGAGATTATATTGTCATCAGATGATATGTTTTCAAAAAAATGGATGTAGTATAATAATAGTATTGTGCTGTACATAATATAGCATAGACTAAGAAGTCCTCTTCATGCGGGGAAATGAGACATGTCTTATTACTGCTGCATGCTGTGTAAAAAGAAAAAAAGAGAGATGACTTGTGCCCTATACTTTTTTAATAATACCACCTAAGAAAGTTAGGGTAAGTCACCTTGTTGGACAACACAGAACAAATTAATTTTTTTTAGCATAAAATATCTCTTAGAGTTGTAATGACACTGAAAATGCATGCCTAAACTGACAATTAATGAATGATTAATACACATATTCTATGAAGCCTTCCAGTGCAAAGGCTTCTGTGATCTCCCTTCAAAGTATAAATGAATCCTTCTCATGTTCAGCACAGAATGCTACATTACTTGTATGTCTGACATCAAGCATTTGACTCATTGTCTGAAGCAAAGAGTAGTGTTGCCAACTTCATAAAATTAAAATGCAGGAGTCAGAGAACTTGGATTTCTCAACCAGGGTACCATGGACCTTCTGAATTAATTCCCAACCAGGTTTCCACTAGCAACCAAAAGCCAAATTAAATCGATTTAGAATCTATGAACTATAGAAATTTATATATAACAGATTATCAGTGCAAAATAGCATTTCAATCAGTCATAAAGTGAAACATAAGTGTATTTTGTGAAAAAACAATATAAAATATCTTGTAACATTTTTTCAACAGTACAAATATCTTTGATGCAATTTTAACGTAACCCCACATTGGTATGTATTTGTTCAAGATCAACAATTTTACATATAAACGGTATTCAAATAACTTGGACCGATTTTAAATGTGAATTAAGTTTAAGCACCTAATGATTTTTTTTTCTTTTTCTTTCAGATTTAACAATGTAAGTCTTTGACAATTTCAACAAATAAACAACATGTTTAGGTTTCAAGAGTGCAACTGGAAAAATTTTGTAAATTCAAACAAATTGGGTTGGTGGCGGATGTGAAAACACCATTGCATGCTTGTTTTTAGCTGAAAACATCGCTGCAGTGCACAAGAATGTGGCCAAAAATCCAGACACTTCTATTCATCATCGCATGCAGGAATTGAACCTTTCCACAGCAACATTACATCATTTCCAATTGCACTCTCAGGTGGTTGATTATGTTGACCAACAAAATTGCAAAGTGGGTAAAATGCATTTCTGTTTGAACGTCCATTTTTGTAATAGGCTTCAATAACTTTCACATGTTGTTTGATTGTTAATCTTTCCATGGTTGAAATTGTGAAAGACTTAAGTTGTTAAATCTGAAAGAAAAAGACGCTTAAACTTAATTCACATTTAAAATCGGTCTAAGTTATTGGAACACCCTTTACTTTGCACATTTCAGAAAAAATTGTTTTAAAAAAAAAAAAACAAGAATAAAATTACACATAATTTTTTAAAAATTATTCATTATCAAAATGCAGGACAAAAACTTGACCTGCATTAACTGAGGCAGGATATATCCTTCAGCATCAAAATGCAGGACAACGTTGCGTTTTGAAGGATGGTTGGCAACCTTAATTGTGATAGAGATAACTTTACTGACACAACATTATATCATTAAAGACGTTAATGTGCAGACATGTTAATTTCATACAAACATCACACACATTCACTTGATTATGTCTGAAGCAACATTTCTCTCGACATATACACTGAATGTTTGAGCACTCCAACATGGTGTATTGGTTACCTTGCCAGATCAATTATGACTGAGCAGTGAGTTCAATCCTCACTGGCTGTTGCATAATTTTGACCTTTTGCCACATCTAAACCTCACTGTGTAAATCACTATACACAAAATATCTCAGCATCTATTCAGGCAGTTGAAGATACTGTTCAACCTAATATTTACATAGTAGATGTACTATGGGAGTTAACTTCAGTAAAAAAAAAAAATCTTATGGAAAGAAAGAAATTAATGAAATTGAAAAGGCTTTGATTGGTTGGTTGAATTTTATGGCATATCAACCACTGTAGGTCATATAATGCCATATATATATATATATATATATATATATTACATATATAGTACTATTAAACGTATAGCTGGCAACATTATCTTTTCAAAAACGTATAGCTTGCAACATTATTTTTTCAAAAACGTATAGGTGGTAATATTATCTTTTCAAAAACGTATAGCTGGCAACATTATCTTTTCAAAAACGTATAGCTGGCAACATTATTTTTTTCCAAAACATATAGATGACCACAGATCAACCTCAATGGGTTATTTAATGCTGATAAAATTTTTATTGCTGGTAATATGTTTTTCTTCAAAAATCTATTTCTGGGAATATTTTTCCTTGAAGAAATCTATAGCTGGTAATATCTTTTTCAAATAATGTATAGCTGTTTGTATTGCTAGTACTTTTTTTTAAAGTATTACTGATAATAATTTTCTCTTCCAAAATTATTGCTGGTAATATTTGTTTTTATTACAAAGTATTTCTGGTATTAAAATCTATTTTTACACAAATTTGGGTGTCAACTATTTGTCCATAGCTGGGACCCTAACAGGTGCTACCACCCCAGGCCAGGGTGGACCTGGGAACAGCAGCAATTAAGAAGTGGTTCCACACTCCTCAAAACCTCCTGACCAGAGGCCTTGCTGTTGGACGTAGTTTATCATCTTACCCAAGAAGCAGATGTAGTTTATTGTCATACGGGAAAACCATTGGAGTAAGGCATGAAATTTGACAGGGAACAAATGTCCTACAAACACAAGCAACAGAATGTAGAAAACAAAATTATCAACCTGGCTGATCCAAATTCTGGACACTTTCATATCATACTCACAGATATTCTCTAAAATTTACTCAGATTCTTAATTATTTTTGGCAGTTTATTCATTCTATTCTTACAGTTGGCACCCGTGTGCGTGAAATTCTGACACTGATGGATTGCCTTTGTATAAGTTTTCATATCAGACCAAAAAGGCGTGAAGACACTCAAATGGCTGCAAGAATTAAAATTGTCAAGATGCCTCCTGCACCCAGATTCTTTAGTGAGACAAGCCAGCATGTGGCGATTAAATTTTAGTCAACCAGCTGACCCGCATATTCTCAATCAACGCCCTCTCACTTCCTTCCAGAAACGATGCTACAACTTCTGTCCCTCATAAAATAAAGCAGGATAAAAAAAGAAAGCTGTCTGCCATGGTTGCAGCTTATGACATAGTGTTGGGTCCTGAAGAATTGAAGCCAGAGAGGACACGAAATATCAATAAATCTGATTTTGTTTGCCACTTGTTAATTTAAAAAGCTGTCTCCTGTTTGAATTTCTGGAATGAGGAGTTATTATTATTTACACCATTGTCCTCATATTTGTTGTTAGTTACAACAATAGTCCTGGGTATGATGACAAACTACATCTGGCAGCAAGCACTCTGATCAAGAGATTGGAGGTTTTGAGGAGTGTGGCACTACCTCTTAATTGCTGTTGTTCTCAGGTCCACTCAGATTCGAGTTAGGGTCCCTGCTATGAGCAAACATTGCTTTGTTTGGGGGTTCACTATGAAAGTATAAATTTATATTTTTATAGTAAAAATACCAGCAGTACATTTTGAAATAAAAAAAAAATGATGACCAATACCAATTACAAACAATACATCATTCAACATGAAATAACTCTTTTATGACATTGACCCATATAATAACCTACAATTTCTTTAAGAAATCAAACTGTATTCCAAAATATAATGTTAACAAACCTAGAATGTAAAACACTTATCACTGCCTCTAATAATTAAGTTCACACAAACATATATATGTGCAAAAGCTGAGTATCATCTACCATGTATTCAATTGTGAAAGCAGAATAACATTATTATTACTTCATAGTTTCCAAAAAATTAAATTTCACCATTAAATGACAAATAAGGAGTTGATATGCCATTAAACAAACAAACTAGTTATCACAATGTTTTGGCCAATGTACTCTCCAACCTTCATCTGGTGTATATTAATCCAGGTCATTCATTCTTAGGAATATTTATTTACACTCATATTCTGACCAAAATATTTCACACAGCAATTTTCTCACGGACCAAATGAAAGATGAAGTAATATCCTTCATTAAATACCTACATACACCTACATTTTTATGGCTTATTTTTATATATGTTAAATAAAAGTTCTGTTTGACATTGAATTGTTATTTTCCTCATTTGTTCATAACGGACACTGAAATCCAAAGGTGCATTGGGATAGCGAATGTTGCCTTCCAAAATCTAAGCAAAGTATTAAGAAACAGAAAAATTTTGTTAGAAAAAAAAAGGAAAGAATACTGAATACTATATGGCAATGAATGCTAAACAATCTCCTCACTTTCTCACAGACGTAATGTGGCTTCCCTCTGTCTTTTCTATAAATATTTTCATGGTAACTGCTCTGATGAGCTACTTTCACTGGTGCTCTAACTGCATGAATTTAAGCGTGCTACTTGGTTGGCATCTCAGTCCCACCCTTTCACTGTCGAAACAGATAAATGTAACCACCTCTTCTACTCCAACAACTCCTCCTCTCGCACTTCCCGACAGTGGAACTCCCCCCCTCCCACTTGCTTCCCTGATAGCTATAACCATCAAATATTCAAATGTAATGTCAATCAACATCTTCTGGTGGCTTGATCCTGATCCCTGTGCTTCTCTATATCCTTTCCTCAAACACCCCTTTTGCTTTCACTCTCTGTAATCCTTTGCATGGTAGTGGCTCTCCCACCCTGCTTGGGGTGGAGAAAAAAAATAAAGAGTGGAAGCAACAGAAATGTGGTTCTATGAAAGGTTGCTGAGAATACCATGGACCAAACATATGAGCAATGATGAAGTTTTAGAGAAAATGGAAACAAAAGGACACCTATAATTAACTTCGGAAAAAGCTAGCTGAAATTTCTCGGGCACATATGAAATAATATTTGATACTCACAGGATGAACTGAAGGCAAGAGGGACAGAAGAAAACAATGCCTAAGCTACCTAGTGAGCCTGAGTAAATGGATGGCAGTGCAAGGTAATTAATGAACATCGGTCGCCTATTGAAGGCCACTTCAATTTTTCTATCGCCACCGGTATGAAAACAGTTACAGACTTCATGACATTTCTTAAATGAACCATAATCAGATGCTTTCAGATGGATATAAATTCTTCTAGAACCAAAAGCGATTTATGACTAGAGGTTAAACACATGAGATCATTTTTTGTTTTTAACCTATTTGATGTAGGCCACAAAGAGTTCCAGAAAATAAATGAAACGTAGATATCTAACATCTCTTAAAGTGCCGAAAAAGACCACATAGAGATGTTATGTAGCCATTTTCAAATAAATATATATATATATATATATATATATATATATATATATATATATATATATATATATATATAAAAAATGGTAAAATATGATTTTTAATGTATCCTCTTGTTCATGGGAGTAAAGGGCTCAAGAGTGTATGGAAATATTTGCAGTGTGGACAGAGGTATCAACACTGAATTGTGACAGTGTTTTTACTGCTTAACAGCAGTTTTATGGCTTGATGATTTCATTTAAGCATACTGTCACCATTCACTGTTGATACCCATGTCCATAATACTTTATATATACATATATAATAGTAATATGTAACTCTCCCTTAGTAAACTTTTGGCTCGGATTAACAATAATCTTTTATATATTTTTGTTAGGAGATTTTACTAGTTTGACATTCACGGCATTAATATCATGGTGAAATGCTGTCCCCCACCTCAGTTTGCTGTTTTCTATCACTGGGCTCTATGTTGCTGATTTTTTCTATTTGCCAAAGAACTTTGGTTAGCCACCATCAAGTGGCATTGTATAAAGGAGTACACAAAGAAATGTGTGCATGATCTCTATCTATTCTTTCTCTCTTCACCCACAGGATGTCATAGGAACAGGATGTATTGTTTCTCCTCCTCCTGAGTCCCTAGCATAACACATAACATATTGTGCGAATTACCTACACTGATATTGACCAAATGAACAAGAACCTCTTCTCTAATAAAAATCTTTCAACAACTTCAATAGGAATTTACACATACTATATGTAAGAATAAGCACATATCTATATATAGATGCTTCTATTTGCTTCTTTTTATACACTGTTTAGTTTGCTAAGGCAATAAACTATTGCTGTCAAATGCACAATATCATTTGTAATTCCATTCCTATTGAGATCTCCCATATATCCAAAATACAATCATACTATCTCTCTCAGGTAAATGTACATCCTATCATTAATACACCCTTTTAACAATAGGTAAATGACAACATGCTAGGGAACAATTTGGGAAGGATATTAGAGTAATCCAGAACATATACTGGCAGCAAATCATCTGCATACAAATAGGAAATGAATTCAGTAAATGTACAAAAATAGAAAAGGGTATAAGACCTGATTTATTCAGCCTACACAGTAAAGCAATTTTGAGAGAATTAGATGTCCTACCCAGATTCATTATTGGAGGCCAAATCTTTAACAATATAATATATGCAGATGAGACAGTATCGACAGCAGACAAAACAAAAGAAACTATAAGAACTCCTGCATGTAGTGAAAGAAAGCAAGAAGAAAGGACTAAACATGAATTGCAAAAAGAGAGAATGCATGGTTGTTAGTAAAATGAACAGCCCAACATGCAGATTAAAAATTGGAGATACCAAATTCAAACAACAACTTAAATATCTAGGAAATGTTTTAACAGCAGACAGAATGTGCAACTCTTAAATCTGAAGGCACATAGGGATGACAAAAGATGTTGTTCAAAAGCTAAGAAAAGTATTAAGAAACAATGAAGAGAGTACTGAACTGTTATGTAATATCATTCCTCCTATATAGCAGTGAATGTAGGACAATCTCCTCACAGATGATAAAGAAACTTAAAGCAACAGAAATGTGGTTCTTGAGAAAGATGCTGAGAATACCATGGACTGGACATGTGAACAATGACGAAGTTCTAGGGAAAATGGAAACAAAAAGGTCACTTATACTTAAGAAAAAAAAATAGATATTTTTAGGTACATAATAAGGAAAAAGAGCTTGGAAAATTTGATACTCACAGGACAAATTGATGGGAAGAGGGAAACAATACATAGCCTACATAGCAAGCTTAAGTAAATTGATGGGGGAAGAAGGTTTAGGAGAGACAACAAAAAGACAGAATTTACTAACAGCTACAAAAGACAGGAAATTGTGGAGAGCCATGATCCCTAGTGTCCTGAAAGGACATGACATATACAAGCTAAAGAATTGACAACAACAAAAAGGTTACTGTAAACTCTTCCCAGCATAAGCATTAACCCTAGAACACTAACCATCAATTAAAGTTACACCACTATTAGCCATGGGTATATCATATCCGATTTTGAAAATATTAAAAAAAATATTAAATATAAATCTTTATTTGAAATATTTTACATGCAGGCACTTCAAACTTTGTACCTTGAGTTAATATTAATAGGAACTGAAAAACATATTTAGGAAAGAATATCAGGCACTGAAAATTGTAATTAAAAATTGGAAAATTTACTATATACCCATGGTTAGTGTTCTAGGGTGAAATAAAGACTCAGAAATTTATCCTTACACTTCTTAATGTGAAAACTTTTTAAACTGACACCAACTGCAGTTATTCCAAAACATTCTTTTATAATTCACAACACTTTGTATGTAATGCGCATATAAACAACATTTTTTTTTCTTTCCTTCACAATTGAGTTATATTCTTTTTGTACGATATTTCTCTCTTGACACATATTTTATCTTAACCTACCTACTACTGAGAAACAACAGAAAAATGAACACCTATTTCCCTTCACCCATTTGAACACCATTATCTTGATTGGCACAGTTTCTATGACAACCAATATCATTCTTGTATTGCCTTATTAGCATTTACTGCTACAAAAAAGCCACAGTAAATTGTTTGGGAATGATTTCTTTTCATTCAAGAAGTCAGAATAAACAACTGAACTTCAAAAAAATAAAATGAAGAGTAAGATATGTTGGGGTGATAAAAAAATAATTTATGCAGAATTTGTTTAGATGAGGAATTTTCATTATTTTATGATTTTCTATTCAAACCAACACACTCATCTTGGTTATCTTACTCACAATTGATTCTCCAAGAGTAGCCAAATGAATAACACCCACTAAGAGTCCTAATACCATTGGAACACTCAAGTTTGTAAGAAGGAGACAGAAAATTATTAAGAATAATCCTAGAAAATCAATTAACACCATTGTAAAGAGCTCAAGTTTTCAAGGCAGACTGTTGGAATAATTGTGCATAAGAGCCTTCAATACAAGTTATATGTGATGCAGATAGGCCAATTCATGCTTGCAAAGACAGAGGATCTGCAAAAAACACTTGTTGAGCAAGTTGAAACATCAAGAACCTGAAATGATTTAGTCTTTGCTTGATGAGAAATATTTTGATCAGAGCAAAAATGTCAACTGAAGGAATGACAGATGGTTATGTAGATATTTTAATAATGTACCAAAGGTCATGAACACAAAAGTTTCCAGCATCTGTGATATTTCTGGGAGTCATGGGAAATTTCATACCTATCTACTTCTTTTCACAGGGCCTAAGGTTAAATGCTGCTGACTATAAAGTGTTGGAGAGAGTTATAAAGCCTTGGATAGAGAGTGTAAGCAAAGAAAGACTGTATGCCTATGAACTAAACTCTGCACAGTCTCATTAGGCCAAGATGACCCAAGAATGGAGGAGTTACAATCTCCACAATCCCATCACCCCAAACATATGCTCCGCCCAGCTCTCCAGACCAGAATCTATTGGACTACTATGTATAGGGTGTAGGCAAGAGGGAAGTAAATCAATGTTCTCTTTGAAGTCTCCTATAATCAGAACAATGACCAAAATAGATGAAGATCATCTGATTAAGATGTCAACGTTTCAGACCTCGTAAAGAAGCAGTCATCAATGCTGATGGCAGATTCAATAAGTAGATGCATCAAGAAGAGAGTCTGAAGATTAGTCATGCCAATGAATAAAGTTCTTTTATGACTTATTCATCGCTTACTAAATTCATGCAAATGTCCTCAAAGAACTGCGCAAAGCTGTATGACAAAATTTTACATCAAATTAATTTTATTTTTCAAGTCAATTTGCATACAATATTAAGTGTTGGCTGAAAATTTGTGGATCTGATAAAATTTATTTTATATTTATCAAGTTTTATTTTATACAGTTCGTTTATAAAATAATTACAATAACATTTTTAATTATCGATTACTATGTAAATATAAAATCATTTTCTTATTAAAAAATCTGCAATTAATCTTTCAGAAATCATGACATTGTAGTATTTGGTTCTTTAGTTGTGAGGATGAATGCAAATGGCTTTTATTAGTGATCCATGTCCATGGATTCAGGGAGCTAGTGAGATTGATAGTGTCTTATTTATGTTTTTGCTTCCTGGATGATGAGTGTCCCTTTTTATTTCTCTAGTCCCTCAATTTAGTCTGGGCCTATTTATTCCTTTTTACCTGGGTTTAGTTATACACTATAGACAATTTTTATTTTTTTTTTTTAATGTCATGTTCATTCAGGACATAGGTGTCATGGCTTGCCACAGATTTCTTTTTTTTTTTATTATTTGTGGATTATTATGAATTCTTGCATAAGATAATGGTGTAGTTTCCTGTTGCCTTCTAGTTCTGTTTTTTTAATTCACAGTAGTCCTTTTCCTAGACTTGCTGCTATCTAAGCTAGAGAGTCCAGTCTACTTTCTTTAAGGTGGATTTTATGTCATCAAATTATTGCATGTGTGTAAAATTTCTAGTGATTTCCAGAAACTTTTATAAACACCTAATATTTATCAGTAGCATTTTCTTTTGGTCATTTGGTACATTTTTGCTCTTTTTTTTTATTTATAAACGTTTATTTTTCTTTGAAGATTTTATGATATTTGTAATGTTTCAAGTGCAAGATGAGTAGATTTAGCAGCCTTGCTATGGCAATGCCAGTGCCTTTTGTTTTGACTGTTCAAAGATATTTTGAAGCCAAGAGGCTAAATGAATGACTATAGGAAAAAGTAGACTAAAGTCATATTAAATGGAAAAAATATATTAAAAGATTAACCTTTGAAAACAGACTAATACTCAAAAGGAAAGCTATAAAATCTTTAATAAAGAGGGCAAAGGAAAGCAAAGAAGAAAGTATTAATCATTAATTTTAAGACAACATATGACGTTCGGTGGAGGAGGGGCATTTTCAACAAAAAAAATCAAAAATTGCTATTTACACTGTAAATTCTACATAATATCACATCCAAATATTTAACAAAAAATTAGATCCGATTATACAATATTTCAAGCCCAATTTGGGTTTATAATTCATAACCAATGAGATGAGGTAACATAAACCATAGATTTGTCTGCAGAATATCATTACATCATTGTTATATAATAAATCATTCTTTTGTCAAAAGCATTTTATTTTTGACCATATGTCAATTTAAAATATTCCTTCCTACAGGATTTATTTTCAAAATGAAATAAGAACATTCTAAATTTCAGAATTTCACTATTTCCCATCAAAATGACTGGAAAATAGCAATCTAAAAACAACAATGTAAAAGAGAGGTAACAAAGTGTAAATAGCTCCAGTTTGTTCCACTCAGAAAACTTAGCATCACAGCCAAAGTATTCTAAAAAGCTGCCAATAACAAAGGAGAAAATGAAAAATAGCTAACAACAAATCGAATATAGCATCAAAATATATAGTTTTTATTTGTGTTGTAACTAAATACATAATTGTCAACAATGTTTCCGTAAAGTTGTACTTAAGTGTAAGGTAGTTCTACATTTACAATTCTTTATGGCTGGCAATGAAAAGAAATGTTGATCAAAACTGCCTAAAACCTTTAAATGCATATGGCCCAAAATTATCAAATGTTGAATACACCCCTCCTTTGGTGAATGCATCATATATGGTTGTCAACAAAACATAGCCAAATATGTGACCTTCAAATGGGAGACATCCAGATCAAACAAGTACACAACAGACAATCAAAAAAATATGACAAATCTGAATTTGTATTGGAATTGTTGAAACTGTCTTTAAGTAATTAAGCAAAGTATGAAGACTCAGAAGATTTTGTTAGAAATAAAGAAAATCATGCTGAATGGATATGTCATAACTATCTTTATTTATGGCAGTGTTGGACAGTTTTCTCAAAGATGAAGAGAAGACTTGAGGCAACAGAAATATAGTTTTCCTGAAAGATGCTGTAGATATCATAAAGCGAGCATCTGATCAATGTGGAAATTCTAAGGAAAATTGGAACAAAGGAGACATTTTTACTTAGATTTAGGGATACATAATTAGTAAAGAAGACTTGGAGAATTTGATACACATTGAACATAGGGAGGGACAAAGAGAAGCAGCAGTGGACCCAACCCGATGAGCTTGTGTAAATGAATGGCAGAACAAAAAGTGGGAAGGAGAGTAAGCGGACAAATATTGTTTTAGAGCCAGACAAGATAGGAAGTTGTGGAAACTATGATTCTTTGCATGTGAAGAGTCATGGTATGGAGAAGGAAAAACAAAATATACTGGCATTTTTTTGGCATGGTTACTATGATATATAAACTATAGACCAAAAATTGGTTGGGGGCACACTCTGGATTTAATAATTAGTAGGTTTCATGCCTCCTTTGGTTTCATTAACTCCTACTAAGTTAGGATGCTGACAGAAATATTTCATTTAAAGCAAAGAAATGAGTATTGAAATGTGATGTCTGTCCATCTATATGATGGTAGATGCTGGACAATTTCCTCAAAGGTGAAGAGACTTGAAGCAACAGAAATGTGGTTCTGCAGAGAGATGCTGAAGATACCATGGACTGAACATGTGAGCAACAACAAGGTTTTAGAGAAAACTGAAACCAAAAGCAAACTTATACTTAACTTCAGGAAGAGGCAGTTGAAATTTCTGGGGCACATAATGAGGAAAGAGTTGCTTTGAAAACCCAATACTCGTGGGACAGATTGAAGGAAAGAATGACAGAGGAAAGCAATGTGTAATGTACTTGACAATCTTGAGCAAATGGACAGTAACATAGTGCTTGGAAGAGAACTAAAAGACAAAAGTTATTAAGAGCTACAAGGGACAGGAAGATAGGGAGGGCTATAATTTCCTACAATCTGAAGGGACACAGCACATAAAAGAGGAAGTGAATGGTATCCAGTTCTTAGAGAGAGATTAGCTAAAATTTAAAATCTGCCAGCCCTAAGATTAGTCAGCAAGTTAGATTAGCCAAACTTTATTCAGTAATGGGTTAATTTCATTATTATTATGATTGAATATATGACAAAACTATTCAGTAAGAGAAAGCCCCTCAGGCCCGAAGAGAGTAAATTAGTTTTGAAAAAAAAAAACATGCAACCATTAATTTTTAGGTGATTATTCGAAATCCAGAAGGTGGCACCAAACCTTTAGTTTATAGTTGGTTGTTTTGTTTTATGGCATATCAAAACCTCAGTGAATCATTTAATGCCAACAAAATTTTGAAATAGATTCATAGCGATAATTTGTTAAAAAAAAGGTGTATATGTATACATATATATAATTTGTTATAAAATATGAAAAATGTTATATAATTTGTTAAAAATATAAAAAAAATGTTATATAATTTGTTAAAAAATATAAAAAATGTTATATAATTTGTTAAAAAAAAGGTGTATATGTATACATATATATTTGAACTATTTTTTTTTATTACAAAGTATTTCTGGTATTAAAACCTATTTAACTATTTGCCCATAGCTGGGACCCTAACAGGTGCTACCATCCTGGTTCAGAGTGGACCTGGGAACACCAGCAATTAAGAGGTGGTTCCCCACTTCTCAAAACCTCCTGATCAGAGGCCTTGCTCTTGGACATAGTTTATCGTCTTACCCAGGAAGCAGATGTAGTTTATCGTCATACCCAGGACAGTTTGGTTTATAATGTCTATGTGTGGGATTAATTTGTCAGTGTACAGATAGTATACTCTGATCCACAGCACAGAGTAATACTTTGATCTGAGACAGAAGTGGTGACCCATATGTAAATAATCCTTTTGTTTTTGATTGGTATGATGTTAGTGAATATATGAGTAGCCCAATGGTTAGCAACAGGGAAAATGGAATTAGTGATCAGAGTTCAGATTCTGGCTGACACAGTTTGTGCTCACTTTGCATGAATGGGAAAGACATCAATCTGTCACTCCTCCCTACCAGCTACAAGTTAAATCATAGCGTAAACTGGGCCCTTTATCCTTGCTTTCTTACCTGTCTAAAAAAAACGATAGCACTGAATTCACCCAGAATTCATTGCACGGTTTACAGATATTAAAGTAAAAGAAAGCTGTGAAGAGTCATGATCACTTATGTCCAGCAGGAACATAGAACTTAAAAAATAGAGATTATGCTAGTAATAATAATACGAAGAAGGTGATAACTCCAGTTTCCAGTCACTGCCATCAGATTTAGTTGGATACCTGATGAAGATCTTAGGAATATTTTTACCACTCAGTACTCAATGATTATTTTTCGCATGAAAAGGCAGATGCAAGTTTTAAATATGCAAACTGTTACCCTGAAAATGGCTTTATTTTCATCCAGACGAAACAACACTTAAATGATTCGTTTTTGAAGTCAACTGAAAATCATCTATGTGCTTGGATAATGTTTGTGTACAATGGCAACATTTTCAAATCAATTCAACCAAGCAGAACAATGTAATCAAGTGTAAAATCAACTCCATGATAACTGAACGACAACTATCAACTGTTTCATATTCTTGAGAGAAAACATCATCAATTTGAGTAAGTGATGATGTGAAAAAACTGTCCACTGTATTACAAATAATGAATTCTACTATGTGCCATGTCCTTTCAGGACATGAATGATTATAGTCTTCCACAATTTCCTATTCTATGCAGCTTTTTGCTGTCCCTCACAATCTCTGTTCTCTTACCCATTTACATAAGCTCTTTGTGTAGGTTCCTAACTGTTTTACTCTGCCCCTATTGCCTTCAATATGTCCTATGAGTATTAAATTCTCCAAGCTCTCTTTCCTCATTGTGTGTCTTAGAAATTTCAATTGTCTCTTTCTGATTGTAAGTATAAGTATTCTCATTACTCACATGCTCAGTCCATGGTATTCTCAGCATCCTTCTGTAGAACTACATTTCTGTATTCTCAAGTCTATTCTTCATCTGTGAAGAGATTGTACAGAATTCCCTGCTATATCAGATGACTGATATTACATAACGGTTCAAAATGCTTTTCATTGTTTCTTAATACTTTGCTTAGCTTCTGGACAGCATCTTTTGCTATCCCACTCTGCCTTCAGATTTCAGTGTATTCTGTTAAAACGCTTTTCAGATATTTAAATTGTTGCACTTGTTTGATTTTGATATTTTCAATTTCTAACTTTATTTCTAATTGAATTTTTCTGTTTCTTAATACTTTATTTAGCTTTTGGAGAGCAACTTTCACTTTTCCAATGTACCTTTTCCTGCATTTTCTTGCCTGTTAAAAGACTTGCTAGATATTTATTTTTTTATACTTGCTTCATATTGGGGTTTCTGGCTGACAACCATGCATTCTCTCTTCTTACATTTGATAGTCCTTTCTTCTCACTTTCCTTTACTACCTTTACTAGGATTTACTGTGCAGCTTACATGTGACTGTTCCATTTAATACAAGCACAAACATAATTTGAATTCAAAATATGACATTGCAATAATACTATTCAGTTTGGGCAACCTCTACTCTGGGTTGGGAAATAAAATCATGTTTAAAAAGAAGAATAAAAGAAAGATTTTTACTTACATGTATGTATGGCAGTGAAATAAAATTTTTAAAAATCTATAAAAATAATTAGTTTTTTTTCTTTAGACTAAAGTGGAGGAGAGCCTTAGTATCATATCTATAATTATGTGCGACTCTTTCAAGTCACTTCTTATGCTTCCCTCAGAATTTAAATTGGATATTCTCTCTAATATGTATAGTATTTTAAATAGGTAAACATTTCAAATTAGTAATTGGATCATATTGCAGTTGTAATGAAATGTCTCACACCCTTTATTGCTTATGTGAACTGACTATATCAGTAGATACATATAGTAAGCACAGTATATACCTGACGGACTTGCTTCAGTAATGACTAGCCTGCTAACTGATACCTTGTTTTTCAGTTGTGTATTCTCTTTTACGATAAACTGCTCTTTCTTTCATCTATGCCCATGTTGCTGTTCCTTTCACTTGAGTACCATCTTTGTCTGTTTGTAACCACTTTAAGGATACAATTGCTATCAGCCAAGTCTTAGATAATGAATTAGAATTGTTAAAATATGACCAATATAAATTAGATGTTAATATAGCATATAGTTTGAGACTTTATGATCAGGTATTTTTTTTGTTTTTTTTTTACATAATATATATGGTCATACAATACACAGATAAATCTTTTTGAAGATGTTAAAAGTTATGCATTTTTGGTGACCAGTTGCACTATATGCAAGTAAATGTCTTTGTGGAGGAGTTAAAATTCATACCAAAAAATTCAGGGTTTGCACAAAACATGAAGTTGATTTATACACAAGTATAAATGTTATTCATAGCTTTCTAAAGTTAAAAAAACTTTATGAACATTAAATAATAAATTTACTGTTTGAATGACAATATATTTCATGTATTTATGCTGTACTTTTGGCAGACATTATACCCAGATGTAACTAGACCCATTAGCAGTAAAGTTTTCTGGCATAATCAACTGTTTTAAATCTTTTAACAACCAGACACTTTCACCCAGGTAACCTAGACATATTTGAAAAAGCCCAGGTAGCGCTATCCCACCCATGGCTGTCCAGATTTATAACCACCTTCCAGCAATTTCTGCTACCTTGGTGGCCAACTTGATAACTCTTTGCCTACTGGCTCCTGTTGTAAACCTTGCAGAGGAACCAGCCTGAAAACACACCACATTACTCCTCACTGGGTCTGCACATTGCTCACCATTCATTGGCATCCTTCCACTAGCTCTGTGTATTTGGCCATCTTCCTTTTGCTGGCTTCCTCAGTGTATTTCCTTGCAGGGAATGGTGTATTTCAAGAGAATGATCGACTTAGAGACACCCAAGATCAGCACCATCTTTGGCCTTAGCATGTGCTATGGCAACAGTTTTTGGAAAATATACTTGCTTCCCTAGGCTAAAATTTCAGTTCTTAGACTGTAATAAAGCAAAGCAAAAATAATCATGAACCTTAAATAAATAATAAATGGAATAATAACATATTTCACAAACTTGTTTTCAACTAAGCTTTGCTTAGACAGGGTGCGATGGATAAGTTGCCATCTACATTTTGAAGAAATGAAAATAAAACTGACATTTCATTTTAACAGATATATTTATCAAAATTGCACAAAAATATATTGAAATGCTAAAGACTAAATTTATTCAATAAAATCACCATTGATTTCAACAATGGCTTCCGAACGACTTCAGAAACTCTGACATTTCTTCAGGAGAGTCTCCTTGTTTAAATTGGTGCCATAATCCTTGCCTTCAGTTCATCTTTGGTGTTACAAGGAGTTTGGTTGGTCTCTCACTCAACTGCATCCCTCATATAATAATCAAGGAGGTTGCAGTCTGGAGAGTTAGTGGCCAGATTTCAAGGAGTGATATGGTTGCAAAAATTGTCTGATAGTCTTGACTGAGTTTTCCTGCTTGTGTTGCATAGTGCAGATTCCTTTTGCCAGACAGAGTCTTCCAGCAGCCATCCTCTTGACCCATGGCAGCACTACCTCATCAACACCCTTAATGTAGACCTTCATGTTAAGTCCCTGTGGGAAGATGTATGGAGGCCTAGCGTTGCCATCACTGGTGATCACACCAAGCCCCTTTGTATTCACTATTAGACTCATCCCAACCCTTTCTGAATCCCCCTGGACTGTCCTCATATTGGCACTCAAACATCCTGAAAAGTTTGTATTGGACTTTTCGGCATGAATGCCAAGCAGTACAGATGCCATTTCCAAATTTCTGGCAGAGTGAATTATGTCATGGTGCTCTTTTTCTCACAGATGGTGCCCAACAACACCACTATACTCTGCAGGTGACAAAATCAAAAACAAACAAAATGCATACACAAAATTAAAAATATAAAATGGCTACAATTTACCCATCGCATCCTCTACAAACACTCACACCTGACCTTTACTTAGGACTACATGCACTGACATGAGTATCATAGCTAGAGGGATGAGGGAGAAGTCCACCCTGGGCGACACTTTAATGCGACCAGCATTTTGAGGCTGCTACGTAAGCCTGTATAGAAAATCAAGAAAAGTTGCTTTATAAAAAGTAATAATTTTTTTTGCAGTTTTCATTTTAGAAATAAAGATGGTCTGAATTTTTTTTTTTTTTTTTTTTACACATTTTTACTTTTTTCCCTATATGTTGATTTTGTGTTTTGTTTAACAGTTACTTTTAAAGTTTAAGTATGTTTGGTGTGTATTTAAAGCATATTAGTATATTTGAGGGTGTGAAAGTAATATTATAGTAGCACACAAACTAGTTATATATATATATATATATATATATATATATATATATATATATATAGTGAACTCTCCTGCTGTATTCAACATACGAGGGTCAAGCAGCTCAGTTCCTAGGAACCAACACCCAGACACCAGCACATATGATTTGAATATAGTGGCGAAAGCTTTGTTCAAAACCAACCACACTTTTTGAAGGGCCAAATACAGAGACCTGGTGCACTACATGCTACAAGGTCACCAAACAACCTGGCGCAGGTGTTGAATTCAGAGTTGTTGTTCTCCTAGGCCAGTTGCCATCCAAAGCTGTAGAACCCAGTCTGTCCTGCTATTTATCCATAGCTGGCAAGAAAAGGATAGGATTAATACCTTTTCCAAGGGTATTAACACATAAGTGAGTGTAATGGATCTGAATGGAATTTGAACTTGGCTCTCAGATTCTTCAATCCAAGCCACTATCCACCACGCCTCCTCTCTCATATATATATATATATATATATATATATATGAAGAAATATAGTCTTAAGGTGTGCTATATTTATGGGATAAAGTGCTCAATATCAGAGATAGAGCGTGTGAATATATATAAAAGTGAACATAGAAGTCAACACTTAGAGGCGACAGTCTGTTTCATGCTATATGCAATCATCAGGCCATGTGTGTTGACGATTGCATATAGCATGAAACAGACTGTCACCTCTAAGTGTTGATTTCTATGTTCACTTTTATATATATATATATATGAGGATGCCATTGTGCAATATGCACATACTCTAACTATAGCCTTTACTCATAGCTACATACACTCACACCTCACTTTTACAGACCATTACTGCTTTAGTGAGTTCCACTACAAATGTATTTTCTTGTGTTTTTTTTGTTTGTTTTTTTTGGTATAATCAGATAAACTTAGCAAATATCATACAAATCACCTGAATGAAGTCTTCACAGCTCTGATTTTTAAACAGAAGGTACTGGACTCCCAAGGAAGGAATTTTCTCAAAATGTATTAATATAATTATGAAAAATTTAGAGAATTAGGGAAGAATGATATTACACAGTAATCCATCAATTATATTTTTTCATGTTTCTTAAAACTTTACTTAGTTTTTGTAAGACATCTTTGGCTATTTCTTTCGATTTTCAGTGTCACATTTACAATCTTCTGTTAAAACACTTCCTTTATAAAGGGTGTTCCGATAAGTTTAAATGTGAATTAAGTTTAAGTGTCTAATGATTTTTTTCTTTTCTTTTCAGATTTGGTAGACATTTGGGCGATATTATTTTTCATACATAATTGCCATGACTTAAATAACAGGATTCAATAGAGAAATAAATAAATTTTCACCAATAATACTTACTTATTTACTGCTGAATTTGATCCATCTTAATGAAACACCCTTATATATAATCCGTCTTAATAAAACATCGTTTATTTAAATATATATATATATATATATATATATATATATATATATATATTTGCAGTTTACATGCTGGACTATTACTACCCATTCTAGGAGTTCCTGGGTCAAGAGGGTGACTGCTGGAAGACTGCCCGGCAACAGGACTCTGCATCATGCCACAAAAGCAAGAGAACCCAGTCATGGCTGTTAAGCAATTTCTGTAACCACATCACCCTGTACACCTGGCCATCTAACTCCCCAGACTGCATCACCCTTAATTATTATGGGTGCGGTGCAGTTGAATAAGAGCCCATCAAAACTCCTTGAAACACTAAAGATGAACTGAAGGTGAGAATTATGGCAGCATTCACCAGCTTAAATAAGGAAACTGTTCAGAAGAAATGCTGAAGATTCAGAGTTAATCTGGAAGCCATGGTTGAAGCCAATGGCAATTTTATTGAATAAATTTACTCTTTAGTATTTCAATATATTTTGTGTAATTTTGGTAAATATATCTAGTAAAATGAGATTGTCAATGTTATTTTCATCTTTGCATAATTTACATGACAATTTATCCATCGCAACCTATATATTATTCTGCTTTCACAACTGAATCCATGGTAGATGAAACTCAGCTTTTGTGCATATACATGTTTGTGTAGAAATAATTACTAGAGTCAGTGATATGTGCATTTTATGTTGTACTTCTGTTGTATTTTAGAATACAGCTTGATTTCTTTAAGAAATTGTAGGATATTATATATATATATATATATATATATATATAAAGAGTTCTTTTATGTTGACTGTTTTGTTGAATTGCATGCCTTCAGCTACAGAAAAAAATGTATTATCATTTTGCTATAAAATGTATTGTCAGTCATTTTACTATAAATAGGTATTGTTGGTAATTTTTTACATAAGAATGTATTGCTGGCATCTTTACTTTATAGTAAAGCATTTATTTATTCATTTAACAGCATATCAACTCTTTATTTGTTATTTAATGCCAAAATTTTTGTTGGGTGCTTTGTAGAAATAAAAATATCTAATATGTTATTCTGCTTTCACAGTTGAATACATGGTAGATGATATTCAGCTTTTGTGCATATACATGTTTGTGTGGACATAAATACTAGAGATGCAGGTTGCATTTTATATTGTAGTTTAGTTAAAGTTATATTTTAGAATAGTCTGATTTCTTTATGAAATTGTAGGATACAAATTCATGTTGGTTGTTTGGTTGGTTGATTTTGTTTGGCAGCATATCAATCTCTATGGGTTATTTAATGCTGAAATCTAAATATTTCATACATAATTTTATGCTTTCAGGATAAAGATATCTTTTTTTAGATATATATTTTGTAGATCATAAAATGTATTGTTTGTAATTTTACTATAAAAATGTACTGTTGATTTTTGTTTTGGAGTTCAGTATTTGCCTATTGCTGGGACCCTAACAGGTGCTACCACCCCGGGTCAGAATGGACCTGGGAATAGCAGCAATTACAAGGTGCTTTCATGCTCCTCAAAACCTTGAATCTGCCAATCAGAGGCCTTGCCATCGGATAAAGTTCATTGTCATACCCAGGATGATACATGAATAGAGAGACATTGTTTCACATTCATCACCTCCATGCATGCAACATAAATATGGTGAATTACTGCAAGCAGAGGCAATTTTTATTTTTTTTAGACTACAGAAGGAAAATAGAAAAACCTGACTGAAGAGATCAAAACTGCCAATGAGGCACAAAGAATTCAAATGGAATATGGTGATAAAAGCCACAAAGATGAAAATACTATTTTGAATAAATAATGGAATGCTGACAATGATTTATTTCAGAATTTTCACCAACTCTAAGAATGAAAACTATAACAAATGAACTATAATAGTAAAACAAGAAACTATGGAACAGAAAATAATAAAATAGCAAATTTTCTATTATATTCTTGAATGACAACAGAAGCGTATTTCTTTAAGCAAAATTTCCTCTTGTTCTGTAATTCATATTACCAATTTTCTTTCAGTAAGATTTGTGTCCAACAACATTATGATTAACTGATTGATGATTGCAGTTGTGATCATAAAGTTATTGTTTTTTTTTTAATCATTTCACTTCAAGCAAGGTAATAAAGTCACTAGGATGCAAGGGGTTACTGTGTGTTAGAGAATATGAGGAAAAAAAACATTATGAAAGATAGATAACAATAAAAGAGCAAGGATTAAGACAGAATATAACATTTGGCATTGTGTATGACAAGGATAAGTCTCTATAACTGGGCTTCATGGAAGAATGTTGCATGCATGATGGGATCATCATTTCATGCAGAGTTCTTATGATGCAATGGAAATAGAAAATGCACATTTATATGTCCAACAGAGACATTATATTCATACAAGTTTGGTCAAAAATTGCCATCTGCTCTTCAATAGGAAGAAAGGTCTTCTCCATGATAATGCAAGTCCAAATACAGAAAGAATATCAGAAGAAAATACTTGGAAAACATTTGCTCTGTTCTATCCAATCCATCATATTTACCTGAC